>CM045560.1:20921406-21068784 GCA_024721245.1 Mitragyna speciosa | reverse complement strand
TCATGCTCCACTAATATAGCTTGTGATCTAAAAAAGAGTCACTTGAATAAAGTGATGCACGCTGATATAAAAAAATAATAAAATATACATATAATTTTCTTTTATATTACGTTGGCCTAGACCGGTATCAGGTAAAAATTTTCCATTGCTCACCTCTATCTTTGAACTTGACACTTATTTGTGAAGTGAAGAATTAATTGAAGTAGGATATTCACCAAGTTGTATATAAAAGAGGCAGTTGTAGCGAATGTGGATGCAAGCATTTTTTGTGGAAAAATTACAAGACCAAAACTAAGAAATGGAAAGAAATGAGAGTAGAGTCCTCATTTTTGGCGGGACTGGATACATTGGTAACCATATGGTAAAGGCCAGCATCAAGTTGGGGTGTCCAACTTATGTTTATTCACGGCCTAACTCTACCAAGACTGATTTTCTGAACGAGTTCAATTCCTCGGGTGTTATAATAGTCAAAGTAATTCTTCTTTATTACATCTTTACTTCTTTTACTTTTCGATTTAGGTTCTTAGAAGAAGAGGGGCCGTGAGAAGCGAACTCTGCCCGATAATGAGGAAATAAAGATCCTTAATCACTGGGCTACACACGATTTTCAATATATGCATTACTTACCTTACGTATTTTACTGCCTTTTTTTGTATGCATATACATGAAAGGATATTCTGAGATTTATCCCAATTAATTTTACGTTTGGCTGGAAGGGAGAATTGGAGGAACATGAGAAGCTTGTGTCGGTGCTTAAGGAGGTTGATGTCGTGATTTCTGCACTAGCATATCCTCAGGTTCTAGACCAACTGAAAATCATCGAAGCCATCAAAGCTGCAGGTAACATAAAGGTATACATTCACTTGCCCGTCCACAGGTTAATTCATCCGTTTGGACAGTTTAATCTGACAATTTGTATAGTTTGATGCTAGCTCACGGTATGAAACCACCCCCCCCCCCCCCCTTCTCTCTTCCTCCTCCTCCTCCTCCTCATGATATCTTGGAATGCATTAAAGACCAACTGCATTGTGTAGTATATCACATTGAATTGAAAGAAACTTAACCGTACTAGTGAGTGAGGTACGCTAATTAAGATTATTTATGGAAATTAATTTTCATAAAAATCTATTATACATTTTAAGAATAAATATATGGAAAATTTATGAAATAAAAATGTCATGTTAGTTCTTATAATTATGGCTAGTCAGTTATCTCTTATGTTTCCAATATTGTATTGGTTAGTTATCCATGTTGTTGACCTCTAATTTCTAATGGCTTTTGTAATTTGCATTTTCTATCTTCAGTAGGCATTTGGAATCATATTAATTGAATATCACCGAAGTGCAAAAATGCTTCTACTATTTTTAAGCATGAAACTTTTTATGATTTCATGCTGCAACCTTTTTGTTATAATTGATTTGGTTAAAGTTTTTATGACACAGTCCCACAGATTATGTAGCCTAGTTTTTCAAAAGAAACTGAATTAATATCCCCTTATTGTTGTCTCATGATCAGAGGTTTCTTCCATCAGATTTTGGATGCGAAGAGGATAGAATAACCGCGCTGCCTCCCTTCCAAGAATTCCTAAACAAAAAGAAAAGGATCAGGAGAGCCATTGAAGAAGCAGGGATCCCATACACTTTTGTGTCTTCAAATTGCTTTGGAGCATACTTTGTAAGTTATTTGCTCCACCCGCACGATCAACAAAGGGAGGACATAATTGTATATGGCAGTGGTGAAGCCAAGGGTAACACTTAATTTTCATGTTTTCAATTTATTTTTTGGACAATAATAAGCACCCAACAATTATAAAACTTGAATTGTTTTGAAATTAGAATGTTTGAAAATCCTTTTGGTGGTAAAATTTGTCCAGTATTTCAAGTGTTTTTTTTCTTTTCTTTTTTCCTCTCTTTTGTAGCTGTATTCAATTTTGAAGATGATATTGCAATGTATGCCATTAGCGTGGCAACTGATCCAAGAGCATGCAATCGTGTTGTGATTATTCGGCCATCAACCAACATAATATCACAACTTGAATTAATATCCCTTTGGGAGAAGAAGACAGGTCGAAATTACAAAAAAGTTCATGTCTCAGAGGGTGAACTTGTGACTCGTTCAAAGAGTAAGTAAATTACCTTCCAACAAATTTCTTGTATTTTTGTTTCGGAAAATGATAAATTTTTTATAAACAAAATGGGCAGTGCCCAAGGAAAACTGCATATAAGCCTAATTCTTAATAATCAAGCTTTCTTTGTTTGGTATTGTTTTTCAAAAAAAAAAAAACACGTTTTTAGAAAACTCTAGCACTTTTTTCAGTCACCTTGTTACATCATATACACATCTATAAAAAAAATTCTCAAAAAATGTTACAATAATGCTTTTGCCAAAAAAAAAAAAAACACAGGAAACAACTATCAAAACGAAATCCCTAATGAATATAGTTACTTTCACATTCTCTTCTTGTATTTTTGGCATAGGGAAATTGCAAGAAACTTATTGGCGTGCCTAATACAACTATATATTCCTATTGGGCGGCCACGGTGGAGCCCACATGTCTGGTTACATGACAGAAGATGATTAATTCTCTCTTGGTTTCAGAATTCCTATAGATGAACAAGGTTGTAAGTGACCCTTGGTGACAAATCGAACTATTTAGCCCTGTTCAGCAATATCATTAGCACTGTATGTTGTGTAAAATGACCCTTATGCCCTCAATTATTGTACCTGATGATTCGTCGACACATGGCTTTATCCGATTGTGTTCTTTGTTGGCGACGCTGGCCCACGTGTCACGTTTCCATACTGTTGATCAGCTTTATGGCGGAAGAATTCTAATTTCAAATAATGAAGATAGAATAATAATTTAAATTTCGTACCTTTGTGGCAGGCAAAATGATTACGTATTTTGAATATAATGACTCGTGTTGTATGGTATATTCGTTAACATGTTGGCCTAATTATTATATATTTAATTGAAGAGGTTGCTCCAGCATCAAATATAGTCGTTATACGCATTTGTTTTCAGTTCAGCTATGTTCAATTTTTGTCTTCCGCCATGGCACGTCTAAAATGGACTTTCCATCTGAGATGTCCGATCATCCTTATGTTAGGCGTAAACTTCACTATCTAGGTGCCCCATCAAACATCAAGGGTGTAACTAAACGAAGATATGTTCAAAAAAATAATTGTATAACTTCCCAAAAACTGGAAGCTGCGATGCCGTTTTTAGCAATAAATTCGAGGGGCTAAGCTAGATTAATTGTTTCCAGGCGGAGTACATACATTACCCGTCACTTGGCTCATTTACTAATCAGAGGCACGGGCATAAGATAAAGGTGGCATCCCTATATTTATTGGGTTCTATGTGTGTCAAGCCTTGTGACAGTGAGATGGCAGAAGGAGGTCCGTTTGGTGGCACGTATTCAGTATATGTTGTGCTAGATAAGGAACCGAGTATGGGTAATAAGCCCATGTTTAAAGGCATATTTGACTACTTTGCTATTTCCAGAAGTGCTTATAACTCCATTTGTGGAGTTATGATTTGTCTTGAGATGTTAGATAGGTATAGAGTTTTAGGTAGGGATACATTATCATTTAATAGCATCCTCGATGGAGCAAATTCATCTAGTATTCGCCCGTATAAGCGCTATCTCAATTTCCTGCACCGTAGAAGGTGCATGATTGTTAGCTTTTCTGATGGAGCTGAGAAAGTTAGTGGAGACTACGATAATTGCAAGACGAATGCTATCATCGTGTGGGAACCTGTAAATAAATGTACTTTACATTTTCAGATTCATCAAAGAATAAAATATTATCATTGATTATGTTTGTTTCTTGTTACGTTGATTAATTTAAGACTATGACTATTAAACATATTACGCAATTGAAATTATCAAAATATATAATAATTAAATAATTAAATAAAAGAACAATTTACAATCATATTACATTATTTTTATGCAAAGGCCCAAATTCACTTAAATCTGGGCTTATCAATTTGATTGCCACTTGCATTGGGCTGGATCTTAATAGCTTGTACAACAGAATCAATTAGTCGTCCCATTTGTTCAAGAATAACTGCTAAATGTGATGGGCCTGAACTTGATCCACTCACTTCGCTTGCGGATGGTCCTAGATCCTCTTCGTTCTCCTTGATGGGCCTGAAATCTGATACTGAATTCCTCGATTCCAATTCCGATGCAGCATGCCCAATACCATATTCTAGCATATTATTAAAACGTGCATATGACGTTTTGTACGATGTGGTGCAGCATAGAGCTTTTATGGGCTTTGATGGCTTGCAGTGCCATACATCAACCTTATGAATTGGTGAATTTTTGGATAATACTTTGATTGTTAGAGGCCTAATGTTGACGTCAATCGAGAATGTTGATGTGCAGAACTTGAGGTACCCTTTTATCTTGCTGAAGAATGTGTTTGACTTGAGATTGCTTCCTTCTAAGTAGTATGTTGCTATCCAAGGACATGACTTCTCGTTTACAGATGCAAATGATGATCCGAAATATGTCAGCTCCACTTGGTATGTTACTGGAATGGTGAACTCGGCTTGCTTGTTGTCATCTCCAATTAGCCTGTCATCATATATGACTATACGCACATTCCCAGTTGAATTTGGCTGACACTGAGGTTACTACTTAATGAATATACGCACATTCCCAGTTGAATTCGGTGGACACTGAGGTGACTACTTAATGATGCATGTATCGATCTTTAATGATCTCTTCCCCATATGATTTACTGGTTGTTTTGTGAAGCTAGGCATCTCTAGTTGGATTGAAATAGGTTCTGAAGATGCTCTTGTCTCGATGATTCCAGTGGTGACATCTTCTATTGTCGTTGAATGCGCATGGCAAGCCATTGGCATTTCTAGAATGAAGAACCGAGTTTAACAATTGTTGTGTTACTCAAAACGTTTGTATATAACGAAGTGGTTACTTCGTTCGTTATATAGGCACAAGTAATTTACAGTTGATTTGACAACATGATTTTTTAATTTTATTATATCTTTTATTAGTTAGATTACAAATATGTATTTATGCACAATTAATAACATATTAGAATATCTAAATGAGCTTTTAAGAAAAAAGTATTGATTCAGCTCTTATATAGAAATCTGCCCGGCAGGGGCATTTTTATCTTTTTTCCAAGTGGTTCCGCTCTACAAGAACCACTCTACAACTCCAAGTATATAGTGTCTAATGTAACTTATTATTTGCTAACGTGGCACACTGTTTATGCCTACGTGGCATGGCTAATAGGAATATATATATATATATATATAAGATTCCTATTTATTCCTATTGGGCAGCCATGGTGGGGCCCACATGTCTGGTTACATGGCAGAAGATGATTGGTTCTCTCTTGGTTTCAAAATTCCTATAGATGAACAGGTTTGTAAGTGGC
The DNA here is from genome assembly GCA_024721245.1 of Mitragyna speciosa. Classification (NCBI taxonomy): domain Eukaryota; kingdom Viridiplantae; phylum Streptophyta; class Magnoliopsida; order Gentianales; family Rubiaceae; genus Mitragyna; species Mitragyna speciosa. The sequence goes on along the minus strand of CM045560.1, from coordinate 21,063,360 downwards.
CATTGGTAACAAATCGAACTGTTTAGCCCTGTTCAGCAATATCATTAGCACTGTATGTTGGGTAAAATGACCCTTATGCCCTCAATTATTGTACTTGATGATTCGTCGACACATGACTTTATCCGATTGCGTTCTTTGTTGGCAACGCTAGCCCACGTGTCACGTTTTGATACTGTAGATCAGCTTTATGGCGAAAGAATTCTAATTTCAAATAATTGCGGAAGAATAATAATTTGAATTTCGTACCTTTGTGGCAGGCAAAATGATTACGTATTTTGAATATAATGACTGGTGTTGTACATTATATTCGTTAACGTGTTGGCATAATTATTATATATCTAATTGACGAGGTTGCTCCGGTATCAAATATAGTGGTTATATGCATTTGTTTTCAATTCAACTATGTTCAATTTTTGTCTTCTGCCATGGCACGTCTAAAACAGACTTTTCCATCCGATATGTCCGGTCGTCCTTATGTTAGGCGTAGACTTCACTATCCAAGTGGCCCATCAAACATCAAGGGTGTATCCAAGTGAAGATATGTTCAAAAAAAAAGCGATTGTATAACTTCCTAGAAACTAGAAGCTGCGATGCTATTTTTAGCAGTAAATTCAAGGGGCTAAATGAGATTAATTGTTTCCAGGCGGAGTACATACATTACCTGTCACTTGGTTCGTCTACTAATCAGAAAAATGGGCATAAGATAAAGGTAACATCCTTATATTTATTGGGTTCTATGTACGTCAAGCCTTGTAACAGTGAAATGGCAGACGGAGGTTCGTTTGGCGGCGCGTGTTCAGTATATGTTGTGCTAGATAAGGAACCGAGTATGGTTAATAAGCCCATGTTTGAAGGCATATTTGACTACTCTGCTGTTTCTGGAAGTGCTTATAACTCTATTTGCGGAGTTATGATTCGTCCTGAGATGCTAGATAGGTACAGACTTTTAGGTAGGGATATTATCATTTAACAGCATCCCTGATGAAGTAAATTCATCTAGTATTTGCCCGTATAAGCGATATCTCAATTTCCTGCACCATGGAAGGTGCATGATTGTTAGCTTTTTCGATGGAGCTGAGAAAGTTAGTGGAGACTACAATAATTGCAAGACGAATACATGCACAAACACGCAGACAATGAAAACAGACCCTCATTCGCTCACCAAACACACTCAAACACATGCAGACACATATGCTCACACACACTATCACAGTTAGTCACACACTATCACAACTCTCTCATAAAAATACGTAGTCATCATCACTCCCCCTTACCAAACTTTACCCATCCTCCAGTAAATCACCACCATAAACAGTCTATGAACATGAACAGCATTCCAAATCAGTCCATAAATCACCTGCAAAAACAATCAACAAAAGACCACTGAATAACCCCAATTTCAAATCCCAAACCGTCACTCAATTTCTAGAAGACTACCCAACATCTAGAACCTCCACCATCCCCACCGTATTGCCATTACATCCTCCACAGCCTAACAATCACCATCACCTGCCATAATCAAGGGCACCACTATCTCCTCTTTTGACCAAGTTCATCGAATTCAAGCTCAAATCAATGCACCTGCAACACCACCTTTCCCTACCCCCAGTATTATTTCCAAGTCTCCAACCCACAAGCCTTCTTCTCCACCATTTGTCAGTCTCAAAACAAAGCCATAGCCCAGCTCAATCTTCTTCCACCACCAAATCAGCAAGCATAGTCAACTTGCCATTCATCACCACTGAAATAGCCATGGTCAGTTTTCCAATTTCAAACCCAAAATCACCTTCACAACTTGCTTGAGTCCCCAAATAGCTCAATGACCTCCACCAAGTTCGCCCTGGAGCAACATCTTCAGCCCCACGCTGCCACCAGCCTCCGTTCCTTCCATGACCAAGCTCCAGTTGGGCCATCACAGTACTTGCTACAAGCCACTAGTCATCCTCTACCCTCTACTCTTCACCAACGAGCCATCCGTCGCTTCTTCCCCCCACCACTCGAAGCCCATTAGCCGCATCCTCATGATTAGGGAGTACTTCATCATCAGTCAGTAGTAGGTAAATCCCTATCTCATTTGCTGCACCCATGCCTATACTTCACTTGTCTATGTCGAGATTGAATGTAAAATGATGTTCGGTATTTGGAATTTTAGGGATTTAGAAAGAAATTGGCATCGGAGAAGAAAGATTAGAATTTTGGGAGAGTTTGGGGATTTTCAGTAGGGGAAGAAGAAGGAAAGTGAGGAGATAGAGACAGAGACAGAGATAGAGGATATGGAAGAGAAAGAAGAAAACGGCAAAGAAGAAGACCGATTGGATTGTTGGGTAAGTTTTAGTGAATTTGTTCATTGCTTTTATGTATTTAGTTTCAGTTTAGTAATTTTTAGTTAGTTTAGGATCTTGGCTTTATTTATTTTTTATTGAGTTAGTAATCAAGTTATTTTTGAGTTAGTAATTATTGTAGTTTTGAGTTAGTAATTAACTTAGTTAAGTAAAATGATTTGGTTAGTTAATCTAGTCTTAACTTAATTTGGACATTTTCATTTTTCTATTTTGTCTCAAAGAAATATTTATGTGTTGAGTCCTTGTTCTTCTCTAGTGTTATCGATAGACCTGAGAAGACCTTTGTTTTCTACAATTGAATCCTTCATAATCTTAAACTGACCCCTTAATTTTAGTTTCTTCCAATTAAGCCTTGATTAATTGCAGCTAAGTCTTAGTGGTTGCTAGAATTTACATTTTGTCCCTCTCGCTTGCTAGAGTTTATTGTTTTGCCTCCCAATTTACTTTAATTCTGCATCTCTACCTCCTTCAACTTATGTAAATTTTTAATTTTACCCCTTAAGCTTTATAAAACTTTATTTTTAGTTCCCTTAGTTGTTGGACTTTACATTTTTACCCAATTTGTCAATACTCACATACTTTAGGCTTTATTTCTTTATATCGAGAATACCTTGATTCAGTTTGTTCATTTTGAGTAGTATTTGTACCGAAGTCTTCAAAGAAAAGTCCACATACTACTTGTTAATTTCTCCAATATGGCTCCTATGTGCAATTTTTTATGCATTTTCTTCAAATGTTTCTTACTTTTACATGCTTGTTGTGTATTTATTTTATTTTTATTTTTATTTTTATTTTATGCTATTGAATTCTGGAATTTTATTATTAGGCGAAAATGTAATAGAATATATCGCAATTTCTTTTATTTTTTTGGTCCATTTCTTGTATTTAAATAGTCGATGTAATAGTTAGATTGTTTTTGTTTTGTATTTTTTACAAATATTTGTATATTTAGATAGCAAGTGTAATAGAAAGGTCGTTTTTTAATTTTCTCCCTAAATTGTAAGTTAAATCCCCCTGGTGTAATAGTTAGGGATTATGTGCTTTTGCGTGTTTGTGTACTCATATGCTTTATCACTTTTTCTAAGATTTTTGCATCTAAAATATCATGCTTATGTGTTACGTGCTCCTATGTGCTCTTATATGTCTTTATATATTTACTTGCTTTTGATTTATGTTTTATTAGTTTTTTTCATCATTCCGTCACTACACTAGTCCAACGCTAGTTGTGATTTTATCGCTTCCTCGCTAGTCCAATGCTAGTGGGGGAATTCTTAGAAAGGGCTAGTCCAATGCAAGACTCTTAGGGCATTTAGTGCTAGTTTCCCCATGTGCATTTTATATCATTTCACACACCAATTCTCATTTTTAGAATTTTCATATTTGCATGATTTTTGGTATATACTTTATTATTATTACCTATTTTTTAGCATTTGACAAATGCATGACATGTAGGTTATATTTCACTTATAATTTAGGTTATTTGTGTGCTCTGATTAGAAATAGTTAGCTACTTACGTGGGAAGCGGTGACTTAACAAGTCGTTCCCCTCTCTGTGAGTAGAAAAAGTCAAGTCATGAGTTATTAGTCCCCTGTACCCGTTATGTTGCTTACTCGCTTTCTTTGACACTTGTTAGCTATAGTATTTTTCCTTTTTCTTTTGGCATTTCATTTTGCATATACACTAGTAACTCCCTCGAGGTCTCGACTCGGGTTTCGTAATTCATGCAATAATCCCTACCAAATCTCGACGGAACATCTTGATCCTCTCGATATTCACATTAGATTTAGGATTTGCATTCATATAGACATATCTAAACGCGATAGAATTTAAGATTAATTTATGAAAATTTGATTAAACCTCGCAACTAGCCTCGGCTAAGATAAAAAGGTGCCTTAGGCACGAACCTTTGCCTTCCCTTTCTTCAAATGTGACTCCTGAACCTTTTTTTCTCATTTTTTCGTACACCGAGGTCAAAAAAGCATTTTAAATATTTTTTAAAATTTTTATTTTTGTTTTGTTAAACGATTTTTGGGTGACTTGGTACATCCTAACTCAATACCAAGTGACGACTCTATTTTTAAAATAAACTCTTTTTTAAAATTAGTTGGCCAAAACTGTCGCATTTTTTCTAGTCCTGACCTTATTTTATTTTTTATTTCTATTTTTAAAAAATACTATTTTTCCTAGATAACACATTTTCACTAAAAGCTCAATTTTTCTCTCACACACGGGTAGTTTTCCAATAATTTTCTTTTCGAAAAGAGTCACTGAACTGGACAGCCTTTTTCGAGGCGTGATAGTCACAGACGACCCATGCTCTCGATTTTTTCAGACGCGACAGTCATCAATGTTGCCACTGAATCCAAATTCCTAATTCCATCCCTGTATATACCCACATTCTACACAAGTAGTGAAAACAAAATACACACTATAACTACTCCAAGCATAATGCACTAGACATATTGAAAAATTAGAGAAAGGGAAAAAAACAAAAAAAAGAAAGGAGAGAAAACTAGAAAAGAAAATAGAGATAGAGTAATAAGAAAGATAGTGTGGTGTGTATGGTTAAGAGAAAGAGAGGAGTGCAGATTAGATTTGGCCAATTGTTGCACCATTGATGATAAAAAAAGAAAGGAGTGGCGATTACTAATGTTTGTTTAAAACCGTAGCCACATCTCCGCAAGGACAATTCCGGTAACAGATTCTCTTTTCTATCTTTTGCTGGCATCTTTGGATGACCATAAATAAAGTTGCTTTTCAAAATGTCTGTTAATTATTTTCAAATATCTATCAAGATGTCCAACGAGAATGTAATGAAATTATGGAAGTGAAATTTGTCATAAAATTTGATAGACAGCACTCATGGTTGAAGATCTTGGATTCTTTTAAACCCCTATAAAAAAAAATTGCTGATGGTCCATCACCATGTGGTTGAAACCATCGTGACCCTAGTTGAAAATAAATATAGATGGATGCTCTAAAAGAAACCCTAGTATAAATAGTAGGGGTGGTGTGTTAAGGGATACCTTCAAGAATATGGTGTTGGCATTTTCTTGCTCACTAGGAATCTAATTTATAGCTTAGGCTCAATCCTTGCTCATTAGTGCTCGACTTTGTGTCTCTAAGGGTTATAATTGCCTAATTCTTGAGTCAGATTCACATAAACTTACGTAATTTTTTTTTAGAAAATATTAGTGCCCATGAAAAATTAAGAAGGAAATTTGAAAAACTATGCAATTAAGGATGTGGAATTTAAATTCAGTTAGTGTTGGAGAAAAGCAAACAAACCTGTTGACATCTTATCTAATGAAGGAGTTTCGGGCCAAAGAGTTACTATTTATCATAATGAGGGTTAGGTTCCAAGACTAGCAAAGAGAAAGATGCACATGGACAAAATAAATTTACCATCCATACATGTATGTAGAAAATAGAACTTTATAATGCTTCAACCTCTCATGTAATCCCCTTGTGTACTATTTACTTTATTTTAGTAATAAGATAGGTAGGGGCTTTAATTTTACACACACACATGCATGTACATATGTGTGTGTGTATATGCACGCCCTTTTAACAAAGGAAATTAGGGCAATAAGACTAATAAAAAATCCATCACTATCTCTAATCGCATATTTATAAAATATCCTATCCTAACTAGTATATATTGGCATGTATCGGGCCCTAGGACATGCACTTTTTTACCATGTACCGAAGTATGTCATGTATACAAGGAAACCTACATTAAACTAACTTATAGACTATAATAAGATAATATCACAACCTATAAATTCAAACCACCAGCAATAACAATTTTTTTATAATTTGCTATTTCAATTATAATTCAATGTGAATTAATAATATCCAAATAACCCATATCATACATACACAGCCATTAACAAGTGCCAACTACCATATGATCACGTGAGAAGTGTCATTGTCTCCAAATACACAAAAATATCATCCAAAAAGTACAAACCACTTCAAATACGTAAGTTATAATCAAGATATATCAAAAGACCATCTACTAGAGACACTTCTTCTAAACACTTCAAAATTCAAAAGCTAGAACTCCCAAAGCTAAAGAACATCTTTTTCCAAAAACAACTATAAACTTGCAAAATCATCAATGATAAGATATGAGCATAAATGCTCAATGAAAAACTAAAGTACAACTCACCAATTAGAACGAGTTATATTATAACTACACATTTTTAAATACTTGAATGGATAATAAAAAATGTGTCAATTTTACAATTCAATAATAATTGTATGGTACCTCAAGATATACAAGTCATAGTCACAAAAAATTAGATCCAATCTTTATTTATTAACCTCATCGAGCAAGTACAATAGCGAAGTCTCTAATATGGTCTGATAGAGTAGATATAATAATAATAATCAATTAAAGACTAGTCTTGTTGATATACACAACAAGCATGTCAAGAGTCTTATCAATATCAATACAGTAATTTCGTTCAAGATCAATAATAAAATTTTAAATTCATACGTAAACAAGCTTAAGCTATGGTTAAGTATCTAGATACTACATATAATACTCACAATATTTTCAAAAACATAACCAGTATAAAGTTTCTCACCTTAACAATTGGAAGAAATGCATCTCCTAGTTTAGGTAGTTATATTCATATTCTGAGTTGTACCACTTATCCTTGCCACATACAAAATGCATCGTAATGCACAAAAAGAATAAAATTAACTTAGAATTCAACAATGATAGCACATTAATCACAACTTAAGACTAAACATACTATGCTATCTATACACATCCAGTATGACTCAAACTAGCAAGAAATACACATTCGAACCTAAAAAATTATTTGCCAGAATAGATTAGAGTTTGTCTATACAAACCCTAGTTTGATCAAATGAACCGATTAAGGTGTAGAAAATATGCTCACTGACCATGTTCGAACAACTAACTAGCTGTTCATTGATCTAAACAGCTTTGTGTTATAGTTGCAACATTTTGTAGTTGTAGGATTCTCAGACACAAACCAACCACCAATCTTACTTCTTGATGCAAATTTCCAATCGAAACATGAATATCATAAACCCTAATCTGAGCATATTCATTCTTTAAACATACTAGAGATAATATCAATATTCATCAACCATGCAAAGTAACAATTCATTAACGCATATTAGAACTTTAGTCCACACAATTCAATTTCAAATTTTCAGCCATTGAACTCACTTTCAAATCCATTTAAAGCTTAGTTAGGCACAATATATCAAAACATCGCTAGTCCTTTAACTTGCAACAAGAATTCAACATGTATGAACCAAATTCAGTATATAATTTGTATTTCAACATAATTTATACCACACACATATTGCAAATTTCTTGGATCATTGATTGTGAGGTTTAGGTACTATCAAAATTAAGCAAAATTCACACAAACAAGTAATAAAATTTATAACCTAATACCCCTTTCTGCAAGTGCACGAGGTCAATTGTAGTAGGAGATGTATTAGGATTGATCCCATGAGGAAACAAGAATTAGCAAGTATCAAAGCTACTAACTTCCTTTATTATCTAGACAAAACATCAAATAGGTGGTGTGCAAGGTAAGAAAATTCAACTACTTGAATTGAAACAATTGAAAGAAATTCACAAACACAAGTAATAGGGTTTAGAATCAACTAATTGTCACTAATATGATTAAACGAATTTACACCTTGCTATGTTAATCTTGTCTTGCTTAGGATTTCAACTCCTTATGAAATCAAGACTTGTTTTTGCAATGAATTGACTAGAGTTCAATTATATTCATGATAGAGTTGTTATTATATGCATGAATTGTTTCATCAAATCCTCAGAAGCATAATACTATTTCCATGTGCTAGTACTTAAGCTCAATCATTCATTTTCCATTATTAAGAACACACTTAATTGATTCCTAATAACTAAGATGTTTTGCATGTGATGACCTTTCAAATACAAAGGTTAAAACTTGAATAATTGAAGAAACAAGAGCAAGAAATGGCAAGGTTAATCAACAACAAGTCTTAATATTGATGCATTAGTTTCATCAAAACCCTAGAATAAGAATTTAGCTCGACATAGTTGTCTCCAAATCAATACACATGATTTGAACACAACTAGCCATAGCAATCAAGTTAAATGAATGATACAAAGTTGAAGAAAGTTATTCAATGTAGAAATGGCTTCAAGACTTGTATTTCTTGCACAAGAGTTGCTGCAAGGGTTTTTGAATAAGAAACTCTCTTAAACTCACAATATCTCTATTATGGCTTAGAAGAATTCTAGCAATTCTCTACAAATTCTATATCCTAGCATGCCTTAAACTCTTCACAAATGACTTCTATTTATAGACATGGATCCTACAAGTCACTTTCCAACTTGCAATATACATTCAATGAATTGGAATGATGAAAACCCTAGTTGAAGGCCTTCTTGGACATAAAAGTCTTCATTTGTATTTCCAATGCAATCTTCAACTTGCAAAACCTGTATATAGTTCAAAAATCTGTAAAAACAGCAGGAGAATGAAGCAAGTTGCAACAGCCAAAATTTGGAAAGTCGGTGACGATCCGTGGATGGAGATACGTGGATGGTCATCCGCAGATTGTCATCTAGGTATCGTGTTCCTTGGTCCCACTTGTGTAAATTTTTGCTAAGTTATCCCTCCAAATCCTGGTCCTTTTTTCATGCATTTCTTCGAATTTTTTCTGATTTTTCTAATTTTCCACATTTTGCTCTTTAATCTTCCATTAATTCTCCACTTTGTCTATTTCACTACATCACCTTGATCTGTAAAAGTTGTTCTATTGAAATTCCAATCCAATCATCCTTGAATCCACTAAGAATGGGATGACCTTTACTCCAATTGATCCAAATTATGATTGAATGTATAAAACCTAAAAGATTGTACAAAGGTTGTGCATTAATTTGCTTAAAATATAAATTTTGCTTCAACACCCTAAAAATCGGGTAAAAACCCTAATTTTTAGGAAATTTTTCAAATGGAAGAACAATTATGAATTTGAGCCATTTTTAGATTAAAAACACTTAGAACATACTTAAAACACACTAAAAATATATATAAAATACTATGCTAAAATAGGTAAAATAATCACTTATCAATCATGAACATTCTCAAATTCTTAGAGTTATTCCTTGTTGATCCAAAGTTCTTCCTAGAGTTGCAATTTATCTAGTTAAGTTAGAATTTAAGGTGAAATTGTGTAAACGTGTCTGGTTAAAGAAGAAGAGAAAATTGACGGTTTTGAGTTTAAGAAAAAGAAAAACAACAAAATCTTGAATGTTTAGAAAAATAACAAAATCTTGAATGTTTAGAAAGATAACAAAAATCTACTTTTTTTAATTTTTTTCGAAATTGCACTTGAGTCTTTGAACTTTAGGTTGGTTCATAAAATAATTCCAAAGCTTTTAAATACAATATATTTTCCAAATTTTGAGTCAATGAAATGAACACAACAAGAAAGGTTTGTTTATGAATTCATTTTTAAATTATGAAAACCATCATTGAGAAGCTAAACCATACGCTGATCAAACTCAAATATTGAGTTAAACTGCAAGTTCAAAAAGAGTAAGAATTTTGAGTATTGTTAATACCAACGAACTTTTAAGTCGATGCATCATTGATTTATTACCAAGTCCTTTTATGTTCCAAATTATTATTTTTAATATTGAAATTGAGTCATAAAGATCTTTAATAGTTTTCTAGCTACCCCTAGTAAACATATATGTGTCGATACTAATTGTGCTAATTTGTGCACTATTATAAGAAAAAATCATTCATAATTGATAATTATGCATACATAAGCTGAAAAGTACATAGCCTACTGTGTAATATGTTCTAGTATGGAATCGAATAATGCAATGATATTGGAATTAACTTTGAATGGCAATGGGACAACATAATACCAATAGAGACTGCAACCAATGTTTTGAAACTCGGTTCATTAATTGAATTGATGAGGCGAGCGAGTTGGGGTTCAACCATTTGAATCACTTTAACCTTGGTTGAATGATTTTTTAAATAAAATATATATAAATACCAGGACCTCATATGACTAACATAAGATATCATCTGATAAAAAGTTAAATATTTCTTAAAAATTTGGACTTTCATAAATAAATTTTTAAATTGTAACACCAAAAACAAATAAATTCATATCAATTTTACCTAAGAATAAGAATCTTAAATTCTACTAAAAAACACCACACATCCTAAAACTAAACAAAATCCATCAAAACTGCTGAAATTAAACAAAATCCAATAGAACTCCAAATGCCAAAAGTGCAAGCAACATAAGAGAAAATTAAAGTTATCCAAATTACATATCCTCTTTGACCTCAATGTAATTGCTCCCTAATTTCCCCAACAACCAAATAATAGAAAATATAGGAAAAATTTTACAATGCAAAATATAATAATGTTGAAAAAAATATCTTAATTAATATTCATTTGACCCCCAACTTTTTAGTAATTTGGATTTGACTAATAAAGACTTTTCCCCACAATATTATATCATTGCCTAATAGTACTACAAAAACACTGAAATTGAGGTCTCAAACTGTTTTTGTCCCATACTGGGATTCAAAAGAGTAAATAAATAAAAAAAGAAAGTAGTCCACAAAGAACCAACGAACAGGTTTTCATGCCGAAAAACAAAGCAGTAAAATCAATTCCAGAAACAGCAAATATGCACCAGAAGGGGACATACGTGACTGTGCATGTCTTAGACGATATTTCTCCAGAAGTTCTGTTAGAAAATATGTTGCAACAGGAACTCATTTTCCTAAACCAAAATGAGGATGCATAGGAGGATAAAGAGATGAATTTAGAGGTGCATATGTCTGGGATGGACATTCACAAGGGTAACGAGGAAAATACAGTGATGCTATTGCTGTTTTGTTGTCAGTTTCAGTTAGCGACAATCTTGGTACTCAACCACATTCTTCCTCATGCTTGCAGACAGAGGGAAAGTTATGTCTCACACCCCGTACGTCATCGATTGCAAGAGATATTGGTGCTATTTCTAGGCTTTCAAATGGTGGAGGTGATGTATCTCATTTGGCTTCAATAGACAGCCTACTTGAATTTCAACAAGTTATTGCAAAAAAGTTGACCCTTCTCACAGAGGTGGAGATGCAAGATGATGTTTAGTTGCTAAACTAGTTAGTGAAAAAGAAAGTTGGTAGGCCTCCTAAACATACCACGCAAAAGATGATGGAGAACACACTGCCACAAGCTAAGTATTCTTTACACTCCCATGTTAAATCCTTCTAATTTTATTGTCTGGAATATTTGTGGAGCATCCTAATGGGATTCTCTTCATTATCTAGTAGATATTCGTAGAAAGAATAAAGTGAGGTTTTTAGCTTTGATTGAACCTATGCCGGAGGTGAGTCAAATAAATGTGATTTGTAGGGATATTAATTTTGATTTTGGGTGGCCATTTCTTAGTGGGAAGATTTGGTGTTTTTGGAGGATGGGCTTGGATTGTGTTTTTGATGAAATAGTAGGTCAGTTGGTGCATTGTCATATTTTATTCCCCACAGGATACTACTTGATTGTTTCAGTTGTGTATGCTAAATGCAACAAGTCAGAGAGGAAATCTTTTTTGCAAGCAATGGAGACTTTAAGGAAGGACACACCCTGATTGATGGTTGGAGATTTCAATGTCATATCATCTGCCAAGGAAAGAGTGGGAGATAGATCGCATTCAATTCATGCTATGGAAGAATTTAATGATGTGGTATAAAAAGCTGGTCTTTCACCTCTTTCTTTTGATGGTTCGGCTTTCACTTGGACTAATGGAAGAATCTGGCAAAGACTTGATAGAGCTTTGGTTAATACTTTCTAGCACATGGCATATAATTCAGCTAGGGTTTCCCATCTTACCCAAGGGAGATCTAATCACTCACCTTTGCTTATAAAGGTAGAAAACACAGATAAAAGACCTTCATTGTTTCATTTTCTCAACATTTGGTGTAAATATGATCAACAGTTTCTAACATAAGGACAACTGGACATGTAAAACCCTAGAAGCTTAAAACCACTTAAGTTTCTATGTTATGAAAGTTAGTTGTAAAAATTTCCTTATTAGTTGTTATTGTATAATTTTCTTTTACAATTTGATTTCTTGAATTATTATTAATACATGTTTGATGATAATCATAGGAAAATTTCACCAATTAAATGTTACCAACCAAGCTTAGATATTTAGAAAAGTAAGGCCACCTATTACTTAGATATTTAGGAGATTAATGCCACCTAGCACCCAAGAATGGCCACCTATCATTTGCTTTTACTTTTACCAATTTTTTTCAAATTTTTGGCACAATTTTCCTTGCATTTTTCCTTCTCTTGGTCGTCCACCATATGACAAGAAATACTCTTCAATTTCATCCATTTTAAACACTTAAAAGACTAACTTAATCTTTCCCCAAAAGCTAAACCTAACTAGAAAAGAAATCCCCTCAAATTTCAACAAATTCTCTCCAAGTTTCAAGCTTAAGTCTTGCTCAAAAGTTGAAGGTTCTTAAGGGACTAATCATCCACTCTTCTTCAACTAAAACCCTACCTATTTTGAGGTAAATTCTTCAAGAAACTTCAAGTTCTTTCAAGTTTTAATAGAAGATTTCTTATTTTTCTTATGATTTCATTAAGTACTTAAGATTTATGGTTATATTTTGTTCTCTTGTTATATATATGAATATTTATACTCATGATTATGAGGTTTTCCCTTGTTTTAATCCTTTCTTTGATAGTAGATTAACTATGTTATGACCTACTTGATTAGTATGGACTTGTATAAGAATTGATGCTTTATTTGAGTGGCAAATCTTGGAATTTATGGCTGAAATTTTGACTAGAGTTAGAAGGCATGTTGGCTAGCCTTATTAGAGGAAAATTTCTGGAAGAATTTCAGTATTTAAGGCCTGTTTTAGTGGGCTGAAGTTGCTGGAATTTCAGCTTGTAAATCGGCACTTCCTTGTTCCAAACCTTGAACAAATTTCAGCTTTACTAGTTTACAAAATTCAGCTTTGATAACCTAATATTTCCAGCTATATTAACCTTGTTTTGGCCAAGTTTTGATGACATAAACTGCTGAAATTTCAGCTTGTGAATTGGTTGAAGTGACACCAAATATTGAGCACCTTAAGCTTAATCTACTTAACCGGTTTTTAGGAAAATGTTGTAGCAATGAATTTGGAACCTTGTTAATCAATTTTAGGAAGAAACTCTTATAAATTTTGAAGATTTAAACTAGTTAGAAACTTGACTTTTGAATGTGTAAGTGAAATTTGACTAGTTTCACTTATACTTGATTTAGTGTATTTTCACCAAATAACCCTAATTTGTTATTTAACTAGTCTTAATTTAATTAAATATCATTAGTTTGATATTAATTAGTTTAAAACCATTAATTTACCTAAGTATAGGATATTTTGGAGTTTTCTCATTTTAACCTATATTAGTTTTGCTAAGTTATTAAATTATACTTGACTATTACCAATAAATATTTCTTGGACTTTAAAAGCTAGTTTACCTATAAATTAATTATTTTGGACAAAATTTCTTCTTACACCAAAAACTTTGAACCCTAATTAATATTTATTTAAAATACCTCTTTAGTCTATAGTATTTAGCAATATTTTCTTTTGGTCCAAAATTTATGGTGAATCATTAAAGTTTTGCAACTAATATGGTACATAAAGCGGAAATTAGTAACGAATTTCTAGTATTAATTATTCCTTTTGAAATTTAACCTTAATTTTGACACTTAATGAATTATTTTCCCTTAGAACCAAAGTACTTTCAAAAGTGGAAATTTCTTAAGTTTCTTTAATTGGTTGATTTAGGGTTTTACTTGGATTCCTTAATTACAACTTCTTGGATTTTCCTTATAACCAATTTCATTTATTTTAAAACCCTAGTTAAACTTGGGTACATTTTATAAAATTCTTTTGAAAGAAAATCCAGTAGGTTAATTAGGCTACTTATGAATTTCAGGATCCGAGTATGAACCTCACACATTTTACGAGGCACTTTCTTGAGATTTATAGGTGAGTGTTTCCTTGTGTGCGCCTGATGCATGTTTAAGTGCTAATTCCATTTTATGCCTAATACTTGTTAACTACTACAATGTGCTATATGAGGGTAAGATGTGTACTTTATCACATCTATCCCGCAATTTGTTACATGCACAACTCCTGTTAAATGTGAATATACTTGTTTGTGAACTTTCAACTGAACTAAGCCTTCGAGCTAGACTTCTGTGGTCATACTTCACCAGTTACACCACGGTTAGTCATACTAGGTATTGAGGAGGATATAAGGTGTTGGGCGTTAGGGATTTGTGTTCTTTCCTTTGAGTTGAGAATCCTCAAAGAGGCCAACTCTGGACTGAACAAACTGTTTTACCCTCCAGGGTTGAGATCTCACCCTGGTGTGGAGGTATTGAGGAGGTAAAGGTGCATGGGTGGTTTCGGGTACTGTTATCTGATACTTACCTGATCATTGGCAAGGACCTGGTTTTCTCTATTGGTCCGAACACTATTGCCACATGATTATGTACTTGATACTTCCCGCGGTTGAGCTTGCTCCCGTGGTTGAGATGTATCCTTCCTTGTTTAATCAATTGTTTACTTAACTGGTTCTTATATTGTTTTATGGCACATGTTATTTGTTTATTTATTTTTCTACTTGTTTGCCTGTGTGATTGCATGTGTGGAAACCTCACTGGGCTATTATAGCTCATCCCTTTTATTTGTTCTCCTTAACAAGCTCCTATTATTAAGGCCGGTGTTGAGGATTCAAGAGTAGTTCTTGGTAGGATTTTGTCAGTAAAAGGTTGTTTAAGATTTTACTGTATTAGTTAGGTGTTTATAATGTAAACTACTTAACTGGTACCTTACTCTTAAAGTTTGAATCATATGAATATATTTATGAAGTTTCTATAAAATATCGATTGTTTCTAGAATCTAGTGCGTGCTTGACCCGCGTCCTGGCGAGAGTTAGGCAAGCAGTCCGCTAAACCCTTTAGTACACCTTTGGGTAAAGTAGGACTATCACAGGATATATCGAATGGAAAAGTCTGTTTCAGAAGTGCCATGGCGGAAGACAAAAATTGAACACAACTGAACTAAAAACAAATGCATATAACGACTATATTTGATACCGTAGCAACCTCTTCAATGAAATATATAATAATTATGCCAACACGTTAACGAATATAACGTACAACACGAGTCATTATATTCAAAATATGTAATCATTTTGCCTACCACAAAGGTACGAAATTCAAATTATTATTCTTCCCCCATTATTTGAAATTAGAATTCTTCCGCCATAAAGCAGATCTACAGTATCGAAACGTGACACGTGAGCTAGCGTCGCCAACAAAGAGCACAATCCGATAAAGCCACGTGTCGACGAATCATCAAGTACAATAATTGAGGGCATAAGGGTCATTTTACACAATATACAGTGCTAATGATATTGCTAAACAGGGCTAAACAGTTCGATTTGTCACCAAGGGCCACTTACAACCCTGTTCATCTACAGGAATTCTAAAACCAAGAGAGAACCAATCATCTTCTGCCACATAACCAGACATGTGGGCCCCATCGTGGCTGCCTAATAGGAATATATAGGAATCTTATATATATATATGTATATTCCTATTAGCCATGCCACGTAGGTATAAACAGTGTGCCACGTCAGCAAATAATAGGTTGCATTAAACACTATATACAGGGAGTTGTAGAAGGATTCTTGTAGAGCGAAACCACCTGGGAAAAAGATGAAAATGCCCCTATGGGGCAAATTTCTATATAATTAGTAGCTGAATCAATACTTTTTTCTTAAAAGCTCATTTAGATATTCTAATATGTTATTAATTGTGCATAAATACATGTTTATAATCTAACTAATAAAAGATATAATAAAATTAAAAAATTATGTTGTCAAATCAACTGTAAATTACTTGTGCCTATATAACAAACGAAGTAACCACTTCGTTATATACAAACATTCTAAGTAACACAACAATTGTTAAACTCGGTTCGTCATTCTAGAAACACTAATGGCTTGCCATGCGCATTCAACGACAATAGAAGATGTCACCATTGGAATCATCGAGACAAGATCATCTTCAGAACCTATTTCAATCCAGCTAGAGATGCCTAACTTCGCAAAACAACTGGTAAATCGTATGCGGAAGAGATCATTAATGATCGATACGTGCATCATTAAGTACTCACCTCAGTGTCCACCGAATTCAACTGAGAATGTGCGTATAGTCATATATGATGATAGGCTAATTGGAGATGACAACAAGCAAGCCGAGTTCACCTTTCTAGTAACATACCAAGTGGAGCTGACATATTTTGGATCATCATTTGCATCTGCAAACGAGATGTCGTGTCCTTGGAGAGCAACATAATACTTAGAAGGAAGCAATCTCAAGTCAAACACCTTCTTTAGCATGATAAAAGGGTACCTCAAGTTCTGGACATCAACATTCCCGATTGACGTCAACATCAGGCCTCCAACAATCAAAGTATTATCCAAAAATTCACCAATTCACAAGGTTGATGTATGGCACTGCAAGCCATCAGAGCCAATAAGAGCTCTATGCCGCACCACATCGTACAAAATATCATATGCACGTTTTAATAATATGCTAAATCTGGTATTGGGCATGTTGTATCGGAATTGAAATCGAGCAATTCAGTATCAGATTTCAGGCCCATCAAGGAGAAGAAAGAGGATCTAGGACCATCCGCGAGCGAAGTGAGTGGATCAAGTTCAGGTCCATCACATTTAGCAGTTATGCCTGAACAAATGGGCCAACTAATTGATGCTATTGTACAAGCTATTAAGATCAGCCAAGGGCAATCAAATTGATAAGCCCAGATTTAAGTGAATTTGGGCCTCTGCATAAGAATAATGTAATATGATTGTAAATTGTTCTTTTATTTAATTATTTCATTATTATATATTTTGATAATTTCAATTGCGTAATATGTTTAATAGTCATAAGTCTTAAATTAATCAACGTAACTAGGAAACAAACATAATCAATGATAATATTTTATTCTTTGATGAATCTGAAAATGTAAAGTACATTTATTTAACAGGCTCTCACAAAATGAAGCACGATAATAGCATTCGTCTTGCAATTATCGTAGTCTCCTACTAACTTTATCAGCTCCATCAGAAAAGCTAACAATCATGCACCTTCCACAGGTGCAGGAGATTGAGATAGCGCTTATACAAGGCGAATACTAGATGAATTTGCTCCATCGAGGATGCTGTTAAATGATAATGTATCCCTACCTAAAAGTCTGTACCTATCTAGCATCTCAGGACGAATCATAACTTTGCAAACAAAGTTATAAGCACTTTCGAAAACAGTAGAGTAGTCAAATATGCCTTCAAACGTGAGCTTATTAACCATACTCAGTTCCTTATCTAGCACAACATATACTGAACACGTGCCGCCAAACGGACCTCCGTCTGCCATCTCACTGTTACAAGGCTTGACGCACATAGAACCCAATAAATATAGGGATGCCACCTTTATCTTATGCTCGTGCCTCTGATTTGTAGATGAACCAAGTGACGGGTAATGTATGTACTTCGCCTGGAAACAATTAATCTCGCTTAGCCCCTCGAATTTACTGCTAAAAACAGCATTGCAGTTTCCAGTTTTTGGGAAGTTATACAATCACTTTTTTCAAACATATCTTTGTTTGGATATGCCCTTGATGTTTCATAGGGCACCTGGATAGTGAAGTCTACGCGTAACATAAGGATGACTGGACATATCAGATGGAAAAATCCATTTCAGACGTGCCATGGCGAAAGACAAAAATTGAACACAGCTGAACTGAAAACAAATGCATATAACAACTATATTTGATACCGAAGCAACCTTTTCAATTAAATATATAATAATTATGCCAACACGTTAACGAATATAATGTACAACACGAGTCATTATATTCAAAATACATAATCATTTTGCCTGCTACAAAGGTACGAAATTCAAATTTTTATTCTTCTACTATTATTTGAAATTAGAATTCTTCAGCCATAAAGCAAATCTACAATATCGAAACGTGACACGTGGGCCAGCGTCGCCAACAAAGAACGCAATCGGATAAAGCCACGTGTCGAAGAATCATCAGGTACAATAATTGAGGGCATAAGGGTCATTTTACACAACATACGGTGATAATGATATTGCTGAACTGGGCTAAACAGTTTGATTTGGTACCAAGGGCCACTTGCAACCCTGTTCATCTAAAGGAACTTTGAAATCAAGAGAGAACCAATCATCTTCTGCCATGAACTAGACATGTGGGCCCCATGGTGGCTGCTCAATAGGCTATATATTCCTATTGGGCGTTCTCGTGAGTCCCACATCTGGTTACGTGGCAGAAGATGATTGGTTCTTGCTTGGTTTCAGAATTCCTGTAGGTGAACAGCGTTGTAAGTGGCCCTTGGTGACAAATTTCCCTGTTCATCTGTACTGTTTAACTTTTGAAAATTGCACTTTAGCCCCATTTACTTGGCAATTTTTTCACCCGAGTACAAATATATACTTTAAAAAATTGCACTTTTCCCCTATTTACTTAGCAATTTTTTCATCTGAGTACAGTTAATATGAAATGTGATAGCCAATGGCCTAGGTAATGCTAACATCCTTATTGCCCTGGTGAAAGTCTCAACATTTAATTGGTTAATAATCAAGATCAGTTGCTAATAATCACACACGTCGTAATCAAGGATTAACTGCTATTAATCACGTATTTGGCTCTTAATAATGAAGCTTTAGCTCTTAATAATTAAGCTTTAGCTGTTCATAATTAATATTATATACTAATGATCACATACTAAGCTATTAATAATTAAGCTTTGACTATTAATAATCACAGATTTTTCTCCTGATAATCAAGATCAACTCTTAATAATCACAGCTTTAGCTATTAATAATCGAGCTTGAGTTCTTAATTATCTACTTTTTATTCGTTAATAATTAAGCTTTAGCTATTCATAATCAAGATTATTTGCTAATAATCAATATTTTATGTTGATAATCACATATTAATTGCCTAATAATCAAGGATTAGTTGCTATAAATTAGAGATTAATCACACAATAATCGAGCTTTAGCTCTTAATAATCCAGCTTCAGCTGTTAATAATCAAGATTATATACTTATAATCACAGATTAATCACACAATAATCAAGTTTTAATAGCTAATAATCACAGATTAAACAATTAATAATCAAACTTTAGCTGCTAATAATTAATATTTATTTTTTAATTAATTAATTAAATGAATACATCACAGGCAATATATATTGCGCATGCCTACTACTTAATACTTAATATAAATTTAAAATAAAACAAGCATAATCAACACATAATTAATAATTTATCACGCACTAATCAAGCTTTAGCCATTAATAATCAAGATTATATACTAATAATCACATATTAACGAAGATTAAGTTATTAATAATTAAACTTTAAGGAAGAAATACTTGGAAAGGCTTAGCTCCTACGAAGAAAGTCCCGTAGGGGTATATGTGCAATTATGCAAGGGCCTTTTTACAGTATTCCAATTGGTTCCGCATTACAGGATCCCCTCTAGAACTCCCTGTGTATTGTGTCTAGTGTCGCTTACTGTTTATGCCTACGTGGCACACTGAACAAGAATATATATACATAAGGTTCCTATATATTCCTATTGGGTGTCCTCAGTAGGTCCCATAACTAGTTACGTGGCAGAAGATGATTGGTTCTTCCTTGGTTTCAGAATTCCTATAGGTGAACAGGGTTATAAATGGCCCTTGGTGACAAATTTCCCTGTTCATCTGTACTATTTAACTTTTGAAAATTGCACTTTGGCCCTATTTACTTGATAATTTTTTCACCCGAGTACAAATGTATACTTTAAAAAATTACACTTTTTCCCCGTTTACTTAGCAATTTTTTATTAGAGTACAGTTAATATGAAATGTGATAGCCAATGGCTTAGGTAATGCTGACATCCTTATGCCACATAACCAGATGCGGGACCCACTGAGGATGCCTAATAGGAATATATAGGAATCTTTTATATATATATATATTCCTATTTGGTGTGCCAAGTAGGCATAAACAGTAAGCGACACCAGACACAACACACAAGGAGTTCTAGAGGAGATCCTGTAGCGTGGAACCAATTGGAATATTGCAAAAAGGCCCCTGCATCATTGCAAATATACCCCTACGGGGCTTTCTTTGTAGGAGCTTAGTCTTTCCAAGTGTTTCTTCCTTAAAGTTTAATTATTAATAACTTAATCTTTGTTAATATGTGATTATTAGTATATAATCTTGATTATTAACGGCTAAAGCTTGATTAGTGCGTGATAAATTATTAATTATGTGTTGATTATGCTTGTTTTATTTTAGATTTATATTAAGTATTACGCAGTAGGCATGCGCAATATATATTGCCTGTGATGTGTTCGTTTAATTACTTAATTAAAATATAAATATTAATTACTAACAGCTAAAGCTTCGTTATTGAGTGTTTAATTTGTGATTAATAGCAGCTAATGCTTGATTATTAGGTGATTAATCTATGATTATCAGCAGATAATCTTGATTATTAAAGCTAAAGCTTAACTATTAATTGATAAAGCTCAATTATTAACTGATTAATGTGATTAATAGCAGCTAATCCTCGATTATTAGGTGATTAATTTGTGATTAATAGAAGCTAATCTTTATTATTAATAGCTCAAGCATAATTATTAACGAATAAAAAATAGATTATTAAGAGCTAAACTCGATTATTAACAGACTCAATTATTGAGACGCTCATTTTCGATCCGTCTTATTCCGATGAATGCTTGGGGGGCCTTTTGGGTGGAAATTATTTGAGTCGTTGTTGAAACAGTAGTGCATCTTCCATCCAAGGAGTGCATCTTCCATCCAAGAAGGACAATACAAGGATGCTGGTTGCCTGTTTAACTGGGACTTTTTCAAACAATGCTGGGATCTCTTCTTTATTGTCCAAATTGTGAGAAATGACAAAGGCCAAATTGCAAGGTTCTGCGACCCATGTGTATATATGTTGACAATTCCTCTGTCCAACTCAACATTTCTATAACCACAAATATATGACAAATATATGACAATCGTTAAAGAAATGGGACCTCCACATCAACCAAACATGAGTTCATCATTTAATTAATAACTTACTCAACCTTTTGTCTTTTATTATAGATTTTTTATTTCAGAAAATATCTCATAAAAATTACCAAAAAAAAGTCAGTACATCATTAACAGTATCATTCACGTCAATTAATGTAAAATTTACAATTTAAAAAAAAATCTCATAGAAGCAATCAAATTTATCACCGTGCTGCCATTGCCAAAATTAAGTGACCGGAGGATTCAAGAAGATTTAAGCGCTTCAAATTTAGCTTTCTCTTTGGTACATGTATTTTTAAAATAATTGGGGATTTTGTTTCGTATTGTAATAATTGATTTAGTCATTGTTTTCACAAATATGCACAACGCTTTAAGTAGTTATGAATGGTAAGTTTTTGGAAAAATATGGTTTCAAACTTTGTTTTCCACAAATTTTAAATCATGATTTGATAAATTGCTAGCAAAATGACTAGTATCTGGTGTAAATTGGACAGTATGTAATGTAATTATGTTTCTTTTAGATTTTTTTTAGGAAAAATTTTGGTAATGTATCAATTCTAACACTTATCATACAATTTACACCACCAATATAGATCGTATCAAATGTAGAATTTTCAACCCTTTTCCAATCTTTCTATTATTCTTTAACTTCTAAAAGCACCACCAAAGTGATTTCTAAAATTCAAATTTCAAAGTTCCGTTGAACTCCTTAAAAAATTAATGAAATATACTTTGATAAAAATACTTTTAAATTACAAATTCAATATTTGTTTCACATGAATAGCCTCGACAATAAAAAAAAAATTAACTATGGAAACGTAGTATTGTCTTTAGTTCTTTTGCAAGGGCATTATCACTAAGAAAATCTAATTCACCCACCACAACTCACCAATAGTGCCCTTACAACGCACTAGCAGTTAGTTGTTGACCAAAGTTCAAACATATATATTGTACTATTTTGTTAAATAGTAATACATTTCGTACGTACTTGTAATTTTTTTTTTTTTTTGCTCCTCGTACTTGTAATTTCCTGTTTGTTATCTATCAAATACTGATCTTTTTTTTTTTTTTTTGCAATATATCAAATACTGATCTTAATTGCAAAAAATTGATTCGATCATTCTTTGCTTTGAATTAACTTGAATTTGAACTCTGGTGGGAGTAATAAATGTTCAAAGAATGTTTATTTTGTGATCACTGAGCAATTGGAAAAAGTAGAAGTAACAGTTATCATTATTCGGAACCATGGTGGCTGGATCAAAATATTAAATTCTTATGTTTATGTCCATCAATTTGTGGTTGACTATACAGGTTGGATTATGTCAAAGTAAACACTCAACTCCAGCTCAAGTTGTTTAGAGAGTTCAAACATTGTCAGAGAATTTAGGTAACTTCAATTCTGCGTGACTTTGTGATTGACATATGATGTCTACAAATGACGTGCATAATTTGAAGTTCACAAATTATTGCCTTTTTACTTTCTAAAACCAAAAATTTGGGATCACATTTTTAAAGTAAATTTAAGGAAGGTTTCTAATATTAGGCAACATTATGTTATTGTCCTTTTTTTACGCTCAATGCAAATTTGTTTCAATGCCACCGCTTATAGGCTTTTATTAAATTTTTGGTGTGGAATAACCATTATAAATTGGAATGTGAAAACATTCAATGTTAACTATGCTATATATTGTTCTTCGTTTTGCTTATTCAACTATCATAATTCACATCAGATATGATATTGTAGGAAGACAAAATTTTCTCCATTCATAACACTATTCAATTTATGTTGAGAATAAGGAGAAGGGTGAAGTTTATTCACATCTTTAAGTAACTTATCACATACTTGAAGTTGATTATCAATTTTTTGCTAAACCTATTTTGCTAAACCTAAAGACTCTTATAACAGCAACATGTAAAGCTATCCAAAACAAGAAAAGAAGTTGATATGCTTCATTGACACAAGAAGAAGTTGGTATACACTAATAATATATGCTTAATTTTTTTTAGCAACCTTTTTTATATAAATTAAAATTCTATAGCCAATATTTAGAATCTGGCAAAGAACTTAAAGAAGTCAACATTGAAAAAATAACAATTTAAATTTATTTTTTTAGATGACTATTGCTGACTATTACTTACTATCATTCAACTTGGTGCTAGATGCACTAATACTACTATTACTAAGTCATTGAAGAAATAAGTTGTTTTTTTTTAAGAGTCTCATTAGTTCATCCAAAGTTAATTTAGATAACAATTAGAAGGCAATTTTGCAGTTTGTGTTTTGATCATTTATTGCAAAAGGATTAAGTATTTTTAATCTAATCAGTTTTAGCAACAATGGACTACAATTGAGATCTTGTAGATATGCATTATGCTGCTTAGTTTCCTGATGGACCAATTTAGAGTACTAATCAATAAAACCATCAGATGAAACAATGGATATTTAATGGCTTCTAACGAATAAAGAAAAAAAATGGATTAGAAAATAAAAGTTACTTCTTTTGAACTATCTTCTAATTCTAGACGAAACAATGGAGATTTAATGGCTTTTTAAACAACTTCTTTTTTTGAAGCTATCTTCTAATTCTAGGCGACATATTAAATTGTCAAAGATACCTGTAAAAATTTCTTAGTAAATAAGCAAATAGAAATAGATGAGGAATTGTGTCTCAATTTTAGAGACGCTCGTTTTCAATTCAATCTTATTCCGATGAATGTTGGGGTGCCTTTTGGTGTGGAAATTATTTGAGTGGTTATTGAAACAGTGGTGCATCTTTCATCCAAGAAGGACAAGGCAAGAAGGCTAAGAAGGCTAGTTGTCATTTTTCACTTAGACTTTTCCACGTCAATGTTAGAGGCTCTTCTGTACAGTCAATGTTTTAAAAACTAGACTGGTCAATGAACCAGAGGGAGGTCTGGTTCAAGGTCGGATTGGCCGAACTGGTTAGACAAGGGTTCAATGTTTTTTTCTTTTTTAATTTAATTTAATGCATAATATAACAACAAATACTATATATACCTGTTGAACAAGTTAACCCATTACTTGTTTGAATATATCTAAATATACAAATTAATAAATCTATTATATTTGGTAAAAATTTTATGAAATATTCTGTGTCTATCATAATTTAAATTAACAAGGAAAATTGCATTGTAAAGCATATAGTAACTATAAAAAGTAAGTGCATAAAAAATATAGAAAAAACATATGCTTTAAAATTCACCATTAAAGTACATTATTATGTTTTTAAATATTTTAAATTACAGTCTTGAACATTCAAAATTATGAAATCATATTTGTTGCTGATTTTAACATTCTCTACTCTTTTAATACCATCAAGACTTATTTTCCAATGTAAAATTTAAATTTTTTTAATACCAAATAATACAATTAACTTTATACATAGGTCGGTTCAAGTAAATGTATTTTTTCAAAATTAAAAATTTTTATTTTGCACTATTTTTTAAAGAAGGTTCACATACTCAAATGATGTTAAAATTTCAATTTGAATATCTTACTATCAATTTAAATCTATTTAGTTGTTTATTTTTTTTTTTTGGCACAACCTCATTGTAGACACCAAATTTTGACACACCATTTATTTTCAAACTTCGGGGGGCATGTTTACATTTTTGGGCCAAATTTTAATTTTTCAGTAATCTTAGGGGCAAAATAGTAATTTTTATGTGTAAATAATTTTTTAACAGCTTTTGGGAGTTTTAAATTCATATTTTTACTTTCATACGAATTTGTTAATTTTTTATGATTTTTCTGGATTTAATTGGTATTCTTTTATATTTTTACCCTTTCAAGGGCAAACTGGTAATTTCGCCTCGCGAACACCATTTTAGCTCATGTTAGATTCCAAATTTATTTTTCTAGTTCTTTAAGCATGTTTCTAAATTTTTTTATTTTTTCGGAGACGATTGCTATTTTTCTGTGAATTTTCATTGTTCAGGGGCAAAATCATTATTTTACAGTTTAAATTCATTTTTTGTCAATTTCTGAGTTATAAATGCATTTACTAGGGTTTTAAGCTTATTTTTAATTTTTGGTAACTTTTTGAGGTCAATAGCTATTTTTCTGTGAATTTTCATTGTCCAAGGGCAAAATTGTTATTTTACAGTTTAAATTCTTTTTTGTCAATTTTTGAGTCATAAATGTATTTCCTAGGGTTTTAAGCTTATCTTAAATTTTTGGTAATTTTTTGAGGTCAATAGCTATTTTTCTGTGAATTTTCATTGTCTAGGGGCAAAATCGTCATTTCTCACCCCAAGCGTGTTTTTTATCAAATTGAAGCTCTAACCTTTAATTTGAAATCTATTTTCAATGTTTTGGCAAATTTTGAAATTTACTGTCATTTCTTTGTGTTAATTTTTAATTTTTGAGTTAAAAATATTTTTCTTAAATAAAATTAAAATTTTTTATTACCGATTTTGTTATTTTGTAGTAGTCTTAGTGATCAAGACAACTAACCCTATAAACACTTTCTTAAATCAGAAAAAACCAAAAAGAGAAAAAAAAAACCCTAAAACACGCACTCTTATCAAAAGAAAGATTAAACACACATATTCCCTCACCAAAAACACACACACTACAGCCATTGGTCCTATTCATTATCCACTATTCATCATTGTTGACATCTTCAAGTTTCAAAGCCAAAAAGAAGATTACATTGTTAAAGATCATCATCAATCATCTTTCACAAGGTACTTTCTCAATCTTTATTTATTCCATTTTTCTTTAATCAGATTTGATTATCTATTTTTGGAGCTTTTCTTTTGGTTTTTGTTTTGTTCTTTCTGGGTTTGGGTTTTTTGTTCTCCCGTCTCTTCTCCATCACCACAGCTCTTCCTTCCCTAATTCCACCGTTCAACCTCCAACCGAAAATCATCAGATGACCATAACAAGCCCACGGTACCATACAATCACCCACAGTTACAAGCACTTCCCCAAATTCCAATCCCTCAAATTCCAGAAAGCCACCACCGGTCAGCCATCCCTCCATCAGTTAACAGCACCAGTAATACAAAATCAGTCCACAACTCCCACCAATCTCAAACAAATTGCAACCAGAACCCATAATCGGACACAACCCACCATTGCCCAACCTCAACTTCCCAAGTTAACTCCACAAACAACCCAAAATCTTTACCATCTCAGTCAACAGGACAACCAAACAACTCCAAACGACAGCCCCTCTCCTCCCATCACCACTGCCCCTCCACCAACACCACGTCTCTAACTGTCATCAATTGACAAAATCATTTCAACCAGAATTCAAAAACACAATTACCCATCAGTTACACAAGCCCAATTCGTCAATTCACCTCCACCATTGACAAACCTGCCAAAACAAAAATCAGGGGAAAGAAAACCACAACAGCCTCAAACAACAAAACACCACCAAATCAACACCTGCATATAAACAATCAGATACAGACAGGCATATAATCAAGCACGCACACACATAATCAATCAAGCACAAACACACAATCAACAAATCAGTCTCCAATTGCCACCACTGCCACACGCCATTTTCTATTGTAACCACCTCCACCACCTGCCAAAACAACCCGAAAACCACAACATCACCCTCAAATTCCACGACAGCCCCAATAGCTCCGTCATCACAAGCCATCAGTATCACTCGAAGCTTCATCCATCTTCCTTTTGCTCTGCCACGCTCCTGTCCCTCTGCGACATGTCCCCTTCCCTCACTTCGTGAGAAAAACCAGTTGGGAAATTTGTTCCCATTGTTTTCGGGAAAAGCACAGAAAAGAGAGAAAGAAAGAAAAATCAAAAAGGGGAAAATGGTAAATGATAGAGTAGAGAGACAGAGACAGAAAATCGGAGAAGACAGGAACTAGAGAGAGATTGAAGGAGAAAGAATTAGGCGAGAGTGAGATGACAAGAGGAAAATCAGAGACGAGAGAGACAGGAGAGTAGCTGGAGCAGATTGGCGAAGAAGAAATCTAAGGGAGAAAAAAAAAGAAGAAATCAGAAGAGACAAATGAGGGAGGAAGAAGGGAACGGTGAAGGTAAAGAGGGACGAACACAGAGAGGGAGAAGAGAGAGTGAGAGCAACAAAGAGAGAAGGAGAAAGAGACTTGGTGAGAGAAATAGAGGAAGAATGGAGAAACAGAGTAAGAGAGATATGCAGAGAGGAGAGAAATAGGAGAGAGAACAAGGGAAAGAGAGAGAGAAAGGGGAATTTGGGGGAGATGGGTTTTAGGAAGAAGATGAAGACGATTTAGGGAGAAGATGGTAGTTTTTTTTAGTTAGTTTTAGATTGTCTTTAATTTTTAATTTTTAGTTTTATTTAATTGTTAAGGTTTGTTAAGCTTTGTTTAGTTAATAAATATAAATTTAATTAATTTGTTTAATTAATCTGATTTAATGGTTAAAGTTGAATTAATTGACTCATCTTATTTGATTAAGTTGGCTTCTTATATTTTTAGAATACGATGTTTTCATTGTTACAAGCTTACTCTTTAGTCCTTAATTTTTTATTATTATTGGTATGCTTTTTTCAAAAGATTTCATTCTTATGCAACTAAGCCCACCCAAATTTCATATGGATCCTCTCAAATTTTATATTCTTTCAATTAGGTCCCGAATGTTGCATCATTCCTCGTTGTATTACTGTAAATTTATATTTGACCTCATTAACATTGTTGGAATTATGTTTTTGCCCCCCATTTAGCTTTAATTTACAAATTGCACCCCCATATTTACTTGAATTTATTATTTGGCCCCTAGATTTGTTTTTATTTGTTTTTAAACCTTTGGTTTCATAGAATTTATATTTTTGCCCCAATTTGTCAATATTTACATGTTTTAGGTTTTATTTGTTTATATTAAGGTTCCTTGACTTGTTTGTTTATTTTGATTAGCATTTTTAGTACCAGGCCTTTGAGAATAGGTATTTTTGTCACTTTTTTAATTGTTTCTTTATATGCTCCAATCTGATTTTTATGCATTATTTTTATTATTATTTGTTTCTTATTTTACATACTTTTCGCATATTTACGTATTAACTTATTTAATTTTGAATTTTATTGTTTTGGCAAAAATGTAATATTTTGTATTTAGCTAGTCAATGTAATAGTTATATTATTTTTCTCATATTTTAACAAAATTTTGTATTCAGATAGCAAGTGTAATAGATAGATCATCTTTAATTTTTCCCCTTAAAATTGTAGCTAATTTCCCCGGTGTAATAGTTAGGGCTCGTGTGCTTTTGCGTGCTTATATACTTATATGTTTTACCGCTTTCCTTAAGACTTTGTATCTAGATATTATATTTACATGTTATGTGCTCCTATGTACTCTTATATGTCTTTATATGTTTAATTTGCTTTTAATTCATTTTTTTCTATTTAATTCATGTTTTATGTTATTCCGTCACCACACTAGTCCAACGCTAGTTGTGGCTTTATCGCTTTCCCGCTAGTCCAACACTAATAGGAATTCCTGCAAATGACTAGTCCAACACTAGTCCTTTAGGGCATTTTAGTGTTAGGTGTACTCATGTGCATTTTACATCCCACTTAACACATTTTTAGTTTTCTTTCCATTCTACATGATTTTTATCATTATTATTAATATTATTTATTTATTTATTTATTTTGAAGCATATTCAAATGCATGACATCTAGGTTGCATCTCACTTAAAATTTAGGTCATTTTGTGTGATCCAACTAGAAATAGTCACCTACTCATGTGGGAAGCGGTGGCGTACATGCCGCATTCCCCCCTTCGTGAGTAGAAACATTCAGTCACGAGATATTAGTCTCCCGTACCCGTTATGTTGTATACCCACTTTCTTTCTTCACTTACTATATATTATTATTTTCTTTTCTTTTTTGCATTTCATTTTGCAGAGACACTCGTGACTCCCTTGAGATCTTGACTCGCTTTTCGCAATTAATGCGATAATACCAACCAAGCCTCAACAGAACATCCCGACCCTTTCGATGCTCACATTTAGATTTAGGTTTGCATTCATTTAGATACATCCAAATGCGATAGAATTTAGGGTTAATTTAGGAAAATTTGATTAAATCTCGCAACTAGCCTCGGCTAGGTAGAAAGGGTGCCTTAAGCGCAAGCCTTTGCCTTCCCTTTCTTCAAATGTGACTCCCGGACCTTTTTTTCTCTCGTTTTTCGTAGACCGAAGTCAGAAAAGGGTTTTCAAATAGTTTCTAAAAAAATTTTATTTTTGTTTTTGTTTTACTAAATGACCTTTCAGGTAACTTGGTACACCCTAACTCGATACCAAGTGACAACTCCATTTTTCTTAAAATAAAACCCTTTTTCAAAAATCAGTTGGCCAAAACTGTCGCACTTTTAGTCCTAGCATTACTTTCTTTTAAAATACCATTTTTCCTAAAATACATTTTTTCACTAAAAACTCAATTTTTTCACACATGCACGGTTTTTTCAAAAAACCTTTATTTTCGGAAGGGTCACCAGACCAGATCGTTTTTTTTGGAACGCGACAATCAACGACCCCACCATGTGAGGTAATTTCTAACAATTTTGTATCAATCAAAAATTTAATTTAGAATTTCTTTAAAAAGCCTAAACTATATTTAGAATCCACTTTTAGGCTTTAACTTTAGACTATTCTCTCCAAAGAAATTTTCTTTTTGACTTATCGGACCATTGAGCGAGTCAATTTGGACTCTGTAGAATAGTCTCAAAAATAAAAATAACAAGTAAATCTATTAGCTTATTAGTTCTTAATTTATTCAATTCTGTTCAGTTTACACATTTTCTTTTAGTATATCAAGAAAGGATGGATATGTGATGCTATAATAATTGGAATCAATATATTGCATAGAAAAATATGATTTTAATAATATAAATTGATTTTTTGTTTTTTAATAAAGGAAATAACTTTCTACCCATTTACTTTCAAAATGGCGTATGTTCTTATTATTGAATAATGATTAACCATAATTCAAAATTTAAACAAATGACTTAAATAAATACCAATTTAAACTTTTAATTAGGAGAATATTTTAGGCATAAGTGAATAATTAAACAATTTAGAAAAAAGGACTAATCTTAGTAGGAGAGATTTTGGTAAAAATAAATCCAACATTTCTTTAATATAATGAATTTGGATGCCAAATTAAAAAGTTAAGAATCAATTAATTTCATTAAACATGATTAAAAGAGAAAACAAAGATAAACTCAATATTTCTTTAATATAATGAATTTGGATGCCAAGTTAAAAGGGTAAGAATCAATTACTTTGATTAAACATGATTAATAAAGGAAACAAAGAAACTAAAACAAGTAAGAATCAATTAAATTTATTAAATGTGATTAATGAAAATAAAGAAACTAAAGAAGTAAGAATGAGTTAATTTTATCAAACATTTTTTATAAAGAAAAAAAAGAAACTAAAAAAGTAATAAACAATTAATTTTATTAAAATCATTAAAGAAAAACTAAAAAACAAGAACAAATAAAATAATTTGTAACATGAAACCAACAATGAGGAGGTTGGCAGCTTGAAAGGTTGAGCGAGAGGTCTCATATTCAAGACCTCTCACTTGCGCGGGTGGAAAAAAAAATAAAAAATCGACAGTTCAACGGTTCAACGGTGTAATTTTCACACAGTTGGACCGGTTCTTGAGATCTACAGTGTTTTGTATAGAACCAGATTGAAGGCATTGCCGGTTCGTGGTTCAACTAATCGAATTAGTCGATCCAATCTTGGTTTAAAAACACTAATTACAATTCAATGGTGAGGCACTTGGCAGTAAACTAATGTGAATGATTTTGGTAGAAAAGTAGTAGCTTCAAAGATGCTGTGAGACTATGTTACAGATGTCTAATGTAATTCATTTTTATCTGAATTAATACTAATTTAACTTAATTTTAAGAGAGTCTGATAAGTGCTAAAGTGAACTAGTTTTTTTAGGTTAGGTTTTTAGGGTTTTCCATGAGTTTTTCTCTATTTCTTAGCTATTTCTTCTCTTTTATGATTTTAATGTCAAATTGTGTAAATGCATGATTTAAAAGTGTTTTTACACCATTTTGTAGGGTTTTGATAGCTTCAACTCGATTTCAATTGATTGGAGTGCAATGAAGAAATAGGCGAAGAAGAATTGGAATGGAAACAGTTTGGCAGCTTGGACATATTTCAGTATTTTGGTCATATCTAGAGCTAGAGACATTGGATTGGGATGACTCTTGAGGTATTTTGAAGCTAAGACAATTTTCTACAATTCATACGAAGACATCAAAGTCCAGTTCTCACGTTTCAATGGTCAAAATCCCAAGTTACTGAAGCACATGTGCACTGCAAGGCTGTTCCGACCAGTTCTTAGTATTTTGAGTATATCTCTGGCTACAAAGCTCTAAATGACATGATTTTTGATGTTTTGGAAAGCTATCTCAAGGGGCTACAACTTTTGTGTTTTAAGGAAAAGCTAATTCGGCTGCCTTTGAGGCCAAATCTGACGTAGACAAACCGCGTGACAACCCGCGCGCGATTTGTGCTGCGGTTTCCATTCAGAAATTAAGTAAACAAACCGCGCGACAACCCGCGCGCGGTTTATTCCGCGGTTTCTTCACAGAATCTGCAGCGTATTTAGCAGCTAAACTGGCCATTTGACGAAGAGAGAGAACCCTAACTCGGGAGAAAACACACACACGCCGCACACACCTCAAAAACACATATTTTGCACATCTAGAGTGATGTAGGGAGGAGAAAGCAAGAGTAGAGGGACAACTCAAGGGCTTCAATGGTAAAAGCAAGAAGATTTTATCAAGATGCAAGGGAAGATTCAAGAGGGCTGCATGAGAATGAGCTTTCTCTTTCTTTCTTGTCTTTTGTTAATTTTATTCTTGTAATTATGAATTGAGTTGTTTATGATTTAGATGGGATGAACCCTAGATTCTTATGTTTATGATTTTATTCTTGGTTTAATGAAAGACCCACTTTGTTCTTAGATTTATTCATGAGTTTATTTGTGTTTTGGATTGGGATTTGCATGCATCCTTCAATTCAAGTGTTGATTTTGTATGGGTATATCGAGAAATTGCACATATGATTAGATCACTTCATGAATAGAGAGAACTTGAATGAATTGCTAGAGATAGGATTACATGAGTTCTTCCTAAGTTGAGTTTTAGGATTAAAGCTCAACTACAAATAGAGTCCATTGATTAGAAATTGCATCTTTTAGGGGTTTTAATTGAGAAGAGATTCCAATTAATCAACCGAGAAGGTAGGAATTGGTTCACTTGAGAGAGGATATAATTCACATTAGGGATTCTAGGGTCTAAGCAATTGGGTTAATCATTAATCAAGTTAGAGTCTTGGCATGTTGGTTTAGGGGAATTCTTCATCTAAATTCACCTCTACTTTTGTCCATTCTCTCTACTATATTCTATATTGTCATTTAGTTAGATAATTAGTTTTAGCTAATTTGTATTTTCATTTAATTCGTCATTTACTTTGTGAGGTTAGATAATAGAAAGAAGGTTAATACTAGTACTCACATAGTCCCTGTGGGATACGACACTCGGTACTCCTGTACACTGTACTACTGGAAACGATAGGTGCACTTGCCTAAGTATCCATAGTATAGCGAAAGGGATATCAGAGTCCATATTATCCTAACTTACTAGAAAAAGAGTTAATAATAACTTAGTCAGATTTCAAAAGAGTCCCTATTATCTTAATTTACTAAAAATAAAAATATAAAAATTGAGAAAACGATGGTGGCTCTTAACAAATAAAAAAGTAGAACCACCACAATTTTCTTGATCAAATTTAAAATTTTTTAGGAGTAAGTGAAGAAATTTTTTTTCCTTTTTTTGGGGGAATAAGACAATAAACTATGTTCACATGTAAAATTTTCAAAAGAATGACAGTACTAATTGCAAGTTTGGCAGCGTTCATCTCATTTTTTTTTAATTTTTAAGAAATAAATTACAAGCATAATTTGGTTTCAATTATCAATCCTTGGGAAATACACTTGAAAGTTCAAAAAGAATGATGGTATTTTGTTTCTTTTGCAAGGGACCTTACTATTTTGCTTCCCGGCTATTTAGACTACACAAGCATTTTAAGAAATGGAAAAATATTAGTGGATGGTAACTTTTTTGTCTCTTCAATTAGGCTTGGTTGCACGATTACTTAATCGTGTTACGCACAGACATAATATCACCTGAAAAAAATTTGATTGGCAATATTTTGAGAAGTCCTTTTGATTAATTTCAATTTACTATAGGCAAAGTAAATTAGAATATTTTGAAGGAAAAAGATCTTTTGTTTTATAAATTGTGTACATATTTGGACTGGAATTGATTTTTTTTTTTAATATAAGTAATACTTTTTGAAAGAGAAAAGTTAGGGATCTTGGACTATGGAAGAAAACTACTGAAGTTAAGAAGTATTGCATACCCCTTGATAAAAAGAAGTAATTTAGCTTGGAACATGTATAGATTGTTGTATTTTTGGTCCCATATCCTACATAATGATTAATTTCAGATGCAAAACGTCTTGCTTATGTCACGTGTAGAGAATTTATGTGCAAAAGTATCGAGGAGTTTCTTTGATTAAGTTTGATTTACAATTAATTATAATTTTCAAACTAGAGAAAAATCTTTTCCTTTTGACTGTTAATGCCGTTACAGCGAAAGGCAAGCTAAGCTATGGAGACGTCAATGCCCACACAGCAAAGAAAGCTGGTTGGCAAGAAAGCTGTGTGGGCATTAACAGTGGGCATTGACGTCTCCATTCTTCTTATGCATCTTCCATCCAAGAAAGCTGGTTGGCAATTTAACTTGGACTTTATCAATGGAGACGTCAATGCCCACAGAGCGAAAGGCCACCGTTAATGGAGACGTCAATGCCCACACAGCGAAAGGCAAGCTAAGTAGAATGCTTTTGCATTCGAAGTGACTCGGTAGTTTCACTATGATTTTATCAATCGTTGTTGTTGATGCTGGGGCCTCCATCTTATTCCCAATGAATGCTGGGGCCTTGCGGCGTGGAAATTATCTGAATGGTTGTTGAAAGAGTGGTGCAAGTTCCATCCAAGAAGGACAATTGAAAGAGTGGTGCAAGGAATTTATATGTTACAAAGGGATTACCAATTTATTTACGGATTGTATTTTAGTTTTCATAATTTCATTTACTAGTCATAAGATAACAATTGTCAAACTACTAATTTACTTGTTTTCAAATTGTATAGAGAAATACATGCGACGGTCACCTTTGTGCCTCACTCATTAGGCTTGGTACATTATCATCTATTGTTTCAGCAATTGGATGCTTTATTTTGCTATTTCAATTGTGTGATAGTTAATATAGTCAGCGGTATTTTTAAAATTTTGATGGCACCAGAAATTTAAAAGATGGAATTTGGCTTGTTAAGATTGTACTCCTTTCGTTAGTCCCATATCCTATTTGAATTGGCTTTCGGATGCAAATTGCCTTGTCTATGCCACACATGCACAAAATTGTAAGCGTCAAAAATTGGAAGAGCTTCTCAACCATGTAAGGCATACAATAACCAGAATCAGTAAAAACATTTTAAAAGCGAAAAAGATGCTTTAGTTTACCCTATATATGTAAATACTTTTCCCTCAATTTAATCATCCTGGTATATGGAGATTATTTATACATTCTTTGTGTTAAGGCTTTAGCCATTCAAAAGTCCTCGTATTTTCCTTCTTTAATGGGCTTTTTAAACAATCTTAGTAAATAAGCAAATAGAAAATTGGGGAGTGGAATTGTGTCTCAATTATTGTGTCTCAATTATTGAGACGCTCGTTTTCATTCCGTCTTACTCCCATGCATGCTGGGGGGCCTTTTGGGTGTGGAAATTATTTGAGTCGTTGTTGAAACAGTGGTGCATCTTCCATCCAAGAAGGACAATACAAGAACGCTGGTTGCCTATTTAACTGGGACCTTTTCAAACAATGCTGGGACCTCTCCTTTACTGTCCAAATTGTGAAAAATGACAAAGTCCAAATTACAAGATTCTGCGACCCATGTGTATATACGTTGACAATTCCTCTCTCCAACTCAACAATTCTATAACCACAAATATATGACAAATATATGACAATCGTTAAAGAGATGGGACCTCCACATCAACCAAACATAAGTACATCATTTAATTAATGACTTACACAACCTTTTGTCTTTTATTTTAGATTTTTTGTGTCAGAAAAATATCTCATAAAAATTACAAAAAAATTTCAGTGCATCAGTAACAGTATCATTCACGTAAATTAATGTAAAATTTACAATTTCAAAAAAAAAAAAAAAACTCATGTATGTGCATACAGTGCAAAAAAACTCTGGTGCTATTTAGTGCATAGGGTACATGAATGAGTTAAACAAAGATTGCTACTTAACAATAAGGGTTGAACAATTCCATAATTACCTCAATCAACGAACAAGTTGGATGCTACTTAGTACTAACAATTTTCTTACGATAGACGTAAAGAAGCGATCAAATTTATCACCGTGCTGCCATTGTAAAAATTAAGTGAACGGAGGATTCAAGAAGATTTAAGTGTTCAAATTTAGTTTCTCTTCGGTACATGTATTTTTAAAATAATTGGGGTTTTCGTTTTGTATTGTGATAATTGATTTAGTCATTGTTTTCACAAATATGCAGAAGGAGAACCCTTTTATAGTTATGAATGGTAAGTTTTTGCAAAAATATGGTTTCAAACTTTGTTTTAACAAATTTTAAATCATGATTTGATAAATTGCTATAGAATTATTACTATCTAGTGTAAATTGGATAGTAAGTGATGTACTTATGTTTCTTTTAGATATTTTTAGAAAATTTTTTGGTAATGTATAATTCTAACACTTATCATATAATTTACACCACCAATATAGATCCTATCAAATATAGAATTTCCTACCTTTTTTCCAATCTTTCTATTATTCGTTAATTTCTAAAAGCATCACCAAAGTGATTTCTAAAATTCAAACTTCAAAATTCCTTTGAACTCCTTAAAAATTAATGAAATATACTTTGATAGAAATACTTTTAAATTAAAAGTTCAATATTTTGTATTACATAAATAGCCTCGACAATAATAAAAAATATTTAACTTTGGAAAACGTAGCAACTTCTTTAATTCTTTTATAAGGGCATTATCGCTAAGAAAATCTAATTCATCCACCACAACTCACCAATAGTGCCCTTATAAAAGAATTGTTGAGTAGTGGTTAGTTGTTGACCAAAGTTCAAACATATACATCG
This sequence comes from Mitragyna speciosa, assembly GCA_024721245.1. Classification (NCBI taxonomy): domain Eukaryota; kingdom Viridiplantae; phylum Streptophyta; class Magnoliopsida; order Gentianales; family Rubiaceae; genus Mitragyna; species Mitragyna speciosa. The sequence goes on along the minus strand of CM045560.1, from coordinate 21,026,517 downwards.
TACTATTTTGTGTAACTTTTTGTTATCACTCAATTTTAGCTGATCTTAATTGTAAAAAATTGATTTGATCATTCTTTGCTTTGAGTTAGCTTCAATTTGAACTCTGATGGGAGTAATAAATGTTCAAGAATGTTTATTCTGTGATCACTTAGTAATTGGAAAAAGTAGAAGTATCAAACATCATTATTCGAAACCATGGTGGCTGGATCAATATATTAAATTCTTATGTTTATGTCCATCTAACACAATTCTGCTTATAGAGTTCAAACATTGTCAGAGAATTCAGGTAACTTCAATTCTGCTTGACTTTCTGGAAGATATATGATGTCTACAAATGACGTGCATAATTTGAAGTTCATAAATTATTGCCTTTTTACTTTCTAAAACCAAAATTAGGGATCGCATTTTTAAAGAAAATTTAAGGAAGGTTTCTAATATTAGGCAACACTTTACTGTCCTTTTTTTTTGAATAAATTATTGTCCTTTTTTATGCTCATGCAAATATGTTTCAATGCCACTCTTATAGGGCACTAAAAGTTTTATGAAATTTTTGGTGCGGAACAACCATTAGAAATAAGAATGTCAAAACATTCAATGTTAACTATGCTATATATTGTTCTTCGTTTTGCTTATTCAACTGTCATAACTAACATCAGATATGATATTGTAGTAAGACAAATTTTTCTCCATTCATAACACAATTCAATTTATGTTGAGAATATGGATAAGGGTGAAGTTTATTCATATCTTTAAGTAACTTATCACATACTTGAAGTTGATTATCAATTATTTGCTAAGCCTAAAGACTCTTATAACAGCAACATGTAAAGCTGTCCAAAACAAGAAAAGAAGTTCATATGCTTCGTTGACACAAGAAGAAGTTGGTGTACCCTAATAATATCTAATTAAATTTTTTAGCAACCTTTTCTATATAAATTAAAATTCTATAGCCAATATTTAGAATCTGGCAAAGAACTTAAAGAAGTCAACATTGAAAAAATGACAATTTAAATTTCTTTTTTTAGATGACTATTGATGACTATTACTTACTATCATTCAACGTGGTGCTAGATGCACTAGTATTACTAAGTCATTGAAGAAATAAATTGTTTTTTTTTTTAAAGTCGCACAGTTCATCCAAAGTTAATATAGATAACAATTAGAAGGCAATTTCGGAGTTTGCGTTTTGATAATTTATTGCAAAAGTATTAAGTATTTTTAATCTGATCAGTATTAGCTGCAATGGACCAAATTGAGAACTTGTAGATATGCATTATGCTGCTTATTTCTTGATGGACCAATTTAGAATACAATCGATAAAACAAGAGATGAAACAATAGAGATTTAATGGCTTCTAACAAATAAAGAAAAAAAAAAGGATTAGGAAATAAAAGTTACTTCTTTTGAACTGTCTTTTAATTCTAGATGAAACAATAGAGATTTAATGGCTTTTTAACAATTTCTTTTTTTTGAACTATCTTCTAGGCGAATATTAAATTGCCAAAGATACCTGTAAAATTTCTTAGTAAATAAGCAAATAGAAAAATAGATAAGGAATTGTGTCTGTCATGCCTCATGTCCCGAACCGTGGAACCGGTCATGCCCTAAACTACACAAGAACACAAGGCTAATCGATACAAACCTCAATAAGCACATCATAACTTAAACCATGCACAACAATTACTCAAAACAATGTCATTTCATTCATCAAAATAATCGTCATCCATTTACAACTTCATTGCCCTATTACAAAAACAATTGGGGAAACACATGTATAACCTAGTCTATACAAAAGATATGGCAACACATTTCATAACTCAAAAAATAACCTCTTCTATGTCTAATACAAAAGCATAACTCAAGAGGCCCAAATGTCACTCCACTCCTCTACAAATTCATCTCCTGCGAAATCAAAGAAAGGGGTGAGTAACAAATCACCCAATAAGTAATAAAGTTCTCTTTGGGCCTTAAGATTGTTACACATACATATATAGTTTCTCAATGCAAAACCATAATTCGTCATTATTCATAAATACACGTGGTCAATTCATAAACAATGCAATTCAAATCATATCATAGATCAATTCAATGATAGCTCAAGTAGTTAGTGGACAAATGACCCTGAATATCTAGTTGTTAACTATAACTCGATTAACAAGATTTGAAACCAACTACCACCTGGTTGGTCCGATTCAAAACTAACTATCACCCGATTAGTACGGTTCAAAGAGTTTACTACAAATACCAAAGTCAAAGAACTAGTCCCGTCATAATCTATTTCACATACAAGAGCTCAATTTCACCGTCATTCAACTAACAATTGAACCACATATATACATTTCATAGGAAAGCAAGAATATAACCAAACTCAAGCCCATTTATATAGAAATTAACATTTCAAATCATTAACGTTAGCAAATTACATTTCCAAAAGCAAAGAGATTCAAGTACTACTTACTTCAATCCAAAGTTAATTCAAGTAGTCCAAGTAGGGGTAGTCACCGTTGTCACCTAAAATACACAAATAACACTCAATTATAACTTACTCTATCAATAAACCTTAAATAAAGTCTAATTGTAAGCTCTTCATGCAAAACGGAGCATAAAACTACAAAACGATGCGATCCGCAGGTGGATCAAGCTGCTTCGTGCCCGCGGATCACCGGAGAAACCGCAGCTCACAGTAGATGGTCGAGCCGCAGGCAGGCAGGCAGAACACGAGCTGCGACCGCAAATTGCCTCGCGACTCGCCATCTGTGGACTGATCCTTGGAAATGAGTTTCGCCCCGGTTACCAAATTGATTTTAAAATCAATTTTCCTCTTTGGAGGTAACCCTGGCAATTCTTCTGAAAATACATCCAGAAATTCTCTCACCACAGGAATATCTTCTAATTTCACCTCCTTCTTCTTATTGGTATCCACTACATACGCTAAGAAATAGTTACACCCCTTCCTAACAACTTTGAAAGATTGAAGGGCAGACAAAATAGGTAAAGACTTCTTCTTCTTGGGTTTTCGAATACACCCTTGAAAAGTAAAGAGAGGGGTGTTGGGAATACAAAAGTCTACCCACTTTCTTCGACAATCTACATAGACAAAGTTATTTGGCAACCAATCTATGCCTAATATTACATCAAATCTCCCCATGTTTAGTTGTACTAGATTGGGCTTAAACTCTCGTCTCCCTAAGTCTAGTACACACTCATTATGCACAAAGTTCGACGGCAAAAACTTTCCTCCTGGAGTCTCTACCCTAAAGGTTCATCCAACATACCTGGGTAACAATTATCAACGATGCAAACTTTCTAGAAATGAAAAAATGGCATACTCCATAGTCAAATAAGGTAAAAGCTGAGAGGAAATTAACCGTTACTATACCTGTTTCCACATCTTCTAATCCCTCCGCTTCTTGTGGAGTCATAACATAGATTTTAGAATTCGTCGGTGCACGGTTAATATTGCTAGTTGCCGACGTCCTTTGCTTGTTGTTGCCTCCAACTAGCTTACGATTTGCTTGGCTAACTGTGGAGCAGACTTAGTTGGAATTTGCTTGATTGGCAGCAGAGATTGCTTGACTTGCGGTTGCTTGCTTTGGGTTTGGGCAATTGCTCAGTCGATGCCCAAACTGCCCACATCCGAAGCATACTCTAGATTTTCATCTACATTCTCCAGAGTGCACTCTCAAACAAACCAAACAAAGCTTTGCGGTAACCGAAAAACTGTGCTTCAATGGTAACACGATAGTATGTCCACTTGATTAGGAACTCATGGGCTTAGGTGGAATTCTTTGGCGATGTGGTCTTGCCACTTGAAAAGGCGGCCCTCTACTAGGGCATGACCCTTGCACAAAGAAAGATTTGGGCCTTTGTTGTCTCATCTCCGCATCTTCTCTCCTACTGTCTTGCTCGGCATCCAAGCTTGCCATATACATTTGGTCACACGAAGCATAGAAATTTCTAGAGATCTTGGATTGAATTTTGTCATTCAATATGCCTTTGAAGGATACCATCTTGATGGCTTCATCCGCCATCATGGAAAGAACGAGACATGCTAAAGAAAGGAAGGTGGAGTAGTACTCTGCCACCAACATCGATCCTTGTTTCAAGTTTTTGAACTGTTGAATTTTTTGGATACGGATCGTTGGTAAAAAGTAGTGTTGGAGGAAGACCCCTTTGAAGTCTTCCCAAGTCAACTCGCAGCCTGGGAGGCCAAATTCAGGAATACACCGTCCTACCATTTATGGGCCTCATCAACTAAAAAGGATGTCACCACTTGAGGCCGAATATGGTCTGGTACTTGTATGGTGTGAAATTTCTTTTCAATTTGGGCCAACCATCTCGCGACCACATCCGGATTTGAGCCCCCATCGAAGGTGGAGGCATTCACTTTACTAAACTCTTTGAAGTGGTAGTGCACGCTACCTCAGTCTTCCTCTTGGACTTCTAGAATCCCTCCATGCTATTGTTGATACTCCTGAAACCCATGGAGAAATTGGTAGGCAACTACCAAAGTCGTAGGATCCAATTAGAGAGGAGTAGGATCCATGTTCCTTTGTCAAGGAAGAGGAGTTACTTGTGAGGTTCCCTCCTCCTAAGGTCTCTGAGAAGTCTGGCATGCATCCGCCATAAAACTCCCAAGAGGAATGTTCAAGTCTTCATTGCCTTCCTCTTCACCGTCAGGACGTAAATCTTCCATCGACGGCTCGATGTCATTAACTACTCTTTTGTCAGTGCCCTTTTCGAGAGCTTCTAACATTCTCTTTCTACCGGGTGGCATTTTGCACAAAACCCAAGTTAGAAACATATCGACCCAAATTTCTGTCTATCTCTAACTCAACTAGTGTCTATACTCAAAGATAAACATTCACTAAGTCAATTCTAGTCGTTCAATCCTTTTTCACACTTAAGGTAGCACGCAAGATCAAACTTAGCCTCTGATACCACTAAAAATGTCACGTCTCGTGCCTCGAGGCATGGCACCTGCCGCTACGTTAGAACACAAGGCTAATCGATACAAACCTCAATAACCGCATCATAACTTAAACCATACACAACAATTACTCAAAGTAATATCATTTTATTCATCAAAATAATCATCATCCATTTACAACTTCATTGCCCCATCCTAAAAAAATTGGAAAAAACTCATGTATAACCTAGTCTATACCAAAAATATGGCAATACATGTTATAACTCAATAAATAATCTCTTCTATGTCTTATACAAAAGCTAAACTCAAGAGGCCCAAAAGTCACTTTACTCCTCCTTTATAAATTGATCTCCTGCGAAATCAAAGAAAGGAGTGAGTAACAAATCACCCAATAAGTAGTAGTAAAGTTCTCTTTGGGGCTTAAGATTATTATACATATATATAGTTTTTCAATGCAAAATCATAGTTCGTTATTATTCATAAATATACATGATCAATTCATAAACAATGCAATTCAAATCATATCATAAATCAATTCAATGAGAGCTCAAGTAGTTAGTAAATAAATGATCCTGGATATCTAGTTGTTAACTACGACCCAATTAACACTTTTCGAAAGCAACTACCACCTGATTGGTCTAATTAAAAACTAACTATCACTCGATTAATACTGTTCAAAGAGTTTACTACAAACACTAAAATTAAAGAACTAGTCTCGTCATAATCCATTTCACATACAAAAGCTCAATTCCATAGTTATTCAAATAACAATTGAACCACATATATACATTTCATAGAAAAGCAAGAATATAACCAAACTCAAACCCATCCATATAGAAATTAACATTTTAAATCATTAACGTTAGCAAATTAGATTTCTAAAAGCAAAGAGATTCAAGTACCACTTATTTCAATCCAAAATTAATTGAAGTAGTTCGAGTAGGGTTAGTAACCGTCGTCGCTTAAAATACACAAATAACACTCAATTATAACTTACTCTATCAATAAACCTTAAATGAAGTCTAATTATAAACTCTTCATGCAAAACGGAGCATAAAACTACAAAACGATGTGATCCGCAGGTGGATTAAGCTGATCTGTGCTGGTGGATCATGGGAGAAATCGCAACTTGCAGTAGATGGTCGAGCCGTGGGTAGGTAGGGCACAAGCCGTGACCGCGGCTCGTCCTACGACTTGCCATCTGCAGACTGATCTACGATGCGGATGGCTCCGCAGATCTGGTCAGAAAGTTTGGCCGATCTAGCTACGATTCCATCTGTGGCGCGGATAGGGTCGCGACTAGCATCAGAAAATGTCCAGAATGAACTTGCAACATGATTTTCCCACACCCAACTCGCTCTAACTTCAACCACATTATTAAATCACCAAATCAACTCCAAAATGGCATAATATATCTAGAAAACAACACATAAATAGAGTACACTCCATAAATCACAAAATCCATCCACAAATCACACATTCTTCAAAGTTCTTCACCCACATTCATCATGAATACACCATTAACTTATCCACACTCACACACACAACACACAATAGGCATAAGATACAAACCACGAGAACATAAGCAACCCAAAACTCACCAATCAACCACTAGACTACTAAGTTCTTGCATATGCCCAAAAGGAAGGAAACAGAGTTCGCTTTGAGGGAGAAGTTACCTTGCTTATAGTCTTCAAGACTCCTACTACTTGTCTCCCTTTAGGTATTAAGTCCTTCACTACCTCCTTCAAGCAAAGAATAGAGGAATATTTTAGAGAAAGAAGGGGAAGAGCTAAGAAGAAGAAAGAAGAAAATCAAATAAGAGAGAAAAGAACCTTAGTCATTTGGTAAAGAAAACTAGTTTGTAAAATTACAAACAAGTCCCTCAAGGGTTTTCAATTCATCCTTTCATCCCAAGAAGTCAAAATTACAATATGGTCCTTAGAAGACCTTGGTATCACATTCACCCCCTCTAATAAAAAGTTGCGGCCTCGAAACTTACGTAACACGAGAAGCAAATAGTGTCAGATATTTCTTCCTCATTTCTTTCTCAAGCTTCCATGTTGCTTCACGAATGTTGTGATTTGCCCATTACACTTTGATGTACGGAATTGTTCTCATCCTTATAACTTGATATTTGCGGTCCACTATCCGAATAGGTTCTTTACCATATGTCAAATCTTTTGAATAGACAGTGGCTCATACTCAAACACGTGATTAGGGTCGTAGATGTACTTCCTTAGTTGGGAGATGTGAAAAACGTTATGAATCTTAGACAAGTTTGAAGGTAAAGCCATTCGATATGCCAATTTTCTAACTCAGTATAAGATTTCGAATGGCCTAACGTATCTATCGCTCAGCTTTCTACTTTTGCCAAACCACATCACACTTTTTGTCGAAGATACCTTGAGTTACACTTTGTCACTAAGTTGAAACTCCAAGGGTCGTCTCTTCAAGTTAGCCCAACTTCGTTGCCGATCTTAGAGTACCTTCATTCGATCACTCACCAAAGCTAACTTTTCTAATCTGGCTTGCACGAGCTCAAGCCCGGTAATAGTCTTCTCGCCTATTTCGTCCCAAAACAACAGCGATCTACATTTTTCTCCGTACAACGCTTCAAACGATGCCATTCAAATACTGCTATGGTAGCTGTTGTTGTAAGAGAACTCAATTAGCATTAAAGAATCTTCCCAGTTACCTTCTAAATCCATCACACACGCTCGAAACATATCTTTTAAAGTCTAAATCGTGTGTTTCGATTGTCCATCAGTCTGAGGGTGATAAGCTGTGCTAAGATTCAAACGGGTACCCATTGCTTGTTGGAAACTTTTCCAAAACTGTGAAGTGAACCGAAGATCCTGATTGAAAACGATGCTCACTGGGACTCCATGATGTCATACTATCCAATCCATGTAAAGATTCACCAAAGTGCCCATAGAGGCCGTCGCGATCATAGGTAAAAAGTGAGTCGATTTGGTTAACCGATCTACAATTACCCAAATGGTGTCATTTTTCCTTGCTAGTCTTCGGTAGTTCAACCATGAAATCCATATTTATATGTTCTTACTTCCATTCCAGTCTCTCCAATGGCTTGAGCAAACCGGAGGGTTGTTGATGCTCCGCTTTAATTTATTGGCACACCATACACTTTAATACATACTCTGCAATGTCCCTCTTCATACCACTCCACCAATACAGTTGCTTCAAATTTCAGTGCATTTTGGTACTACGGAGATAGATTGATAGCCGTGAAGAGTAGACTTCCACCATAACTTCATTCCTCAATTCATCTTATTTGGGTATAACTAAATGATTCATCATCCATACGCGGCCATTCTCGTGTAATTGGAAGTCGGATGCCTCTTTACCTCCAATTCTCTCTTTGAGCTTCACCAATTCTTCGTCTCTTACTTAAGCTTCTTTAATCCTAGCCACAAGTATCGGTTGAGCAATTAAAGTTGCTAGTACATTTTGAGTAGATTTAACTACCTCCATCTTCAACTCCTCCATTTGCTTCACTAATATTGCCACCATGGTTCCGTGCTGTTTCGATTCAAAATATTGGCAACTTTATTGGCTTTTCTCAGGTGGTAGCTAATGGTAAGGCCATAATCTATTAGCAACTCAATCCACCTTCGTTATCGTGTGTTGAGCTCCTTTTGAGTGAACAAATACTTCAAACTCTTGTGGTCGATGAAGACTTCGCACTGCTTCCCGTATAAATAATGTCTCAAAGTCTTCAAAGCAAACACCACAGCTGCTAGCTCCAGGTTGTGCACTAGGTAATTTTGCTCGTAGGGCTTTAATTGGCAGGAAGCATAAGCTATCACTCAGTCATTTTGCATCAACACACATCCCAACCCATTTTTAGATGCATCGCTATAAATGATAAACTTGCCTGACTCCGATTGTAGAGCGAGAACCGAAGCCGACACTAACTTATTCTTCAACTCTTGAAAGCTCTCTTTGCACCTTGGAGTCCATTCGAACTTTACTCGTTTCTGGGTCAAACGAGTCAATGGTAATGTCATAGAAGAAAATCCTTCCACGAAAAATCTGGTAGTAACCCACCAAACCTAAGAAACTTCAGATTTTTACTACATTGGTTGGTCGAGACTAATCCACAATGACTTCAATCTTCCGAGGATCTACCGAAACTCCTTCTTTTGATATGATATGTCACAAGAAAGAGACACTTTTGAGTCAAAACTCGCACTTGTTCAGTTTAGCGTATAACTGCTCACACCTTAGAATTTTCAAAGTCTCCCTCAAATGATTCTCGTGGTCCGCTTCACTTGGAGAATACATTAAAATATTATTTATGAACACTACGATGAACTTATCTAGTTGCTCCTTAAACACCTTATTCATCAAATCCATAAAAGCAGCAGGGGGCATTAGTCAATCCAAAAGTCATAACGAGAAACTCATAATGCTCATACCTGGTTCGGAATGCATTTTTAAGGATATCTTTCAACTTTATCCTCAATTGATGATAATCAAAAGGAGGTCAATTTTAAAAAACACCTTCGACCCTTTTAACTGATCAAATAAATCATCAATCCGAGGTAGGAGACACTTATTCTTCACTATGATCTTGTTGAGCTCCCAGTGGTCAATGCACAACCGCATATTACTGTCTTTCTTCTTTATGAATAAGACGCGAACACCTTAAGGTAATATATTTGGTCAAATCAGCTTCTTGTCCAATATTTGTTAGAGTTGAATCTTGAGTTCTCTCAACTCTGTTGGAGCCATACGACATAGAGTCTTGGAAATGAGTTCCACCCCGAGCACCAAATTGATTTCAAAATCAATTTTTCTCTTTGGATGTAACCCTGGCAATTTTTCTAGAAATACATTAGAGAATTCTCTCATCACAGGAATACATTCTAATTTCACCTTTTTTTCTTATCGGTATCCACTACATATACTAAAAAACAGTTACACTACTTCCTAATAGCTTTGAAGGATTGAAGGGCAGACAAAATAGGTAAGGACTTCTCCTTCTCGGATTTTCAAATACACCCTTAGAAAGTAAAAAGAGGGATGTCGGGAATACGTAAGTCTACCCACTTTCCTCGATAATTTATATAGGCAAAGTTATTTAACAACCAATCCATGCCTAATATTACATCAAATCCCCCAATGTTTAGTTGTACTAGGTTAGCCTTAAACTCTCGCCCCCCTAAGTCTAGTACACACTCATTATGCACAAAGTTTGACATCAGAACCTTCCCTCCGGACATCTTTACCCAATAAGGTTCATCCAACATACCCGAGTAACACTTATCAATGATGCAAACTTTCTAAAAATGAAGGAATGGCATGCTCCACAGTCAAATAAGGTAAAAGTTGGGAGGAAATTAACCGTTACTATACCTATCACCATATCCTCCGATCCCTCCGCTTCTTGTGGGGTCATAGCATAGACTTTGAAATTTACCGGTGCACGGTTGATATTGCTAGTTGTCAACGTCCTTTGCTTGTTGTCGCCTCCAACTAGCTTAGGATTTGCTTGGCTAGCTATGGAATAGACCTAGTTGGAATTTGCTTGACTAGTGGTGGAGATTGCTTGACTTGCAGTTGCTTGCTTTGAGTTTGGGCAATTGTTCACTCGATGCTCGAACTGCCCACATTCGAAGAATACTCCAAATTTCCATCCACACTTTCCAGAATGCACCCTCGAGCAAACCTCACAAAACTTTGCGATACCAGAAAAACTGTGCTTCAATGGTAACATGATAATATGTCCATTTGATTGGAAACTCACGGGATTAGGTAGAATTCCTTGGCGAGGTGGTCTTGCCACTTGAAAAGAGGGCCCTCCACTAGGGCATGACCCTTGCACAAAGAAAGATTTGGGCCTTTGTTGTCTCGTCTTCGCATCTTCTCTCCTAGTGTCTTGCTCAACATTTGAGCTTGCCATATATATTTGGTCACACGAAAAGTAGAAATTTTCAGAGATCTTAAATTGAATTTGGCTATTCAATCCGCCTTTGAAGGATACCATCTTAATGGTTTCATCCGCCATCATGGAAGGAACGAAACATGCTAAAGAAAGGAAGGTGGAGTAGTACTCCGCCACCGACATCGATCCTTGCTTCAAGTTTTTGAACTATTAGATTTTCTAGATACAGATCGCTGGTAAAAAATAGTGTTGGAGAAAAACCCATTTGAAGTCTCCCCGAGTTAACTTGCGGCCCGTGGAGGCCAAATTTAGGGATACACCATCCCACCATTTATGGGCCTCACCAACTTAAAAAGATGTCACCACTTGAGGTCGAATGTTGTCTGGAACTTGTATGGTGTGAAATTTTTTTTCAATTTGGGCCAACCATCTTTCGACCACATAACTATTTATACAGACACTTGGACCTGAATAATAAGGTGTACAGTAATGAGACTTGGTATAATGTCATAAATGACGTCAACCCGCAGTACCTAAAGCACTATAACGAGTTCATCGGGGCTTAGAGGGACTGGGTTTTGAATTGTAAGTACGAAAAATCAGTCCAGATCAAAGGAGGAATACCGACAATAGTCCTGCGCAATCCGGGTTCTGATTTATCATACAGCGAGTATCTGGATAAGTCAGATAAAGAATCTTTGAGGACCTGGATGCTAGAAAATGCAATACTCGTGTTCCTCATCGAGCCCCTCTATCAAGAAACCGGTAGAGCCTCCGTCTTTGAAGGGAAAACGGAAAGCAGGCAACCGAATATAATATCTCGAGAGAGCATGTCAAACTCGACGAGCAGGACCCAAGTCGCGGCACGCAAGGGAACATAGATGCAAACCTAAGTGCAATACCACTGACTCTGATACCGACACCATTTCACATCCAGCTGTTCAATTAGGGAATAATAATTCCCTTCTTCAGACCATAGAACATAATAAGTGTGACTTTCCGGATAAATCACACCCCAAGGAGGCTCCTCCGGATCACCTCCTACACGCTTACAGAGACTATCTAGATACCACCCAATATAGTCAATTTTCAAAATATCATCCAGAGGCTATATATTTTGATTTTTTGAAAGTTGAATGAATTCAATCCTTACTTTTCTGTAGACTTACTTAATCGTGCAATAGATATTGTAATTTTGGAGTGGAGTGTGATAATTGGGTCACAAACCCAATTTTATTATTGTTATTAATAAATTAAGATATTCTGATTTCAATTGTCATATCTGTATCCATTTTTTTTGTCCTATTAAAATTATCGAAGTAATACCGCGGACATCTCGCAAAGCATAAATTACAATTACGAACTGCATGTCTAAATACGTTTAAAACGCTAATAATTCTTAAATAATCTAGATATCACTCTTACTTATTTTCATCTTCATCACTTCCAATATTTCATAATATCTACAAAATAATTAAAATGCGTTGTTCAAGTGATATATGAAATAACCACATACAGATGTGAGTGAGAATACACGAAAAAGGAGTATTGTGAAGCCACATGTGTTTATTGCTTGGAAGGCACGAAAATATCTTACGAGGGAAGCCACGTGTCAGTGTATTTGAGGAAGATAAAATGTGTCTTATTAGTGAAGCCTACAACAAATATGAAAGAAGACACAATTTAGCTTACTATAGAAAACTCCAAATGCGTACAATGAAAGGGACGAGAATGGCTTACGAGAGGAGCCACAAATATCGTAATGCGGAAAACGACCAAATAATTGCAAGGGGCTGCTATAATTATGCCTACCACAAAAGGACGAAATTTAAATTATTATTTACCGCTATTATTTGAAATTATAATTCTTCCGCCATAAAGTTGATCAACAGTACCGAAACGTGACACGTGGGCTAGCGTCGCTAATAAAGAATGTAACCGGATAAAGCCACGTGTCAACGAATCATCATATACAATAATTGAGGTCATAATGGTCATTTTTCACAACATAAGTGCTAATACTATTGCTGAACAGGGCTAAACAGTTCGATTTGTTACCAAGGGTCACTTACAACCTTGTTCATCTGCAAGAATTTTGAAACCAAGTAAGAACCAATCATCTTTTGCCACGTAACCAAACATGTGGGCCCCACCATGGCCGCCCAACAGGAATATATTTTTCCAAATCAAAGAAACATTAATCTTTTTTATTTAGTATGCTTGACCACAAAATTCTATTTTTTATAAATCTACCTCTCTCTTGCATTAGAGAAGATTTTTATAAAAAATAAAAGAGGAAAAACTGAAGAATCAACATCCATTTTGAGATCGAACTTCTTCTGTTTAGATGTTATGTCCTACATTGCATGCCAATCTTGTAAGATAATCTACATTTCGAAACTTTAACATCAATCTCCTAAATATTTACATCAATATGCTAGGGAAGCCAGATAAAAACCTCACAATCTCTCTCATTTCGAATAGATATGACAATATCTTGTAACTAACCATGGTTTTTTATTTGTTCTTTGTACATGAGAAGGTGAAAGTAGAATAAACCTAGACATGGCAGAACTGCATCAGATATATGGCTCATTTTGACTGCAATTGTATATATTTTTCTTCTAATGATATATTGATCCATTACATTAACAGTGCACTATCAAAAGAAATTTACTCCCTTTCGACTCATTGAATCAGCCATGCTTCTGCTTTTTGGGTATCTCAAAATGTTTGTGTTTCAAACATAATTTTTCAGTCTTTTTTCCATTTCAATCCCTAGTCTTTATTCTATATATCTGGTTTGTTTTTGTCAAAATTTTGAATTTTAGGGATAAAAGAGGAAATGATTTGGACAACTATCATTATTATCACACTATTCTTAAAAAGTTAGAATCCTAAAAAACAAAAACATTTTGAGAAAGGGGGAGTACTTAATATTAATCATCATTTTAAAAATTTTCTAACCATAATCAATTCTAGAAGCAAGTAATTAATTTTGGCTTAAAAATGAGTTATACCCTAAGGTTCTCAGTTGAAGTTGAGCTGCCAAACTCCACAAGTTAGGAGGCTAGTTACTTCGTATAAGTTGCTTTTCTAACTTTACCACACTTGAGCTACCATTGTTGTCTATGTCCTTTAGACATGCTTCACAAGTAGGAAGATTAGTTACTTCGTAAAATTGCGTTTGGAATTTATCAACATTGACAAATACAAAAAAAGATAATGATTGTACGCTCCATTTTTTAATTATAGGCAACACTTAAATTAATTTATCCATAGATTATAATATATATTTCAAGTTTTCAAACAAAAATAGTAATCCAAAATGACAAAAACTTTTTATCTAAAAAATAAGAAGTGAAGTGTATGAACCATTTCTAAATAAAAGAAGTACCAAAATAGATGCGGGAAAAATGTTTGGTAGGTTCAAAGGAAATGTAAGTTTAATATCAAACGCAAATACACATAGAGGAGTGAAATTAAAGACGTGGAATTTAAGTCATAGAGACATCTATAGCCAACATTGGATCAAAAAAAAAATAAAAAAAAAGGAGACGATGGGGGAAGGGAGAAGGGGACATGGAATGAATAGATATTTAAAGTCCTACTATTTTTATATAAAAATAGTAAGTCAAAGAAATAAGGCCTGTTGTTTAAAATTAAAAAAAATGGAGTGTATAAATCATGTTCTACATAAAAGGAATACCAAATATGTGTGGAGAAAAATGTGTGGTTGGTTCAAAGGAAATGTTAAGTTCTATATCAAATGCAAATTCATCCATAAGAGTGAGATGAAAGACTATGGAATATAAGTCATAGAGATATCTATGGCCTCCATTTGATTTGAGGGGGAGAAAAGGGGTGGGAAGGGGAAATAGAATGAACACATACTTAAAATTCATGGAATGAATACACACTTAAAATTCTAGTAGTTTTATAAAAGAAAAGGTATAGTAAGGCATTTTTTGTTTAAAAATAAAAAAAAAGTGTATAAATCATGTTCTAAATAAAAAGAATATCAAAATATGATGCAAAGCTTGCAGCTTTTGGATTTCTCTGAGTCACGGCTGGTTTAACAGAACCCACAGCTCATCTGCTAGGTTTTTACATGTTTTACATTTTTTAATATTTTGTTCTATTATCTAATTATAACTCTTAGAATTCTTGTCAATATGGGTTTAAACTATATTTGGGAATATAAAATATTTCTTTAGCCTTCTTTTTAGACATATTTTATAAGTATTATTATTCTTGATTTTACTAAAATTTGAGAGTTTTCTCTTGTTTCTTCAAATTGTTGATTTGTTTCTAGGAATTTTGTTCATATAATGAATTCCTTATACCACGTGTTTTGTATCAGTTGGTATGAGAACAAGCTTCTCCTAAGATGGCCACTGACAATGAGAGATGTGATGTTAATCTCATTGACTGAGTCGGTATTATGCTACATCTGCCCAACTGCAACCATTAACCAATCGCGTGGATCGCATGGAAGAAAGATTTGATGAGATAGTCGAGTTGATTAAGGGGATTGGCTTGCAAGGTAGAAGGAATTGTGATGGGGACGAAAGTCATGGTATGGAATTTAACCAAGGACGACAATTTATCCGTCAAGATCATGTTAGGAATCAAGCCTACAAAAAAAGTTTATTAGATGAGGAGCACTTTGTTGCAAACCCAAACCCACAGGTTGTGAGGTAATAACAGAGGTAACGCAGTAGAAAAATAAAAATTTATTACCTTAACTATGGATCTCTTTAACATATCTTTATGATTATAAAGGGGTTCGCATGGAGATTACTTCAAACATAAAAGATTTTTATGCTTCTAAGGGCTAAGATCCTTCGATGAAGAGGTAACTCTACCACAAAAGCCCTCCAAACTGTCGAGCCTATAATGGTATGCACACGAACAAATCTTTGGGAACTTTCAAGGTTTGTTTGCTTCGACTTTTGAGTGCTAGCTCCCTTGAATTAATTAAGAATATAAGAGAAGAACAAAACCCTAACAATTAGGAGAGAGGAGAGAGAGAGGATCGTCCAAGGGGAACGGTTTTTCTCTTTCAATTTTTCTCTTACTAGGTTTTCTTTTGTGTTGTAATAATAATTCAAGACTCAAAGTATAGACATATTTATAGGTAGAAGTATTCTAGTCTTTTAGGAAATAAAACTAATTGGAAACCAAGAAGGTTTAGGAAGCTTACTTTAAACTAATCCTTCTCCTTTAGGAATTATATTCCATAAGGAAACCAATTAGTTACTTTATTTCCTTTAAGAAATTAATTTCCTGCAAGGCTTAGAATATTTATAAATAAGTCCTTTAAGTTAATTTATCTTATAAATTAACCCCATAAGTATCTCATATTTATTTTAATTACATTTTAATCCCAAAGATTGTGTTCTTTATGTGTCCATTCACGTTGGCAATAAGTACAAATTATAACTCATTAATTAATCAATTAAGAGTTAGATAAATTAAACACTTTAATTTATCATTAATTCACAATTAATTAATTCATACTTATAGATCATGAGTGGCGTCTAGCAATGCATCATGACCACCAGTGAATCGAAAAGTCATATAGTAGACTATACCTATCAATGACAATGTTACCATGTAATTAATATTCTTTCACCACACTATATCCCAATTAATCTAAAAAGTATAGTGCATACTTTTAAATGACTAATTAATATTTTCTTGTTCTAGAAATATAACTCTTCATGATGTATAACGTTGAAACTACTTTCAAGTTATACTATCACTTTTACAGAAGATTTGTTCAGTTAATGTTTCTAACAAGTGGCCAAAGTGGGATATACTCTCTTATTACGGAATGGTAAATCCTATATTGATTACTCACTATCCTTCCATGCTTCAAACTATATCCAACCTCTAACATATGTGGTACTCTTTTACGAGCACTGAGGAATAGAGTCAAAGTATAGCAATCCACACTCAATATACTATGATAATCTCAAGTCAAAGAATCACTTACACCATTGTCATTAAGAGTTCAACCATTGGCACTATAGTTGAAAACTCTTGGCGGATCAATCCAATGAATTTGTTCCAAACAAGCATATATATACCAGCTTAGGTGTCACGCACACCATAGTCTATGAGACCAACTACTACTTACCATAAGTAGAGGTAAAATACGTGCTAATCTATCCGTATTAACAATGTCCAATCTCATTTATACTATGACTAAAGATATTTAAGAATATGACTTTTATATATTCCAGTTTCATAATTTTAACCCTTACAATCTCTAACACACAGTCAATATTCTAAGGACTTTACCAAATAAACAAGTAATATGGAAATATAAGTATAAATGATAAAGAAAATGCCACATGAATAAATATAACATAAATAAGTGTTTAAACCAACTTAGTTTTAGGGCATATACTAACACAAGTTCATCAAAATCGCCAATCTAACAAATTCAAGTTAAAGGTTGACGTACAGGCACTCAGTGGTAATTTGGGAATCAAAGATTTTCTTGATTGGATATTGAGAGGTTTTTCAACTATATGGACATACTTGAGAAGAAACAAGTCAAGCTTGTAACTTACAAGTTGAACAGTGGAGCTTTTTCATGGTGGAAACAACTTCAAATATCAAGGCAACAATTGGTAAAATAGCCTATATGGTCTTGGATAAAGATGCAAAGGATGCTGAAGGTGCGTTTCCTGCCTGTAGATTACGAATAGTACCTCTATTTATGACTCCAACATTCTATGCAAGATACTCGTTCAATTTTAAAGTATAATTATGAATTTTTGCATTTATTATCTTGCAACTGGCATTAGGGAGACCGAAAATCAATTGGTGTCAAGATATATATGGACAGGTTGAGCAATGAAATTTATGTTGAGATGGGTTGTAATCTTATCTTTACATTATTTGAGGCTAAAAATTCGGTGACACAGGCCTAAGATTTGCATTGTTACAAGGAGGAACTCACGGGGTCGTAGTTCTCATAAAAGCATGGAGCAACCCCCAAGTTACTATTTATGAGTCTTCAAAAACTCTACAAGAATAATGAGGTGCTGATCTATGAGAAGACAAGTGTACTGTGGTAGAGCCAAAGGAAGCCCCAAGGCATCGAACTATTAACATAGTACGCCTTTCCAATAACAACAATAGTAAGATGAAAAATTTGTATGTTAAGCCAAGGGCTGACAACCGCTGGAGTTGTGGACAACGGGGCCATACATCTTACAGTTGTCCAATGCCTAGAAAGGCTAGGTTGGTCGAACGTGAAGGTGACGGTCACATAGAGTAGTTCGAGAATGATACTCAAGAGTATATCTGTGACCCTGATGAGGAGGAGGAGGAGAGGTACGAGCACAAGGCATTTGTGGTGAGAAAGTTATTCCTAGTGCCAAGGCAATCAGATGATTCTTAACGCCACAAGCTATTTCAGACTAGGTGCACAATTTCGAGTAAAATTTGCGACTTGGTCATAGATAGTGGTAATATTGAGAATATTATTTTCAGAGCTTTGGTTGACTCTCTAAAATTGCTAGTAGAAAAGCATCCTGAACCCTATAAAATAGAATGGATCAAGCATATTGATCTTGTTCAAGTAATTGAAAGATGTAGGGTGCCTTTGTCTATAAGAAAATTTTATAAGGATGAGATTGTCTGTGATGTGTTGACATAGATTTTTGTGACTTGTTGTTGGGTTGCCCATGGCATAAAATGTGTACAAATTTGTAAAGGACGGTAAAAAAAAAATCACTCTAGTACCTAGCAAGTAGAGTGAGAATCCTAAAGTTGGCTCGACTAATCTTAGTAACAATAACTCTACCAAGAACTTCTTGATTGTTTCCTTTTTGGAGAGAATTTTCCTTGCAAATTTCAAGGCTTTGGGAGAAGTGCAAGCCAAAGATATGGAGGAGCCATTGCATCCAGATGATGCCCATAACTCGGAGTTGAGGTTTTGTCAAGTGGGAGCGAATGGTGCGGAGCTCGCGGCCTTAGATTTCTCCCAATCACTGGTTGGTGCGACTAGTTTAATAGAACCCACGGCTTGTATACAAGGTTTTTACGAATCTTACGCTTTGATGTTTTGTTTCCTTCTCTAATTATAACTCTTATGGTTCTTCTCAATACGGGTTTAGATTATCTTTTGGACTATAAGGCTTCTTTTGCCTCCTTTTTAGATAGAATTTATTATTATTATTCTTGATTTTAATAAAATTTGAAAGTTTTCTCTTGTTTATTCAAATCGTTAATTCGTTTCTAGAAATTTTTTTATATAACAAATTTGTCACACCACGTGTTTCATATCAAAATATGCACAAAAAAAACGTGTGATAAATTCAAAGGAAACGTAAGTTTTATATCAAACGCAAATCCATGCATAAGAGTGAGATGAAGGACATGGAATTTGGGCCATAAAGATGTCTATGGCCTCCACTGGATTTAGGAAAAAGGAGGGGACAAGAGGAGGAGGAAAGAGGAGAAGAAAGGGAGGGGGGGGGGGGGGCTTGTGAACGATGTTTAGATCAAGGTTTAGGATGCCGTAAACGAGCCATCACTTATAGTTTTAGTATTATTACGGTCTATCATTTTGTTCATCAAATAGATGACGTATGAAAAATACAAACATAAATATTATGTAGATTGGCACTATTTCTTTTTCACGGTTTTAACGCATTTCGTCTCCCATTTTTAACGGGGTCCCATGACAGCTACGCAACTTTTGATAGAATCGTCTTTATCATCATGGAAGGCAACAATCATATGAATTTTTTTTTTTTTTTTGAAACAACAATCATATGAATTATGTTTGTATCCTTCATGTCATCTATTTGATTGAAAACTGCTAAACCTTAATAATGAAATTTCATTGGAGTGCTACTTCAGTGGATCTGGGCCTCATAATTTAGCCTTTGGTCATTTCTCACAAATTGGGAGCGGTATAACTTCTAAGCATTTTGATATAACTTTTCAATATTTGCATGTAATTTCTCAACATTTTGATGTAACCAATTTTTCTTCCAAAATTACTTCGTTTTGTACATTTTTTCAATTCAAATTTTGTTGATATGACAACATTTCAGTCATTTATTTTATCACAATAAATCCTGAACATCAACTTATGTCAAATAAAACTTGCGAGTCACCAAATCCCAATTCAGTGGACAAGCATAGGACAATCCATACGGACAGTGGACGCATTCCACATGGATAGTTGGCACATGTTTTCTTCTTCTTTTTGGTTGGATATCCTGAAGGCAAGTCACGTGATTACAATCCAAGTCCAGTACTTAGCACTTCCGAGATTCTTCCATAAATTGGATTCATGCTCCACTAATGTAGCTTGTGATCTAAAAAAGAGTCACTTGAATAAAGTGGTGCACGCTGATATAAAAAATAATAAAATATACATATAATTTTCTTTTATATTACGTTGGCCTAGACCAGGTATCATGTAAAAATTTTCCATTGCTCACCTCTATCTTTGAACTTGACACTTATTTGTGAAGTGAAGAATTAATTGAAGTAGGATATTCACCAAGTTGTATATAAAAGAGGCAGTTGTAGCGAATGTGGATGCAAGCATTTTTTGTGGAAAAATTACAAGACCAAAACTAAGAAATGGAAAGAAATGAGAGTAGAGTCCTCATTTTTGGCGGGACTGGATACATTGGTAACCATATGGTAAAGGCCAGCATCAAGTTGGGGTGTCCAACTTATGTTTATTCACGGCCTAACTCTACCAAGACTGATTTTCTGAACGAGTTCAATTCCTCGGGTGTTATAATAGTCAAAGTAATTCTTCTTTATTACATCTTTACTTCTTTTACTTTTCGATTTAGATTCTTAGAAGAAGAGGGGCCGTGAGAAGCGAACTCTGCCCGATAATGAGGAAATAAAGATCCTTAATCACTGGGCTACACACGATTTTCAATATATGCATTACTTACCTTACGTATTTTACTGCCTTTTTTTGTATGCATATACATGAAAGGATATTCTGAGATTTATCCCAATTAATTTTACGTTTGGCTGGAAGGGAGAATTGGAGGAACATGAGAAGCTTGTGTCGGTGCTTAAGGAGGTTGATGTCGTGATTTCTGCACTAGCATATCCTCAGGTTCTAGACCAACTGAAAATCATCGAAGCCATCAAAGCTGCAGGTAACATAAAGGTATACATTCACTTGCCCGTCCACAGGTTAATTCATCCGTTTGGACAGTTTAATCTGACAATTTGGATAGTTTGATGCTAGCTCAAGGTTTGAAACCACCCCCCCCCCCCCCCCCTTCTCTCTTCCTCCTCCTCCTCCTCCTCATGATATCTTGGAATGCATTAAAGACCAACTGCATTGTGTAGTATATCACATTGAATTGAAAGAAACTTAACCGTACTAGTGAGTGAGGTACGCTAATTAAGATTATTTATGGAAATTAATTTTCATAAAAATCTATTATACATTTTAAGAATAAATATATGGAAAATTTATGAAATAAAAATGTCATGTTAGTTCTTATAATTATGGCTAGTCAGTTATCTCTTATGTTTCCAATATTGTATTGGTTAGTTATCCATGTTGTTGACCTCTAATTTCTAATGGCTTTTGTAATTTGCATTTTCTATCTTCAGTAGGCATTTGGAATCATATTAATTGAATATCACCGAAGTGCAAAAATGCTTCTACTATTTTTAAGCATGAAACTTTTTATGATTTCATGCTGCAACCTTTTTGTTATAATTGATTTGGTTAAAGTTTTTATGACACAGTTCCACAGATTATGTAGCTTAATTTTTCATAAGAAACTGAATTAATATCCCCTTATTGTTGTCTCATGATCAGAGGTTTCTTCCATCAGATTTTGGATGCGAAGAGGATAGAATAACCGCGCTGCCTCCCTTCCAAGAATTCCTAAACAAAAAGAAAAGGATCAGGAGAGCCATTGAAGAAGCAGGGATCCCATACACTTTTGTGTCTTCAAATTGCTTTGGAGCATACTTTGTAAGTTATTTGCTCCACCCGCACGATCAACAAAGGGAGGACATAATTGTATATGGCAGTGGTGAAGCCAAGGGTAACACTTAATTTTCATGTTTTCAATTTATTTTTTGGACAATAATAAGCACCCAACAATTATAAAACTTGAATTGTTTTGAAATTAGAATGTTTGAAAATCCTTTTGGTGGTAAAATTTGTCCAGTATTTCAAGTGTTTTTTTTCTTTCTTTTTTCCTCTCTTTTGTAGCTGTATTCAATTTTGAAGATGATATTGCAATGTATGCCATTAGCGTGGCAACTGATCCAAGAGCATGCAATCGTGTTGTGATTATTCGGCCATCAACCAACATAATATCACAACTTGAATTAATATCCCTTTGGGAGAAGAAGACAGGTCGAAATTACAAAAAAGTTCATGTCTCAGAGGGTGAACTTGTGACTCGTTCAAAGAGTAAGTAAATTAGCCTTCCAACAAATTTCTTGTATTTTTGTTTCGGAAAATGATAAATTTTTTATAAACAAAATGGGCAGTGCCCAAGGAAAAATGCAAATAAGCCTAATTCTTAATAATCAAGCTTTCTTTTTTTGGTATTGTTTTTCAAAAAAAAAAACACGTTTTTAGAAAACTTTAAACACTTTTTTCAATTACTTTTTACATCATATACACATCTATTTAAAAATATCTCAAAAAATGTTACAATAATGCTTTTGCCAAAAAAATAAAAAAAACACAGAAACAAATATCAAAATGAAATCCCTAATAAATATAGTTACTTTCACATTCTCTTCTTGTATTTTTGACAAAAGGGAATTGCAAGAAACTTATTGACGTGCCTAATACATGGTTATCATTATTATCATTATTTATTTTAGCTAATTGGTAGGCTTTACAAATGCCTAATTTGTCATTAGGATTAGGAGTCAGCATGAATACTTTCTCTATTATTATTATTATTATTATTATTTGAAGCTGCCAATTGATTTATGTTGCTTATTTGTTATTAAAGCTCTTCCGGATCCTCAGAACATACCAGTTTCAATTCTTCATAGTCTGTTTGTAGAAGGGGTGACAGCAAACTTTGATCTTGGGGAGGAAGATTTGGAAGCTTCAAACCTATATCCAGATTTGAAATTCACCACGATTGAAGAAATGCTGGACGTTTTTCAATGCAATCCTCCAAAGCCTGCTTTAGCAGCGTTTGAATGAGGAGTACTATTTCACTTTTTGAGCAGCTGAGCATATATAATTAATTGAATGGCCTAAGATGCCAACTCTTTCAATTGAAGTAAATCTTTGGCATTAAGTACTGTTTTGTTTGTTACTGTTTTTTATAAATATGTTTTTTAGAAACTTCATATACGTTTTTCAATCACCTTTTTATCTCACATGTACATTTACCAAGAAGAATCTTTAAAACAATTACAGTAATATTTTTTAAAAAACATACATCCAGACGCAGCCAAGATTTCTTTTCCCCTTTTTGATCAATTTAATTTCTGTCTCGTTTATGGCCATGAAATTACTTTTGTTGTAATGCTCGTTATACTTCTCTTCCTTTTGGCTTTGGCACCTTTTAGGTTTTCGCTATCAGGAATGGAACAAGGATTTTGGGTTTGAGGAGCCATATTAACATATGGAAATAAAATAGTACTTTAGGAATAAAATTTAAATAAGTATAGAAGATATTATATATAAAATATTATTCTAATTAATATATGATGTAAAATGATAAAACTACTGTGTGCAATCAAAATATATAATCAAATTACATATCTGTATACACAAACACATTCAACGATTTCTAATTCTTTCTCATAAGTGGAAAAGCTATTTTAATCATATTTAATATATGATTATGAAATGAACAAAACCTACTTGTAAATGCATCTATTAATTACTCACAAACAGATTTCAGTAACTCCCAAACTTAACTCCACGATAAGTGCCTATGCCAGTGCTTTTCGGGAAAGCACATCCAAGGCACCCCGCTGTGATAGAATGAAAATGTGGACTATCGATTCACATACTTATTTTGGAACAATAAAGTACCAATAATAAACTACCAATATATATCCTCTTCCCTCATCTGAAAAAAAAAAAACAATTGTATGTTAAGAATAGTGATTAGAGAATGAAAATTTATCCTTATCTTTTTGTCTGTTGCAATTAAAATAATACATATCGTGATTTATCTAAACAAATTGCTTTTTTCTTGTATTCAATCTAACGTTATTAAATACTTAGATATACAAGTATTTGTATTATTAGAGGAGTTGTACAAAGAAAGGGGCAGTCATAGAAAAAAATTTTAATTTTTTTTATTTATTTATTTTTTTTTTTTGGGAGGAGGGAGGGGTTTTTTGTTTTTTTTTTTTGTTTTTTTTTTGGGGGGGGGGGGGTGTGGTTGGGGAAGAGATAGGGAAGGATTGGTAAGAAGATATTAAATCAAAAATTACTAGTAAAATTTAAAATACCCAATAGACTTATTAAAATTGTGAGCGGCGGCCACCCAACCCCATTAAATGTACGTCCGCTGGTTATGAAGTCGGATGAGAGTCATGAAAAAAAAATCAATTTGTCTCATTTTCCTTAATAAAGTTTACGTAAGTTCTTAAGTTGCAGCGTAAAATCACAATAAAGAAGAGATAAATTATGTCTAAATTCAAATATTAATTGTTTTGTTTATTGTTTATTGTTTATTTATTTATTATTGAACAAAATTCACCTTTGAATGATAGTAGAGAGCTTGTCATATACCCCCAACCGGCTTACTAAAACTTAAAAAAAAAAAAATTACAAGAATCGAAGTGAAGATAATTTACCTAGGCCTCCTTTTTTAATTCTTTGATGAGTTAGAAATACAAATGTGCAAGATTTAATTATGACCAACAGGTGGAAAATTCGTTTGGGCTTTTACCTCTTTCTTGAGGTTCCTTAACATTAACAGCTGGGAAACTACAAGGCACATAAATTGTGGTTTACATGCTATATTTACAATTGGTGTGAACAAATAGATAATATGGTTTTTCTAGAAAATATTAATGTGTAGATCAGTAAGGCTGTTTTCAAGTCTTATATGATGACATTAAAACTTGTACCTTCTAGGATAATACAAGCATTTAAAATAATTTTTTTATTTTTTCACGAGCATTTAAAGCTATAACATACATATAAGAATTTTTTCTCTCTGTCCACCCTATTCAACTTCAATTTAGTACTTAAAGGTTGGACTAATAATATTACTCTTGATGACAAAGGAATGAAATAATATACGAAGTGAAATGAAAAATGAAAAGTTATCGAACAGATAGCAATCAATTTTCTTTTGAATGTAAACTGCGTAAGTACAGATGGCAAAAGCACTACTACTGAAGGAAACTTGCTGCAATTTCAATTGACATACTTGATGAGAGTAACTTCAAGAGTTTGGCATAGGAAAAGTGGATTGTAGAAGTGTTGGCACCTTCTAAACCAGAAGCCAAGGAAAATACAGCTGGATTTAGCCTACTAGTCTAAGAATCAGTTCCTAGTGTCGAAGTTATTTCATCACTGGTGCCAATTCTCATACATCATGCAGAATATCAATGAACACCGTTTGCATATTCCAAGCAAGGAGAAATTTGGGTAAAATCATGCCATTTCATTGGACGCAAACTTACACAACAATTTCAAGTGACTGAATGTATTTGAATATTGACAGAATTGAACCACATCACAGAAGGTTTAAAGAGAACAGATCAAATTTAAATATCTCAAATGCCTGATTATGGATCCACCTGTTTTTCATAATGACTTTTAGGTCATCATTATCTTCCTGTATGTGATCTAATGTTTACCTTTTATTTGATTGTCTGTAATTCTCTTTGACATGTATTGCCTCAATGTATGCTCTTAGTATGCAGGAGATAGGCTTGCAGGAGATGGAATAAACTCCAGACATGACTGGGCTTCCTATCTCAAGCACATCTTGTGGTTGCCTTACTTTTGTTATAATTGAAGAACATTCCTGTTTACCTTGTGTACTCAGTTGATCTCTCTATTGTGCAAACTACATACCTCATTGGAAGTAGCTACACAGAATCGAATACCTACCGACAATGACGAGCTTTAGGAAATTGCAATCACCTTTCTAAATAAGTCAGCGCATTCTGTGGTTCTTGTATTGGTATTTCAATCATAACAGCTGTTAGCAGGTTCTGTCCTAACATTCGGTTTGGATGGGAAAAAATCTACTAACATGTCATCTATGCGCAGAATTCCAAAAAGACAATAC
The DNA here is from genome assembly GCA_024721245.1 of Mitragyna speciosa. Taxonomy (NCBI): domain Eukaryota; kingdom Viridiplantae; phylum Streptophyta; class Magnoliopsida; order Gentianales; family Rubiaceae; genus Mitragyna; species Mitragyna speciosa. The sequence continues at coordinate 21,000,407 of CM045560.1, read as the reverse complement.
ATGCTTTTGTAACTACATCCACCAAGTTCAGCTCCTTGTGAAACCACACCCATTGCAACTCTATTTAAAAGTTAAAGTTACAAGAACGGAAGCGCAAAAACACACAAGCAAAGGTCTTCAGATCTGGTGACCTTCCTACCACAACATATGTAACCCCACTATGAATCAATCCTGGCAAATTTATAGCAACAGGTATACTGCTGTAGAAGTTTCAATTCATATTAGAGATGTAGAAATTTTAACATGTAAAGGTGAGAATGTCACTACTCATATATACTAGCACACTTGCCCTCTCAACGAGTATGATTTGTGCACATAAATAAAAACATCAATATAACATGCTACTCAACTTCATCTTGGCCTTGTACCTGGATTTACCATGAGAGAAGGCTATTAATGTGTGGAAAATGGCAGCAGCGAACAGGAAAACTTCCCTTCTTCATTTCAATGTTTCTCATAAGTTGCAAAGAGCAGTCATAAGCATACAAAGAGCCATCTTTATCCTTGAAAATGATTTCATCCCTATTTCTTGAGAAATAAAGAGGGGTAATACGTCTTTTGCAACTCAATGTGATAATATATTGCTTTGTCCAACCTTCCCCAGACAAATTCCTCAAGATCCAAACATCAATTCTGTCCAATTGTTCATAAGTCATAAATCCAAGATGCCCGCGCATTTCCAGAAGTCTGTCACTAGTCCTACTACTTTTTGGGAGAGGTATCTGCTGAAACTTCTCATCATCCACAGTCATAGACACTATGTACTCGCTATTATCAATAAATGGCACCCAGTGAATAGCCCGACATGCAAAAACTGGATCATAGCCAAACCAGCCAAAAATTCCAAAAGCAGGTCCATCAACCACTCTCCATGATTTGGCTCCAAGAGTTAAGATTTCACACCCAATGAATTGCATCTCATCCCGAAATAAGTGAACCAGTTTAAATTGCCTAGTTGTCTGGCACAATGCAAGTCCGTATGATTCATCCTGAGGAGGGAATATAGTGCCTACAGGAAGTGCTGTCAATTTCCTAGTAACCGGATTCATGACTATTAATCCTCCTTTCTTCATCGTATTATCAAGTAAGATTAGACCACAGCAAGTTGCTCTAATTCTTCCCAAACAAGTTGCATTATACTCTTCTATATTCATCTTCCCATTTTTCACTTCCATGAACTTGATGTAAAGCAACGACCTTGGATCCATAAGAGGTTGCTGAAACACATGCACAGATTGCAATTGAAAAAACTTAGATTCAACGGAAAGAGCATTTGGTTTTTCTTGCAAGTTGGGTGTGCCAAAAGGGAAGAAAACATCTCTTTTTGGTGGAGCCAGGAAAATCAAGGCACTCTCAGAACGCTGAAGGTAGGCTTCAATGAAAATAGCACTGTTTATAATATTGTACCATGTCTTGCAAACAAACCTCGATCTCTGTATGGATTCAAGAGGAAGTCGAACAAGTATATTGGAAACACACTCTATTGGAAGATAAGGAATTAGGTTGTCTCGCTGCTTTTTCTTCTCTTCCTCCAGTTCCCTATTTGCTGATGCTCTTGCTTCCACCACTTTTAGAAAGCTAATACTTTTGTCCGCCATCAATTCAAATGACACACCAACCGCCAAACCCAGAGCGAAGCTGTAAGAAAATATTATCATAATGATGATTAATTTTGTTATGATGAGTTCTTTTGTTTGGAGGAGGAGAGGGACCTCAATCCTAGAAAAGGATAAGTAAATATATCCGTGTTGATACTATGAATTTTCTTCTCTTGGTACTAAACAAATGATTGTATGGTTGTAAACTACAAAACCTATTGCAACATAGTTAAGTTAAATTAGCTCTGATGTGTAGGACAACCAAGCTATGTTACTCGGACTCAGGTAAGGGATCATGGACACAGGCACAAATGAACAGGCCAATATGGTACGGCATGCAAAATGCAAAATACAGTTAAAATATGTCATGCCAATACTCATACCTACACGCATGTCGACACACTACAACATGGCTATTGTGAGAGTGAGAGGAGAGTCCAATTAACATACCAAGTATTCACTTAACTACTTTGTTGAAAAAGCAAATACTATCCACTACCCTCAATAAGAGAAAAGATCACCAAAATAGCACATGCGAAAATAATACTTTTAAATGCCCAAGGATACATCAAATTCCTCTATCATCTATTGTGTAAATCGAATAAAAAAAACACATAATCCTTGTTGAAGAAGAGATAGTGCGGCACATATATGATAGACAAGGAGATGACTGTAGAGAGAGATAAAACAGGAAAAAATTACATGCACTTGAAAGGTCTAACCAGGGCACTATAATAGTTAATCTATTTGTGATTGCATGACAACTGCTAGCAGCATTAGCTTAAGAAATATATCTTGACAATTAGGGATTAGTAGTTCAAAAAATGCACCAGAAGGAAAGAAATAGGCACCCACGGGTGGGTGAGGGGGATTTTTGGTGCCTCTTGTGCAGTGACATGTGTTCTGTGTTAATTAGACAAACAGAATTTTCAAGCCAACATTTACAAAATTTGTGCAGTGACATGTATTCTGTGTTAATTAGACAAACAGAATTTTCAAGTTACCATTTACAAAATAAAAATGAGGAAGAGGCATCGTAACTCAAATGTCAACAATATCAATTTCCAATTCCAGTCCCAAACAACCACAAGGAGAGTTCTCATCCCTTGTATATCCCTTAAGTATTTTCTACAGTAGCTTATTATACAGAATATAAAAACACCAAGTGTTCAGTTAAGGTTTCAAGATTTCTTTTGGATTTGTTTGATATATCCTCTCATTTCAGGCTTTTGTGCTTTATCAAAGTTTTTAAAAGCTAATGAATCTAGCATCCTAAGTATCTAGCACCGTAAATCCATAGTGTAGAGATTCTAGAAACAGTCTGAGAAATTGTTCTCACAGTCTTAGGGGACTTTGCGAAATTTTGTGTCTCTCAGAAATGAAAATTCTGGCTGATCCTCTCTTTCAACATGTCACACATGCAGCAACAACTATGATAAGGTGTCCCTGGAAATTCAGCTCCAAGACCAAATGTGCAAAAAGTTAACAGCAATATCATCAAGCACAAACTAGCCCAATGTAATAAAAGATATCCCTTTAAAGTAGCTAGAATGAAAATACTCTATATTCAACTTCTTTGTCCTCCAGCAAAGCTTAAGTTACAGCAAAATCCTTCTCTTAAATTCATCGCACATAATTCATATGATTACCTTTTATCACAATTGAGAAATTCTATGACACTCGGATCTTTAAGAACTCTCTTGCTTATTACTTTTATAAATCACTTAAGACAGATTAGTGATCCCAAATTCAACCAAGAAACCGAAAGAAACCTAGAAACAGTATGGTGGAAAGTAACTGCAACCGCCACTGAAGCTGGATCATCATAATGCAATAAGATAAAACTAGAATTTACTTAAGAATAGTACCCCCTCCCCCCCCCCCCCCCCAAAAAAAAAAAACGTGGGTTTGCTGCCAAGAAACACTTAGTTCATATAGTTCATTATTTAGTGCTCAGTGACTTTGAAGGAAATGTATTTTATACCCTATTAAACACCAAATAAGATAAGAAAATTAATTTTCTCCTCAAGGTCCCCACTTGATCCAAGATCTATGCTATTTTCATACATCTAAGAGACTAAGGCCCTGAACATAAAGAACTGTTTCAACTAGGTCTAACTAGCACTTTAAAAATAACAGTTCGCAAACAGGATAGTATTAGGGTCCATTTAAGTTTGAAAAAGGCTCGAACTACCCAGAAAAAAGTAGATACACACAAATTAGTATGGCTATATACATAAACCATGTATTTTTCGCACAAAAAAATCTTATATTTTCAAACTCGAGCTCGAACTCGAACTCGAACTCGAATTCAAACTCATTATCGGCTCATTAAACATAAACAAGTCAAATTCAAAATTGAGCTTGAACACCTTTACAAATTAGCAAATCGAACTCAAACAGCAGTTTATGATAATTTAATGAACGAATGATTTGAACATACAACTTTGTATTATGCACAATTCAGCCTGTTAAAAGCTCCAAGTCTAACGTTAAATTACCATCAAAATCAATGAAAATCGTCACATTTAACAATGCAAGAATGGAACAAAAATAAAGTATAAAATTTTGCTGACAACTAATTCTTATGACCGTCCCTACCCATGCATTTGCAATCAATAACATAAGAACATTTATAACTAAAATTGCCATTTTGGATGGGCATAAGACTTTTTTAGGATAAAACTTCCATCATAGAATAACATTTGAAGCAAATTAGGATAAACAAAAGAAATTTTAAAAAATATATGTATAGAAGAGCATGTAATTAGCCTCTTGTGACAACAGAGATAAATGAGATTTTAGAAAACTTCCATCATAGAATAACGTTCGAAACAAATTATTAAATAAACAAACGAAATAGAAAAGACAGAAATAGGAAAACAGCTAATTAGCCTCTCGTGACAAGTGAGGTAATTGGGATCTTTAGAAAGATCCATACTCTATCATCATCTCTCCCAGCCACCCCAAAAAAATAACTAAATAAATAAATTCACAGAAGAAGGCCTCATGGCATCACTACAAAAGATTTCAAAATTGAGTGAAAGAATTTAATTTTGTTTACTAACCAGCGTATAATAGCCAAAAACAGACAAAAAAGAAACTTATAAAAAGGTTTTGAAATTTATCAGTAACCAGCCTTATGATCACGATGACCACGACGTTATTAATCGGATCAGTAACAACAGAATCAAGAACAAAGGAAACGATTCGCTCACCTGAAAACAGAACCAAGAACAGCAACGTGATCAGAATCAAAAGTAATCCCTTATCAAGAAACTGAATTAACGGAAGATTACAACTGAGTTACCTGATTAGAGTTGAATTGGGTACTGACGCTTGATGATGGTAATCTGGTCTCGCATAATTGAACGACTTACACTACGACTTTGACGTTGTCCCAAGACCACACTACATAGTAAAGTGAAACCTTTGATTGATTGATGTTTTTTATAGAAGTTTACTGTCACTCTGCACTCCCTCTTTTCTGCTTTTTGGAATTAGTGCGTCAATTATCTCCGTTTATTTAGGGTAGAGTAGGTCTAGAGGAAAAAAGACTACGGGTGCTTTTGATTAGGAGATGATAGGTAATTGTACGATTAATTTTAATTAATGGGTTGAATTTTAATTTATGGGATTGGGTGACGCGGGAATAAATTATTCCCACCGTCTAACTTTGATAGGCTCTTTTTTTTTTTTTTTTTATTCGTCTTACATTATAATTTACTTTCTAATTAAAAAATATAATTAATTTTTAATTTTTTTAAAATATTTTTATTTAATTACTTTGTTATAAGTGAAATAACTATTATATTAATATAAGTGCATAGCAAACCATGCATTTGCATATCAAATAGAATTAATTTGACTTTAATACAATTTTTTATTTTATATTTAATATAAATGTTTAATAATGAATATAAAAGTATTTTAGAAATATCATAGATTAATTTATTAGAAAGTTAACTAATTTTTCTTGAACTATGTGAAAAAAACCGTAAACCTATCAACGTGAAACGCATAGAGTATTAATTTTAGGGTTAATTGCAATAAACCCTTTGAACTTTTGGTAGAGTTGCACTTGACCCCTCTAACTGTTTAAATAGGTATTGTACCCCTTTACTGTTCTTGGATAAAAATGCCACCAAATTACGATTTCTCTTTTTAATTTTTTATCTAATACTCTTTATTTCTTTTATTTTCATTTTCTTATTTCCCTTTCCTTTTTCATCATTCTTTACTAAGATTGCTATTCCAATCAATTTATGTCGAGATTCAAATTCTTTAACTTTAAATAGAATGTTTTTATATTTTTAGTCCCCAATTTTTATATTTTTGTCTTGTAGAAACATAAACAGAATTCTCACCCTAAAGATTATTAAGATATTACAAACATGCACCTAATATATAGAGGTAGGAATAGATAGGCTCATGCATTCAAAATAACTCAAGGATATATGAAATATAATTTTTGTTAGGTTTTTTCTTCAAGATTGGATCCACTTGTTTAAGTTAATTCAAATAAGATTCTAACAATATTAAACTTATAGATGTAAAGTTGATACAAAAAATATAAAAGAATTTAAAATTTTCTAAGAGAGATTAAAAGCTGAGAAACTTATATATGTAAAGTTGATACAAAAAATATAAAAAAATTTAAATTTTTCAAGAGTTATTAAAATTTGAGAGACAAATATATATTTAAGTTTAAAAAGTGATTTCTTATTTATATTATTTATTGGTAAAATCTCTAAAGTGAATAAATTCATTAATATTTATTCAGTATATTTATTTCCCAAGCACAAGTAAAAAAAAAAAAGCCTTTAGCTATTTATTTTTTAAGGAAACAAGAAAAGAGAAAAAAAATTAAAAATAGAGTCTTATGATGGTTTAAAAGTAGTGAAGGGAAAAAGTGTATAAAGGAAGCGAAAAGAATTAACTAATAATAAAAAAAGAACCGGACCAAAGAAATTGAGTTGAGAATAAAGAATATTAATATTTGAGGGTATTTTGGTCAAGAAACACGAAATAGGGGTAAACTACCTATTTAAAAAGTTGTGGGGGGGCAAAGTGCAACTCACCCACAACTTCATGGGAGTTTAGTGCTGTTAACCCTTAAATTTTATGTTATTTTTATATATGGTTTAGTCTTTTTTTTTTTTTTACCAAATCAATCACATGTTTAGTTACCATTATGCATGGGATTAACCAGTTAACTTAGTCATGTGTTGTTATTTAAACATAAAATGACATGCATTATTGAATATAGAGGCAGCTATTATTGAAGGAGATGCAACGACTGTTATTAACAAGGTTAAGAGTGCGGATGTTGATTACTCACATGTGGGGTGTTTAATAGATCAGATTAGGAGCACTCTTAGATTGTTTCCTAGGATAGAGGTGCACTTGACAAATAGAAAGAATAATGTAGTAGCTCACCATCTAGCTTGTCATGCAAAAATCACCAACGTAAATGATAGATGGCAGCCTGAGCCCCCAAATTTCATTGTACCTTTTATCCAAGCAGATATTTCTGCTATTCAATCTTAATGAAAGTCTTCTTCTTATCAAAAAAAAGATGACATGCATTAGTCATGTTTTGGTTGTTATTTAAACATAAGATGACATGCATGTAGGATAACAAAATTTGTACTAATTTGCGCCTACCATTATTAGTGCATACCTCATGACCTTTGGGAGGATTTTCGACTTCAAGGAATTTAAAAAGAGTTTTTAAATAAATTACACCGTCAAATGACCATTAATGCTAATGTTTATTCTTTATTTTGCTGGTAACATCTCCGATTTGATAAAAAGTAAATGATTAATTACACCTCATCATAAAGTAACCTCCAATTAATGGAATATATATATGTGCGCTGCGCGTGTAGAGAGACAGGGAGAGAGAGAGAATTTGATTTTCATTGATGTATGGTCCATCCTTATGGACCTGGTTCCACCAGAGAACATTGGACCCTTTATTTTTTAATTTTGAAATACAAAAAAAAAAAATGCTTGGGAGTCAAGACTCTTGCCTTGCTTTCTTTGTGTTCTCTCTATATAACACTTCATTTCTTTCCTCTCTTTTTTTTTTTTATGCCTAACTTTTGATTGTTTTCTATGACTCTTCCTTTTTTTTTTTCCCCTTCTCTTCAACTCCTTGAGCTCCATTCTCTTTACATAGAGTTTTTGAGATTTGATTAGCAGATCTAGATTAGCTCGATCTGTTAGGCTAATAATTAGGGAGTAATCACATTTACCGAATTTATTATACGTGCTCGTTTTTGCATTCCTTTTAATGATAAGTGAAAGATCAATAATGACTATCCTTTTGTTATGATGTCTTCATCTAGTACCGACTTTATTACATGTGCTTCCTTTTGCTTGTATTTTTTTTTTTCTCTTCTTTGAAATCTCAGGTTGCAGTCCCTTGGATATTGTTTGTATCGTTTTTGATGCTCCATGTTTTGGACTTGAAACATTGTGTATTAAACTTTGGTATCACATCCTAAACTTCCTCCAATTCCTAAGCTTCCAATATTTTTCATCGAAACGGGTTTTCCAAACTTCATTGTATCTTAGACTTTGGTATCACATCTTGAACTTCCTGTAATTCCTAAGCTTTCGACCTTTCTCCTTGAGATTGCAAAATTATATCCCCAAATATGTACTTGGGATTTGAAACTTTTGAACCTAATATATAATTTGGATTTCCAGATTATTTGGATTTTCAATATCATCCTTCAGAACGTCATGTATGGGTCATAGCCTATCGGACATCGGACCTTCAAATTTGTCAAAATTTAAGTGTCAACAAATACTGCCACCACCATTACTAAATCGCACTATCACCACAATTACTACTGCTATGTACCACATCCAACACCACTTAGCACACTATTACTATTAGTCGTGCATCACCACTACTACTATACACCACATCTCCCACTACCATTGTGCCTCATAGCCATCATCATCGAAAACCATCACTACCACTACTGTGTACTATCTCCACCACCATACACGACTACCACTATCAAATTGTATAATCTTCACCACCAGGTGCATCGCAACCACCATCACCAAGCACCACCAGCATCACCATCATGCAAGAACACCATCAAAAATTGCACCACATTCACTATTGAGCACCACCACCATCACTACCACCACTGTCATCCCATTTACCACCATGCATTAATACCATTACCAAATAGAATGATACTGCAAATTTAGGAGTACTTAATCAATAACATAGTAATTAGATTTCCATCTAAACACATAATTTTTTTACTAGGATATCTTACCAAATCAAGTGCTAACCAAACATCAGAAAACCAAAACTTTGAATCCAATTATTATTCATCCTATGATTCGCAGTACGAGGATGAGTTATCCCACTTATCCAGTCCACGAATCAAAAAAATATGTGTTTTATGAACTTTGTACTAATCAAAAAGTTCAAAACATTTTTATGAACTTTTAACAATTTGACTATTTTTACCAAATTAACAATTTGATTATTCTTACCAAATTATGGTCATATTGTTTTAGGTATTAATAAGTAAACTTAGTCACGTTTATTCATTTCAAGTTATGTTTTTGCATCTTGCTTAATAAACATCATCACGTTTGTTGCTTTTTGTTCTCACGAAAGTAGCGTTGCTACTAGAGGTGGGCATGTATTGGTTAATCGATCCATACACTCAATATCCTAACCAGAACCATGTGTACCAATTTATCTAATTTGCTAACCATATCCGACCCTCATTAGCTAGTTAACTGCTTAATCGGTTACCCGAATAAAGAGGGTCGAGCAGAATCATATAGTATTAATTTAATGTGGCAAAATAGGTAAAAAAAATATTACAATATAAATAGCTTTTCAAACTTTTCTAAAAAAAAATCTACTTATACAATTTCAATTACTTTGCAAAAAAAAAAAAAGTAATACAATTACAATTGAAACTCTTACATCTATTATTTTTAAAAGTAAAATAGTTATAAATCAAAATATTTCAAATACAAGTAAGAAAAATACTTGTATTATTTTCCATATTTCACATTTAAGCTATAGAAATGTAATTTTTTTGCTAGTATCAAGAAAACATGTGATAATCAAGCCGTAAAAACAAAAGATAATATACAAATCAAAAAATTAAATGGAAAAAATTCAAATACAATATTTAGGTTTTTGAATTATCTTAAACTTAAAAATAAAATAACTTAATACTCCTCAATTCCTGTCTAATATTCATAAATATTAACCCCAAATATATATAGACTGTTTTTTTTAAATTGATATCAGGAACCAGAACTATTTTACAAATGAAGTTTGGTTAACCTAACTATTTTCAGAATTTAATTCGGTTACCCTCATTTTTTTGGTTCGAAATGGACTAATTTTTGCAGTTTTTTAATTTTTTGTTTATTTTTGCCCACCTCTACTTGCTATTGTCCCCAAATTGAGCAGTTGGATAGAGTCTGTCTCGTGGAAAGAGAATGTTCATTCTTAAAATTGCTATTGTCCCCAAATTGAGCAGTTGGATAGAGTCTGTCTCGTGGAAAGAGAATGTACATTCTTAAAATTTTGAGGATTATTTTTGTCAAAGCAAAGTTCGGTTCGATGTTATATTTTTTTCATTGAATAAATAAACTTAAACAAAATCACACTCGTTGGCCTTTGTTTTTTGAAATTTCATGGACAGAATGTCCAAGTGGACTTTTTTCCATCTTCTTACTCCTTAGATTGTTAATAAGAAGAAAGAAGCCAACATAGAGATACAATGAGCAGGAAATTTTAAAAAATTGAATGGAATGAACAGCAACAGCATTTAAAAATCCAAAAGTCCTAATTTATGTGCATGAAACATAATATGAGTCGCACCTTCCTTCTTTTTCAAAAAGTTGTTTATTGCAGAATGTCATTAGACCAGAAAGCAAACCGCTCCCCTCTTTATACAGCTAGTGTTAGATACACACACACATACAGAGATATATGTGTTTGTCTATACATACAACTTTTTTGGTAAAATTATATTTAAAGAAAAAAGAAAAGGAAGTTAAGCGGAGCGGAAGTAATGCCACCAATACAACAATGACAAATTTAACAAAACAATCGACAATTCCACAAAATGACCTCATTACAGGCAGCTCCACCAAATGTAAAACTAATTCACACGAAATTCTGTTGATTCCCAGCATATTTCAGAGCCCTTAATAAAATTTATGCTTTAACTTTCAGTCTCAATTGTCATCATTTTATCCATGTGTAAGATGGCTTATTCTCAAAACTGTTTAAAGAAAGATTCATGTACACATACACAAGGGTTAACAGTCTTACTCGAGCAACTTCCTGCATGATGAGACAGCACCATCCAGCTAAAATCATTTGCAATTTTTCCTTTTAGCAAAGAGCAATATATCAGAATGGGACTGCCTCTGGATCACTTTGGCACTTCAATGCAGTCACGACTCAACAGGGTAACGGTTAAATTTGCAAAAAGTTACAATTCCGTGGCAGACATGGGAAAAGTTAACACCGCTGTATATGCAAATACAAACTAGTCAAAGTTGCTATTGAACTTAAACTAAATACTTTTGGCATTCATTATTAACATGACAAAAGCCCGTGTATACACTGATATCTCGATTGATTTTTATCCTGAAGTAGTGACTTAGTTTTTGAAGCAAAGCAACTATTTAACGGCAATTATCATCTAAATACAAGCCCAATCTACACTTATATCGCAAGCTGATAATAATCATATACTGGGATAAGCTGAAACACCAAAACAAGAATTAGAGGTAAGCGTCTACACCACAAAATCACTACATAGTAGTTAAAAGTAATATGTATTGCGCTAGTTGCCAATCTGACATGACAGATTTCAATCACCAAGATGATGACAACTTCAATTTACAAGTTCCCAAAACGAAAACCTGCAAGTTGATTTCTGAGAATACCAAGTCCTCACTAGAAAGATGGTAACCTTCAGAATTGTGACTTATCCAAGCTGTCAAAATACGGATGATCAAGAGCAGCCTTGGCTGATATTCTCTCAGCTGGATCATATTTAAGCATTTTCTGCAACAGCAAAAGGCAAATGAATATGAATCTTGCAGAACTTTGGCAAAAACCCAGAAATCATTAATAGCACAAGCCATCAAACAAAATTCTAGCTCCAAATCATGAACTGGAAACAAGGCTGGTAATGGTTTTAATAATTAATAATATGTGAACTGACAGAACTTGAATGTCCAATAAATGACATTGGACAATATGTAATATGACCATAAAAGCTTGTTGTCCTAACCTAAAATGAGAGAACTTGGCCTGAGAACTTACAGATAGAAGGTCAACACCATCAGGTTCCAATGAGGGAACAGCTCGTGCCAAATTCTGGGGTTCCCATTGGGGGTACACATGCCAATCTCTTAGTGAATTCACTCCAGGCCACTGCTTCTCCGTTGGTGTTCCCAGAAGCCTTTTATGACATTGAAGAATAGTTTAAACAGAACAAAATATTGAGGCATAATAGATTTGCATTAGCATTTGTTTCAGCCGAACCATTCTTCTTTAGATTCTGATTATACGTAAGCATGCTGGGCAATCAGCCAAACATTTTTCCCCAAGGGAATTTAAGGAAACAAAAGCAGATGTGATTCACCTTATGAATTAATTTGAAATTAACCCTGCAAAAGCAGACAATGATGTTTTTATGCGAACACGTAGTTTAGCATCTTAATCTACCTTCCAGAAAAGGATCCTTTCCGTTATTAAAGAGGTGGAGAAATAGTTTTCCATTAACAGCACTTAATATTACATTTCTATTGACTTGTGCAAACTAAACGTCCAAATGAATAGCTACCTCTGTTGACAATAGTTACCAAATTGTCGTGCACAACAAAAGATGTGCTTCTAGTTTTTTAAACAAGTAAAGCCAATAAGCAATTTACAACTTCTCCTCTCATTAAAATACTCCAGCAGGACCACCAAACAATTGCTAAATTGTTTCACAGCATAAGTTGAGGCCACCAAAACAGAAAAGAAGAAAAGAGACTAAAAGTGACAGGAAATCATTGTCTGAAACAGCTAATGAACTTCGTTGTGGAAGACAAAATGAAGCATATCACAGTAAATACAAAAGCTGATCTCATGCATTAAAAATGTGAATTGGGGTTGAAAAATTAATTTACACGAAAGCACTATACCTAAATATATGGAGCAATTGTTGAAATTCTGAATCCCCTGGAAATAAAGCTTGCCTCCGTACCATCTCAGCTGCCAAAAAGAGCCATATAATAAAACTAAATTGAATTACAGGATTCAGATATGTAAATTTTATAGTGGAACAAAAACAAATAGGTCCTAGAAAAAAATTGGAGCTGAGATGTGATCTATTCCTAGAACAAACATCGAAAACTAACAGTAGATGAGAAGAAAAGACAGGAATTCTACCAAAAATGCAACCAACAGACCACATATCAACAGCAGTGGAATAATGAGTAGATCCCAAGAGAACCTCTGGAGCTCTGTACCAAAGGGTGACAATCTAGGCAACAATAGAAAACACAATTTCAATTTGTGCTCTTAAATGACCCAACAATTACTCCCCGAACAGCAAAAATCAAGAAAGAAAATAACCTCATGGGTGTAGCTTTTGAGGGGGACAGTGAAAGCCCTGCCTAGTCCAAGATCTGCAATCTTTAGTATGCCCCTATCCTTATCAACAAGGAGGTTCTGTGGCTTGAGATCCCGATGGAGTACACCATGGCTGTGGCAGTGGGCAACACCCTTGCAGAGCTGGAAAAGGAAGTTCTGAATGAGGGAAGGTGGGAGAGGCCTTGGGTTTGGGCCCTTGCGGTGGGAGTCAATGAACTTCTTGAGATCAGTATCAAGATACTCAAAGACGAGGTAGAGAAGGGGCTTGCCATTACCATTGCCACCGTTCTTCTTGTTGCCATCAGGTATGTGCTCAACACAGAGAAGGCGGACCACGTAGAGAGACTGGGAGAGCATCTGGAGGAGGGACACCTCACGGAGTGCAGTAGGGGGAACACCCTCCTCATCCATTTCCAAGCGTGTCTTCTTAAGTGCCACCAACTGGCCAGTAGCCTTGTCCTTGGCCTTGTACACCTTCCCGTAAGTCCCTTCCCCTACCTTCTCAAGCTTCTCGTATTTCTCCATTATGATCTGCCTGGATGTGATGTCTTTAGATCTTATTGACCCTTAAAAAAAAAAAAGAATAATTCAAATCAAAACAGAATTGAGAGAAATAAAAGAAGATTCAAATGGAACAATGATTTCCCGCGTATCAACTACGATAGAAGCAGTTAAAAAACTATTACATCAATTTGGTTACCAGCAACGCTTGAAAATGACTGAAAACAATATGCTTGAAAAATTCAAAAGGCACAGTGAATAAAGCAAACAGTTTGCACCCAAAAACAGTAAACAACAAGGAAAATGATTACCAACAAATCCAGAAGTTAGCGATGGTAATCCAACAAAAGCCAGAATTGCCGAATAACTGAAAAACGAAATCGCTAAATGCTTGATAATATGGTGTCTAAAACTAACTTAATCCACAAAGAATCTAATGGCCCAAAGCTATGCACAATTTTCAAGCACAAAACTGGGGTCTTAAATATGTGGGAGCCTGAAACTAATATATCAACTCCTTGTAACTTAGATCATGGGACGGTGGCAGCCTTCACAAATCTGTCCTCCATACTAAAAAAAAAAAAAAAACCGCACCCAAAATTGCAAATTAACTTGTTCAGCGCATAGCCCACATAAAGAAGCAAAATCCGAGAGAAACGCATAAAAAAAAAACGAGTGAGGCATTAAAGCAAACAGACTGAAGGCACGAAATTTTAAGCCAGGAAAAATATGCAAAATACAGAGCCAAAAAAAAAAACAAATTAATATCTATTGATTTTTTACATGGCTTGAAAAAAAATAAAGCTAGAAAAATGAAGCAAAAAATTAAAAATCTCTTCCGCTGAGTAGAGATTGATGCTCACCGTTTAAAGATTGGAGCCTTTGTCGAAGGGATTTCCGTTCTTTCAAGAATTTATTGGAATAGAAAGGGGAGAAAAAAGTATGATGTATAAAATTTCTAAATTGCCCTCGCTCAACGGCTCTGTCGGTATGGCTTTCCCTCCTCACAGTTTGAATTTTGAAATGGGTCTCGCCCGTGTATTGTTTCCTTGGCACGTGTGTCTCTCTCAAATATATATATATATATATATATATATATATATTTTTTTTTTTTTTTTTCAGGTCTCCAGCTGCAGCAAATCTTGCTAATTTAAATATATACACACACCATTAGAACTTTCATAATGACTAAAGAAGGCAACATTTGTATGTAATTCTTATGAAAGAAATCATTAGTACATACCTGAATATTGACATTTTTAATCATAACCAAAAAAAAATTGACACACTTATTCGTCTTTCCAATGTCCAGAAATCAATTTCTTAAAAACCAACTTCAAAGTAAAATTTCAAAAAATCAATGCATTTTGATTTTGGCTGGAATTGATCAAGCAATAATAAATTAAGAAGCGAACTTTTGAAAAATAATCTTCTTCATAGTGTTGCGTCTAGACAGTTTGAACTAAGATATAGAGAAAATTCATATCATTTCTTTGATAAGGTGAATGAAATTCTTTTTTATTATTAAAAATGCTAATAATTCAAGTTAATAACCCAACTATATTTTTACTTGGGTTATTTACTTGAATTATTAACATTTTTAATAATAAAAAAGAATTTCATTCACCTTATCAAAGAAATGATATGAAATTATACATTTTTAAGGCTCATAGAAAGTATGCATAGTTTTGCCTCTTTATACATTGCAAAACTTCCATCAGCCCTGCAAGTAATTTTTTTCAAGGGAAAATTGATTGGGAAAAATAAACAAAAAGAAAATGAAAATAAAAAAGGGATAGGGGAAGCTCTGGGAAGTTAGCATTGGATGGTTTTTAAATAACGAGTAAGAATATGATGGTACCATGTGTGTGCATATTTGCATTCGTGAAGAAAAAAGAGATTGAAAAGATTGAAAGCCAACGAGACATGATAGCCCATGTCGACAAGATAGCATATGTCCATGTCCAAGTAAAGGCTTGGCTGCCTGAATAAGCTCAATTTCAAAATAAAATAGTTCATGATTAGAGAAAATAAAGAAAATCTGACCTTTATTACAAAAGTGTAATTACATAAGAGAATACATCAAAATAGCTTTTATTATCTATCATTCATCTATGATATCACTCAAAATGACTTGAGGGATCTATTTCAGTGATTCAAATGAGTCTCATATAGGCCTCATTATACACACTTGTACACCGGTTCAAATCTTTTATCTCCAAAATTTCCTCTGCCCATTTTGTCCCCAACTTGTACATCTGCCACGTGTATGAATTTATATATGCATTTACTAAAATAACCTTCAATGTTTGTAAAATTTTTAAAAACATCATAAATTAATATTGTACAAGTTGGAGACAGAGAGAATTTTGGGGACACAGAATTTGAACCGCTTGTATACACACTCTCTAACACACATTCTTCTTCGTATATATATTCTCACCCTTTCTTCCACTCAGATACACACTTACACACATATACAGTCGCTTTTTCTCTTTCTCATTTGCGCATACATACATACATAGTTATATACTATCTATCAATTATTTAATTTTTAAATAAAATTATTATGCTTATAAAGTGAGATATTTCATATTTAGTACTATTCAGTTAAGTATCAAAAAATATAACTTTATAAATTCACCACTTAAATTTCAGAGTTTAAAATTCAATTTTATCAAATTGACCCCTAAAATAGATGAAAATATAGAAGTAATGGAAAGTTACTAGCATTGGTTATTAGTTGAGTGGTGTAAGAGTATTATTGGAAAATAAAAAAATATTAGATCGACCCTGCTCATACTTTAAAGTAGAAATAGTCACAATAGTGTGGGGCTAAGGTATTATAGGAAAATAATAAAATTACTTTGATTTTATGAAAGCAGAATGTTCGATGTATAACTTATATGTATGTAATTTTTAAAGAAATTTGTTGTAACAAGACAACAAAAAACCATAAAAGAAAATTTATGGGAAAATAGTGCTAAAGGCAAACACAAACGACGTGTGTGAAATTTCTTTGAAAAGTGAACTAATTTTTTAAAATGCAACTAATGCGTTAGTACGACTCTCTTTTGAAAAGAAATTCTTTATTTTGGATCCAAAGTATCCGAGATAAATGGACCTTGGAAAGAGATGCTAACAATGCTTTATTTCATAATTATGTTAAAAGGAAAACGTAGATCCAATTTTATTGCAACTCAAAAACGATTTGGGATTGTGGGAACATAAACCTAAGGGCAATGGGACTTGTAATGTGACATATTTTTCTGAGCTGTTCAAGTCATCAAATCCAAAACATTTCCTCCACTCTTTGATCCAAATCCTCCCACTCTTCTCACAAAAGACAAAAAATGGGCTACTTCAGCCCATTTCAACTAAAGAAATAACCCGAATAGTTTTCAACATGAAAGCCAAATAAAGCTTCAGGGTCTGATGGTCTTCTAGCTTTGTTTTATCAGAAATATTGGCATGCTATACAAAATTCTGTTATTCAACTAGGTACAACATTTTTTCTTGCATAGAAAATGCTTGGACAGTTGAATACTACTAATATAGTATTACTTAATTTTAAAAAGGGAGAATCCAAATTCTCCGGAGCATTTTTGGCCTATTAGTCTATGCAATGTCATTTATAAAATTATTTCCTCTATTTTGGTTAAAAGACTTAAATCCATTGCCCAGAGGATTATTTCCCCTTACCAAAATGCTTCCATTCCAAGTAGGAAAATATCAAATTTTATTTTGTTGCCTCAAAGTTAATTCATTCCATGAAAGGAGCGAACAGTAAAAGGCGAGTTTGGCATTTAAATTAGACTTTGTCAAGGCCTATGATAGACTGAAATGGTCTTTATCCTTGAAAGTACACTTATTTTCCAAAAGAATAGATTGAATTGATCATGCAATGTGTATGTACTCTTTCGTGTAGAATTCTTTCTGATGGCTGGATAAGACACCTCTATCATTATACCTCAAAGGGCCTTACAGCAAGGAGATTCGCTTTCACCATATTTGTATATCCTGTGTCTATATATGTTGTTGAGTAAGTTTGCATTATGCAGTCATATAAAAAGTCATTGTCCCACTTAGAGCATCTAGAAATGGGCTACCTACTTCCAATCCTTCATTTTGTTGATATGATCGAGGATATTCTCCTTTCGTATATCACAGGAATATCTTCCCAAAGGACCATCATGAAGAATCAGGCGACACCTTAAGCCAAAACCTTCCACAGAGTTGGATTAAATTATCTAGTATACGAATACATTATTGAATAGTTTAACCCCAATCCAACCCATCGAATACAACCAAACTAATTAACAAGTAGGAAACCCAAACCCAAAGCCTAACCAAATCTATTAATTAGAACTCAAGGTATATGAGTAAACCAACAAGAATCACTCTTGAAAAGGTCATAGATAGGTCTCATCCCCCAGAACTAACGAAAACTCTCTAAGAGAGAAAAACTAATTTTTATTAATTCCCAAAACATCATAAAATTTAAAAATAGTACAAAGAATGTCTTTTTATAAGCATAAAGTAACCTGAGCACATTCCTTAAAAAATTAGTAAACTACTACAAATCAAGTCGTGGACTGGTTGGAGCCAGCTATGGCCATGGCTAGAGCAACTTCACTCATGGCTCACTCACAAAAGGTGAGTAGAAAGTAGCCCACTATTGAGCCGCAGGCGCAGGCTCATGGACTCCCACACACGGCTCACTCCCAGTGAATGGCTGTGGCTCCTTTTCTTCCTAGCTACAAATGACCTCTTTCTCAGGCACTGAGGCTTTAAAACATCCTTCAATGCTTGGTAACATGATCCATTCCAAGGACACTTTGAGAACACACCAAACTCCTTTTTGCCAAACCCTTCCTTGAACTCTTGATTTAAACCTCGAATACCAATTTGTGTGAACCAAAGTGACGATATTCCATGCTTATTGCCATGAATCATGCACGTAGAATCCGCCACATAGCATAAGTTGATGACTTTTGTTGGTGAAGCTTCTAAAACTGAGACGGACACTGCCACATACGTATTATTTGCTGATGACTGTTTTTTGTTCATTCATTAAATCTTGCAAAAGTTCCTATTTTATTTTAAATACCTTCAGCAAAGCATTTGAGGCTTCTATCAATAGAAGTAAATCTTCATTATTCTTTGCCCTGTGCACACCCAATCTATCAAAGCAACGAGTTAAATTTGAATTTCATATGACTTGTATGTTGTGCATAGAAAAATATTTACGTTTACCTTTATTCATTAAAGGAAATAGTAAACAAGAATTTCAATTTTTAGTGAATAAAGCGGTTAAAAATTGGAAGGTTGGTACTCTAAATTACTATCAAGGGTCTGTCGTGCCCCAAAAAATCGAGCACGGGTCGGTCCATGACTGTCGATCCCTGAAAAGGCTGTCCGGTCCGATGACCCTTTTTGAAAAGAAAGCTCTTAGAAAAACTATGCGTGTGTGAGAAAAAATTGAGTTTTTAGTAAAAAAGTGTTATTTAGAAAAATGATATTTAAAAAGTAGAATAAGGTTGGGACTAAAAGTGCGATAGTTTTGGCCAACTAATTTTGAAAAAAGAGTTTTATTTTTTAAAAAATAGAGTCACCACTTGGTATTAAGTTAGGGTGTACCAAGTCACCCAAAAAATCGTTTAACAAAACAAAAATAAAAATTTTTAGAAAAAATATTTAAAAAATTTTTTTCGACTCCGGTCTACCAAAAAACAAGATAAGAAGGTCCGAGAGTCACATTTGAAGAAAGGAAAGGCAAAGGCTCATGCCTAAGGCACCCTTTCAACCTAGCCGAGATTAGTTGCAAAGTTTAATCAAATTTTCTTAAAATTAAACTTAGACTCTATCGCATTTTAGATGTGTCTATATGAATGCAAATTCTAAATCTAAATGGGGGTATCGAAAGGGTCAAAATATTCCATCGAGACTTGGTCAGGATTATCGCATTAATTGCGAAACCCGAGTTGAGACTTCGAAGGAGTCACAAGTGTATATGCAAAATGAAATGCCAAAAGAAGAAGGAAAATACTATAGATAGTAAGTGTCAAAGAAAAAGTAAGTGGGGAATGCAACGTAAGGGGTACGGGGTACTAACAACTCATGACTGATATTTTTCTACTCATGGAGGGGGAAACGGCCTGTCATTCCACCGCTTCCCATGTAAGTAGACGACTATTTCTAGTCTGATCACACAAAATGACCTAACTTCTAAGTGAAATGCAACCTAAATGTCATGCATTGTCGAATGTTAAAAAATAGATAATAATAATAATAAGATATATACGAAAAATCATGTATAAATGAAAAATGCCTAAAAATGAGAAGTGGTGTGTGAAAATGAAATGCACACGAGAAGTAAAACTATCACTAAAATGATCCAAGGGACTAGCATTGGACTAACCCTTTTTAGGAATTTCCCACTAGCGTTGGACTAGTAGGGACGCGAGCAAATCACAACTAGTGTTGGACTAGTGTGGTGACGAAATAACATAAAACATGATTTAAAATAGTAAAAACATAAATCAAAAGCAAATAAGCATATAAAGACATGTAAGGGCACGTAGGGGCACATAACACGTAAATATGATATTCTAGATGCAAAAATCCTAACAAAAGTAGTAAAACATATAAGCACACAATCACACAAAAGCAAATAAGCCCTAACTATTACACCGGAGAAATAGCTACAATTTTAGGGAGGGAAAAAGTAAAAATGGCCTATCTATTACACATGCTATCTAAATGCAAAATTTTTGCTAAAAATATAAGAAGTATAATCTAACTATTACATTGACTAGCTAAATACCAAAATAAGGGCAAAATTAAGGAAACTGTGATCCAACTATTATATTTTTGCCAAATAATGAAATTCGAACTGAAATAACATAAAATAAATAAATACATAGGAGCATACAGAATAAGAAAACTCATTGAAGCATATGCACACAAAATCACAGAGGAGCACATTAGAGCACATAACGAGAAATTAACAAGTAATGGGTGTACCTTTTTGAAGACCCAATACTAATGCTTTAAAAATAAATACACACATCAAGGTACCATTAGTTTGGATTAAAAAATGTAGTAAAATGCAAGCTCTAACAAATCAAGGGGGAAATGATAAAATTCTAACAAGATTAAAGGATAAAGTGGAAAATCCAACAAATTTGGGGTCATCATTGTAAATTCAAGGGATTATGTTAAGCGAGATTGTAAATGAAAGCCAAGTAAGGGATGAACACATAAATTCTAACAAACATAAACACCTAATTGCAATTAGGTGAGACTTAATTGAAAGAAAATAAAATCGGGGAGGGGGGAATCTAAATTATCAAGAATTAAAATGCAAAATAAATAATTTAAAAAAACTCAGGGGGCGTAATGATAATAAATAAAACCTAAGGGCTAAAAAGAAAATGCTAGAAGTCAATAAAACTGACTTAATTAACTAAACTTACTTAAAATTAATTATTAAGTTGGACAAATGAATTACCCAAATCGTGAATAGGATAACCAAAATAAACAAAACAAAACAAAACAAAAGATAGGAATAGAAGAGAAAAGTGATAACAAAACAATTGGCCCCACATTGTATTCTTTTCTTCACGATTAAATCTATGTCAATTGGTTATCTCAAAAAAAAAAAATTCTCGGTCAATTGGGTTATGTTCCTGTGTGAAACCCATTCTCAATTCGGCTTTGACCGAATGGAAACAAAAACAAAATTCGATTATTCAAATACCAAAAATCAAAGCACGCACCAGAATCCCTCAAATATCACACATATTTGTTTCCTCCAAAATCATTCTTTCTTCCCCAGATTTCCAATTTTCTCTTGGTCTCTTCTCCTCTGTTTCTCTCTTTTGCCTTTTCTCTTCTCTTTTCCCCTTTTTCTCTTTTGTCTCTTTTCCTTTTCTTCACTCTTCTTCTTTTCTTTCATCTCGCTGCTTTTCTTCCTTCTTCGTTTCTCTGTTTTTCTTCCATTTTCTTTTTCCCCTTTTTTTCTTTTCCCTCTAATTCTCTCACCTTTCTTTTCTCTCTGTGTCTCCATCTTCTCTCCGTCTTTCTTCTTTCTCTATCGGTTCTTCTCTCCATTTCTATTTTCTCTCCCTAAATCACTAAATTACTGTTATCAAACCAAATTAGAAAAAGATTCTAAAGACATAACTAGATTCAAGAAGGGAAAATTGGTAATGATTTGGAGGGCTTGGAGGTGCGTGAGGGGGGTGATTGGATGGAGGTGGAGTTGTGATGTGGAGGTGGAGTGGGTCTTGATTTCTTGGTTTTGGGTGATGGGTGATTGTTATTTGTAATTGTTGTGTTTTTTGCAGGTTTTGGGTGGTGATTTTGGGATTGTTATTAGCTTTGAGGCTAATTGGGTGGTTGTAATGGCTAATTGGGGTTGGTTCGGTGATTTGGGAGATTAAATTAGAAGGTGGCTTCTGATGATAATATGGTTGTTTGCAAGTTTTGGGCGTGATAATGGAGATTTGAGTTGGTGAAATTTGAGCAGTAACTGATACAGGTTGCTGATGGCAGAGAAGTTGGGCAGTGAGATGGAGTTGCGCTCGAAATTTGGCTAATGGAGGCTTTTAGGTGAATGGAGTTTGATTGTGGTTGTGGATTCAGTGGGTTGTTGGTTGATTTCTGATGATGATGGCTTGGTGAATTGGGGCTGTGGGTGATTGCGTGGTGGTCCGATGGGTGGTTTATGGTTGAGAGCTTTGTAGAGAGGGGTTGGACTTGACTAGTGGTCAACAGTGGTTGCAGGAAGATGATGAACGGTGGTGAAGAGAGTGAAGAGAAGAGAGGAGGAGAAGGACCCAAAAAAAATTTCCAGAAAAAATAAAGAACCAAAAAAGAGCAACAATACAAGAAAACCCTTAAAAGATCAGCAACAAATAACAGAAAAAAAATTGTAAAATTTCAGCAATTACTACAACAAATTAAGCTTTTACCCACACACATGATGTGTGGATAAACAATAATTATGTATCGCTAAACGTCTTTACCTACACATAAAATAAATGTTAGCATATGTCACTATAGTTCTGTGGAGAAATGTCTTTACCTATACATATACCTATGTGTAGGTAAAGATAAAACTTTTTTTAGCAGCCGTAAAGATAAAACTTTTATCTACATATATATGTATTAGTAAATATTTATAATATGTGTAGGTAATTTGCTACCCAAATGTGTGATATTGACATGGAAGCTGACATGAATGCTAGTGTGGATGTTGACGTGGCTTCTCTGTTGACAGATTGTGTATGACGTGTATGATGATGTGTCGTGTGATGTAGCATTTAACGTGTCATTACATTTATTTTATATATAGATAAAAGTAAGCGATATGTGTAGGTAAAAATAACTCTATGTGAAGGTAAAAGTACCCTGATATATGTGGATAAAAGTGCCTGTATGTGTGGGTAAATATTCATACATATGATGGTTAAAAATTTGTATGCGTGGATAAAAGCATCCACATGTATGGATAAAATCAGTTGTATTTGTGAGTAATACATCTCTTTGTGTAGGTAAAAATGCCCGTATGTGTGGGTAAAGTATCTATCTGTGCATGCAACCCTACCTGTATATGTGCAGAAAACTATTTGTATGTGTAGATAAAAATTACCTATATTGAATTTAAATTTTATATTTCATATATCATATTTAATAAAACACAAGAATCAAACAAACAAACAAATGTCCTTAACATTATCCAAATACCAATTTTAAATAACCAAACAAATATCCAAACATGAGTTCAAGTGTAATTTGGAAAGTAGTACATTCAAATACAAAAGTTAGCAAAAGCATCACCAAACAAATATAAGTTACAGTACTAATATCAAGAATACAAAAAAAAGTCAACAAATATCTTCATATCCGGAAATAACATTAGCAAACTCATCATTAGAGCTACGAGAATAGGCACAATTAGAATGGTGAGAGGTGACTATAAACTTGACCAAGGCCATGGTAATGGTGGTGATGGTGATCACGCTTTTTGCATCATCAATCATCACTTAGATGTGCTATAGTATTGACTCTTCCTCGAATTGCCTAGTCACTTAGGCAATGAGGAAATGAACTCATAAGTACTTTTAGCTATTTTCTCAGCATCATTTTCCTAAAATTGTAAAACAAATTCAATCACTATAAGAGAACTTGATAAACAAATGAAATACTGGGTAAAGGGGAAAAAAAAGAAAAACTCAGTAATTATTACTAATAATTTTTTAGTTCCTAGAAATGAATAAGCAATTGAATGCACTAATGCACAAGCAACATCTAATGCATAGTATAGCTTCAAAAGTTTCATCACAGGCAAACACAAGTGCCTTGCTAACACACACAGAGAAATTCAGAATATACAGTTCATTATCACAAAATTCTCTGTTATAAGAAAATGACAAAACCCTGCAATCCCCCTCACCCATCCCCAAACAAGCCTCCTTTTTTTTCCTAATATTCCAAATGTCTACATTCTACATCCAATAGGAATAAAAATCCAAAACAACATTAGGTAATACCCCTTAAATTCTCAAAATTTTGAAAAAGTGCATGTGCTACCCATATAGAAGGAATCCACTTCTTAGGTATACATAGATGGCATTTGAGATCTCATTGAATCCCAAATTTACCAAGATAGCTCCCTACTCGTTTAATAAGCAATACTTGGTTAATGTACACCATTGAAATTAGTATACAACACAGATCTTATAAGCATTCCCCTAGAGGCAATATTGGGAAAGCGTAAAAACCAAATTGGCATGAAAAACAACAGTTTACTTTTATTATATGAACAAGTTTATGCACAAGCAGCATGCATAAATTTGAAGTAGGCATACTTATACTTACCATTGAAAGTACCCATTATACTATGCCAACCTACATTTAAGTGTTTTTCCTCTATTGAGTAGAACCCTTAAACAACTTATAAGTTGGATTTAGTTAAAGTTTGATAATGGCTTCACCACTTGATGCTTGGCGGCAAAAATGTATAGCTCAAGATCATTCTTTCTTATTACACCTTTGTCAATTCTAGATTGATAAAATTACTCCTAAAACAAACAAAAAAACGTAATGCCAATAGCATAATCAGTTCAGCACAAATTTGAACATTAGGGTATTTAAAAAGTATTCTGAGGCTAACCTTCAAATTGTGGATAAACTAGAGAACGAGATTCTCTTTTGCTAATGCAAATTGCACAACCACCCCACCCAACTCTAGTGAGTCTAGTTCTAAGAACATGATTATTTTGATAAAACCTTACCAGTTCTTCCAATTCTGGACAAGTTATAAGCAAGAGGAATAAAGTCAAACAAGAGAGAAAGTTATGCCCAATGGATGTTAGAAGCTATGAACCTAACTTGACTCAAACTCTACTATAGAAGGAAAACTCGAAGATGTAGAACATAATAAACATGTAAAAACACAGATATTCTAAGCATGCAACTAAGCTTTAAGTAGTGAGTGTTATCTAAAAAACTATCTATGGTGATCAATTCTAAACATGGTGCACAAATATTAAGAAGATTAGATTTCTACCTATAGTCATACAAAACACTACAGCTATAGTGACTTTCATTATGAGGTTCCTAAGCTTCTTTGGCACGTCTTCATTACTGCAATAACAAAAAAGGTTTAAAAGAAATACCAATCTACAATAAGACTTATTTATGAGTACAATCTCTAAGAGTCACAGAATATGTTATCAATTTTATTTATCAACACTTTAGTTTCCAAAAATCAGGTGATGTAAATTTTTACATTGGGAAAAGACAACGTTCAAAATATCTGAAAGATTTAAAAAGTATAGGAGCTCAGATGCACATTTGGAAACATAAAAAACAAGGTTAATTTCCTAAGAGATGTTACCATATCAATACTAAAAAAAGAATAACAGAATCACGTTCAATAAATAATCATAAGTTTGAGAAAACCGTTAGCTTATTTTTCCCCTCGAAATAAGTTAAAAAAACACTACAAGCAATAAGTAAAGTGTTATGTCAATATCCCATCCGTTAGACAAATATCAGCGCTTCCAAGTATCAACGCAATATACTCAACTTTGTACAAGGAATACCATTGAATAGTTTTATCATGAAGAAAGATCACTACATGGGCAAGATAATATGGATGGAATATTATTTCACCTAACTTGCCTCAAATTTGATAATGCACAATCAAATGAAATAGGATATAAGTAAAATGCCCTCTGAATAATTAGAACAAATTGTAAGTACCTAGTGTAATTTGTAATTTTTAGCAGCTTTCGATACATCCAATGAAGTAGGAGATGCAGGAAAGATGACTTTCAATTTTTTTCTGTGATTTTCTCAACATCTTCAATAATACATGGTTTCCCTTACCAAAATTCAGTGGTAAGACCAAAGATTATCATAACATGATCTTTAGAGACATGAATAAATATTGAAAACTCCAATATGGCATTTTAGATACCCCAGTACACAAAATATAGTCAATGAAAAACAAACACATTAAGCAAATCAGAAAAAAAAAACACAAGTTTTTTATGTCAAAATTAGCAAAAACGAATAAAGGAATAACATCCCTTGACAACAAACAAATATGTTAGAGGAATCAAGTTAGTTGCCCAGCAACTTATCCTAGCACATTTCCCAAGATAATGATACGACATAAATAATTCTGGATGTTATTGATTGCTATTCTTGATTCCAATTGAATATTCTAGAAAAATAAAAAATAAAAAATAATTATGATATCTAAAACTGCTTTCAAAAATATTAATTTTAAGGATCCTGCACAATGAGATTTTAGACTTTTGAAACAAATACTATCTACAAGAACACAGTAATGGGACTTACACTTTTGTAATAAGATCACTCAAAGCAGATAAACAAAGATGACCCACAATAACCCAAACTAAATAAGACTTCTTCTCCTTTAGGTGTCTACATACGGCCCTCATGAATTTAGATATGACAACAAAACTATGACATAAAGATGAAAGATTATAAGGTTAATTAATCAAGAACCACCCACCAAAACAAACATTGGCGTGTAAAGGCCTGCTTACACAGTACCTAAAGTGCAAAAATGATAGTAAAAACTAAAAGTGTTAGCATCTGCCATCATAAGAAACAGAAGCTTTTTTCTATACATTAAAAAAATTAACACCTAACCTCACTAAATAGCATATGCAGAATCTTACCAAATAGTATACAATAAAAATTACTGAAGGCTAAAAAATTTACCAACTGGCAACCACTTTCACCACAAACAGCAACACTTTCTCACACTTCCCTCCTTGAAATGTCAGCCCCAAAAGAGTTGCAAAATTAACTCCAAAAACATGCACAAAATAGCCGCAAAGCAACCATAAAACAGACACAAACCTGCACAAAAAAACCACCAGCCCAAAGTACCTAAATAGCCCCCTCACTATTGCACGAAGTTATAGCAAAATTTTACCAAATTTAAGCCACAATTGTAGCCCTAGAACAATACAAGATGTAGCCCCATCAGCTACGAAACAACTTGCAAGAAATCAGCCAACACAACCACCCAAATTGCACCTAAAAATAGCCCAAAACTGTCCCAAATTCATCACTGTCTAGCCATCAAACCATATCCAACAGCCCACCATTACACTGCCCACAACCCCCACAAATCAGTCACCAATTGAACCACCACAACTTCACCATCGCCACTATAAACGTAGATGCAATTCACCACCGAACCAGTTCTCAAAAGTCTCAAATCAACATTGCCATATCCTCCAAAAATAATCCCAGTAATCAACCCTAAATCGCCCTCATAATCAGCTCAAAAATTGTCACTCCAAAACAACTTTAAACAGCCACCCATCAACCACCAAAAACACCCCAACTACCAGCTCATAACCACCACTTTCCCTGCTTAAAACCAGCCCAAGTAGCCTGACCGAATCATCACTCAACCACAGTCACCACTCCTCTTTTGGCCAAGATAAAAATCTTAGATTTTCTTTTCTTGGTTCACCTATCCTTTAATCTGTCAAATTTTTGGGATGCGTAGTGATTAATTGTTGACAAATCTTGCTTAGTATTTGAGGGATTTGGATTCTAGTTGTTGATTTGAGTTTTGAGTGAAGATTTGAGAGTTAAGAAAATTCTGAGGTTGAAGACGATTTGAGGGTGTTTTAGCTTATATGGTTTTGATTTTCGCTTTTTATATTTATGCTTTCTGTCCCTAACTTCTTCTTTAATATCATTATGTCCTTTCTAACTTTAAAATTTTGCATTTAGATATTTCAATAATTATAGATTAGCTTCTAGATTTTAAGTTCTTCTCGATTGAGTCCTATAATTTACATTATGGCCCTTAAGCTTGTTGTAATTTGCAATGTACCCTTAGCTTGCTGTAATTTATAATTTTTTTGTGTGTACATACATACATATATCTATGCATACATGTGTATATATATACATACATACATATGTATATGCGTATGTGTATATATATGTATGTGTGTGTCTATGTTTGTCTATATATATATATGTATGTATATATAAAGTATGTGTGTGTATATGTATTTATATGTATATATACACATGTATATGTATGTGTATATATTGTAGATACTAAATTTTGACACATCATTTATTTTTAAAACATTGGGGAGGTTGTTTATATTTTTGGAGTCAAATTTTAATTTTTAAATAAAAAAGAGGAACAAAATCAATAATCTCGGAGGGCAAAATAGTAATTTTTTTCTATAAATATTTTTTCATTAGCTTTGAAGGTTTTAAATTCATATTTTTACTTTCACATGTATTTTTCAATTTTTTGTGATTTTTTCAGATTTAATTGGTATTTTTTTTTATATTTTATCAGCACAAGAGCAAAATGGTAATTTCGCCTCGCGAACACCACTTTCACTCAATTCAGGTCCCAAATTTATTTTTCTGACTCTTTAAGCATGTTTCTAAATTTTTTTAATTTTTTCGGGGACGATTGCTATTTTTCTGTAAATACCACGTTCAGGAGCAAAATTGTCATTTCACATTCCACACATATTTTTCACCAAATTTTGAGTTTTAAATGCATTTTTTAGAGTTTTAAGCTTATTTTTAATTTTTAGTAATTTTTTGAGGCCAATAACTATTTTTCTGTGTATTTTTGTTGGATCAGGGGTAAAATCGTTATTTTACATTTTAACCTATTTTTCACCAATTTTTGAGTCATAAATGCATTTTATAAGGTTTTAGGCTTATTTTTAATTTTTGATATTTTTTTGTGGCCAATAACCATCTTTCTGTGCATTTTGTCATTATAGGGGCAAAATCGTCTTTTCACACTCCGAACGCATTTTTGGCCTATTTTAAACTCTAATCTTTATTTTTTAAACCTTGAAATCTACTTTGAATTTTTTTTTTACAAATTTTAGAGTTTATTGTCATTTCTTTGTATTAATTTTTTATTTTTTTGGGTCAAAAATTTTTTTCAAAAAATAAAATTAGGATTTTTATTACTAATGGCGTTTTTGTTATGTTGTAGTATTCTTGGAGGCCAAGATAACTAGCTCTATAAATATCCTCATTAAAAGGGAAGAAAAAGAAAAAGAAAAGAAAAGAAAACCCTAAAACACATTTACCTTTATCCATTAAAGATCAAACACACACACTACCTCACCTAAAAAACACACATTCCAACCGCCATCTTCCATTAGGATATTGTTCATCATCAAGTTCTCTACCAACTTCAAAAGGTAAATTCTTATCTAATTTTCTCTTTATTCTGATTCATTTCTCTTCCTTTTTCTTTCCTATGTGAATCTTATTAATTATAGGAATTTATTTGAGATTGTAGTTGAATCTTGTTTGTTCTGCTTTGATTTCTGCATGTTGTTCTTAGTTTCTGGGTTTTATTCATTTTTTCAGATTTATGTTCTTTCCTCCTTCTCCACCATTTCTCCATTTTCTTCCACCATTTAAAGTACCCACTGCTTCCCAATAACCACAAACAACCTGCATAAACCAGCCCAAAATTACATTCAGACACAACTCACCACTACTAGAATCCCATCAACCACCACCATTCAACCCTTGCCAAGACAATCCCAATAACCCATAAATTACTTGACTGCCTCTTAGCCCAACCACTTTTCCACCTAATTTCCACCGGAATCACCCATCATCACAGTCCCTCACCCAAAGCTTCAACTCCTACCACCACCTGCAGAGAAGAAAAACATCACAACAACCAGTAGATGTAACCACCGGACACACCAGCAGCAGCCATAAGCTCCACCAGAGATCATCGCTGCCAGTAGCAGCACCCATGACATCAACGTGACCAGTAGCAACCCACTACCACCGTGAATTGCCCATCAAATTCATTAACCATCGCACCTATTTATCGGCCAAATTTTGGTGAAAATTCTCCCCTTCTATTTCAGTTGCTGTTGGCTATACATCTAATTGATTAGTTCTTGATGAACGTTGTTCAATTTGTTAATGATTTTGAGGTTTGATTTGGGGAGAATTTGGGCAAAACAAAGACCGGTTGGGGGAAATGGAGTTAGATTTCTACAAGAAATCGATTGAGAGGAGGGAGCAGATGAGAGATGTGAGAAAGAAAAAGGAGAAAGGTAAAAGAAAGAAAAAAAAGAGAGAACAGAGAGCAAAGAGAGAAACGGTGAGGAAGAAGAAAGAAAGGAAAAAAAAAAGAGAGAAAAGGGCATCTGATTTTTATTTATTTATTTTTTTTGGTTTGCCTTAAGTTTAATCATTTTCTTTATTAGAATTACTTTAATCAATTAGTAGTTAATTCAGTCATTCTGGTTAATTAATCTAGTCTGATTTAAAATTACATGTTTTAGTTTTTTTTATTAACAAAATAATAATAAATAAATAAATAATAGCACTTGGTGCCTTGAGGTTTTGAGCAATTTCATTTTTTGTCTAAAACTTTTAATAGTTGCACTTTAGTCCTTGTTATTTATAAATTCCCCCCTAGATTTTCACATGCATTCCAATTAAGCCCCAATTGCAATTTGCCCCACTTTTATTGAAATTTGTTATTTTGTCCTCCCGATTTACTTTAATTTTGCATTTCTTCTCCTTAGATTTATGTGAATTTTTCGGTTTTACCCCCTTGAATGTATAGAATTTCATTTGTAGTCCTCTTTGTTGCTGGATTTTACATTCTTACCCAATTTGTCAGTAATTACATTTTTTTAGGCTTTATTTCTTTATATTGGGGTACCTTGATATGTTTTTTGTGTTCTTAAGCATTTGTACCGAGTTTTCAAAGAGGTATCCCTATTTCTCGTTAATTTCGCTTTATGTGCTCCAATGTGCTTCTATGTGATTTATTATGCATTTTCCTCACATGTTTCTTATTTTACATGCTTTTGCGTATTTATTTACTTAATGTTATTTAATTTTGAATTTTATTATTTTGGTAAAAACATAATATTTTGTATTAAGCTAGCCAATGTAATAGTTAGATTACATTTCTTGCATTTTTAACACATTTTTGTATTTAGATAGCAAGTGTAATAGATAAGTCATTTTTATTTTTTATTTTTACTTTAATTTATTTTTTCCTAAAAATTGTAGCTCACCTCTCCAGTGTAACAGTTAGGGCTTATGTGCTTTTGTGTGCTTATATGTTTTAACGCTTTCATTAGAATTTTTGCATCTAAAATATCATGTTTACGTGTTATGTGCCCCTAAGTGCTCTTACATGTCTTTATATGCTTATTTACTTTTGATTCATGTTTTTATTATTTTTTATCAGTTTTGTCATTCTGTCACCACACTAGTCCAACGCTAGTTGTGGCTTTATCATTTCTTCGCTAGTCCAACGCTAGTGGGAGTCTCTAGAAATGGCTAGTTCAATGCTAAACCATTAGGGTATTTTAGTGCTAGGTGCACTCGTGTGCATTTTACATCATTTCACACACTATTCCCTTTTTAGTTTTTCATCGTTTTTGCATGACTTTTATATATGTATATAATCATCATTATTATCTATTTTTTTAAATATTTGACAGTGCATGACATTTAGATTGCATTTTCACTTAGACATTTGTGTGATTCGAATGGAAATAGTCACCTATTCACGTGGGAAGCGGTGGCGTACATGCCGTTTCCCCTCCGTGAGTAGGAACATTTAGTCACGACATAATAGTCCCCCGTACCCGTTATGTTGCATTTCCACTTTCTTCGACCACTTATTATCTATATTATTATTTTTTTTTATTTTTGCATTTCCATTTTGCATCTACATTCGTGACTCCCTCAAGGTCTCGATTCGAGTTTCGCAATTAATGCGATAATCCCGATTAAATCTCGACAGGACATTTTGACCCTCCCAACACCACATTTAGATTTAGGATTTGCAGTCATTTAGACACATCCAAACGTGATAGAATCTAGGGTAATTTAAGAAAATTTGATTAAACCTCACAACTAGCCTCAGTTAGGTGGAAATGGTGCCGTAGGTGCAAGCCTTTGCTTTCCTTTTCTTCAAATGTGACTCTCGGGCATTTTCCTCTCGTTTTTTATAAATCGGAGTCGGAAAAGGGTTTTCAATATTTTTTCAATTTTTTTTTGTTTTTGTTTTGTTAAACGATTTTTCGAATGACTTGGTACACCAACTGAATACCAACTGGCGACTCCATTTTTTAAAATAAAACCCTTTTTTCAAATTTAGTTGGCCAAAATTGTCGCACTTTTAGCCCCGACCTTATTTTTAAAATACCCTTTGTTCAAAATATATTTTTTTACTAAAAACTCGATTTTTATCACATACGCGCGGGTTTTCTAAAACCCTTTCTTTTCGAAAAGAGTCACCAAAATGAACTGCCTTTTTCGGGGTGCGATAGTCAACAGACCCAACCGTGCTTGTCATTTCGAGGCGCGACATATATATATCTATATACATACCTACATATACATATATGTATATCTATGTATATCTATATATATATATATATATACACACATATCTATACACACACACACACACATATATATATACATATATGTACATATATTTATACACACATATGTATATATACATATATGTTTATATACATATATTTACATATACATATATACACACACACACATATATGTATATATATCTACACACGCATACATACACACACACACACACATATATACACATGCATACATATGCACACGCACACATACATGCATACATATACATATACATATACATATACATATACGTATACATATACATATATATAATACATATACATACATACATATGTATGTATGTATAATATATATTTATACATACATATTATACACATATATGTATGTATACATACACACACATATATGTGTGTGTGAGAGATATTTATGCATATACATATCACACGCACATGCATACACACACACACACACATAGATACACATGACTATCTATGACAAATGTGATGTTAAATGTTGTAGTGTCACCTAACATAACACAAGTGGAGGAAGAATGTTTGGGGGTGCCAAAAGAGAATTGGATCTTATTTAGGTTTTTGTTTTTTTAATTAAGTTTTTTTTTAGTATTCCAAATTATAATATTAGCCTCTTTTTGTTTACTACTCAAATATTTGAAATTGTATTTTTGTAAAGAACCATGAATAAAAAAGTCATTTAAAAGGATTACAACTCAAGTATTACCTACACATATTTAACATTTCCAATTATGTGTGGGTAATATATGGGTAATTAAAACAAAAAAAGAAAAACTACATCATCATTTCAAAAAATTTGAAAATTTTGCCAGATTCAGAGTGAATTTCTCCCACCAAATTCATATGTAGGTATAGACTTTTACCTACACTTAATATAAATAACAAAAATTTCATCATCGTTCCAAAAAAATTGAAAATTTTGGGGGGAATTTCTCTCACCAAATTCATATGTAGGTATACACTTTTACCCACACTTAATATAAATGACAAAAAACACATTAGTATTCCAAAAAATTTGAAAATTCTACCAAATTTGGAGGGAATTTCTCCACCGTAATTCCAAAAAATAGTCACAATTTTTAAATAAAAATGGAAAAAATTGTAATTTCATATATAATGTTTAATATATGTGTGTGTGTAAATGATGTGGCATTTTTTCCACCTAATCATACTTGATAGAAATGGTGTAACAACCTTTACCCACACATAGATGACATTTATACTTATGTGTGGGTAATATGAACAACAAAAAGGCCCACATTAGCATTCCAAAAAAAAAATTAAAAATGCCGCCAATTTTTAATATTTGGAGGGAAAATTTTTCACCCAATTTATGTGTAGCTATTGACCTTTACCTACACTTAATTTAAATAAAAAAGAAGCCATATCAGCATTTAAAAAATTAAAAAATGCCGCCTAATCCTCAATATTTGGAGGAAAATTCTCCCACCCAATTTATGTGTAGCTATTGACTTTTACCTGCACTTAATGTGAATTAAAAAAAGCCAAGTCAACAATCAAAAATTAAAAATTTGCCGCGATTTCTCAATATTTGGCAAGAAAATTCTCCTACCAAATTCATATGTAACTATACACTTTTACTTACACTTAATATATGCCAAATATATATTAATTAATCATATTAAATTTACCCACACATATAGAATAAATGTGTAGCTAAATACCTACACATATTATGTGTAGCAATTTTATGTGTGGTAAAAACTAAATTTCTTGTAGTGAACAACAATAAAAAAGTTTTGTAAATGAATTATCAATGTCTACGATGGTACCTTTGTGATGAAAAGTAGTGGCTTGATGATTGGATTTCCTTTACTTGCTAGCTAAAAAATTTTGAGTGTTCTTGGTGTTCCTGTGAATTGGCCTCCTTTGATCTTACTAGGTGTAAAAGTAGTGTATTAATTTGTGTATTAGATTCTAGTGTGTGAATTTTTGATGTGTTAGTGTGTGTAGATATTAGTCTGTGTAAAAGTGTGTAGTGTGTGCAAGAGTTGCATTGGGATTTTTTAATTAAGTCCCTTTTTTATTTTTTTCAATGGGGGTATTCATAGAGCCCAATAGTCCACTAGCAATAAAATCTTAATTTAATCCTAAAAATAATTTTTTAACACAAAAAAATTAAAATTAAAACTAAAAAAATGCCATTATTTCTAAAACACCCACAAAAGTGAAAAAATCAGAAAATATAAATAAAAAATTTTATTAAATCTCAAAATTTTCGGTCAAAAATACATTTGCATGTAAAATGACCATTTTGCCTTTGAATATGTTATTTGTAGAAAAAATAGCAGTTGACCTCAAAAATTGTCAAAAATTAAAAATAAGTTTAGAATCCTAGAAAATGAATTTAGAACTCAACAATTGGTGAAAAATGCGTTCAGAGTGCAAAATAACTATTTTGCCCTTGGGCTCATGAAAATACACATAAAAATAACTATTGATCTCGAAAAATTTTCAAAAATTAAAAATAAGCTTAAAACCCTAGAAAATGAATTTAGGACTAAAAAATTAGTGAAAAACGCATTTAGAATATGAAATGACTATTTTGCCCCTGAACGTAGTATTTACAGAAAAAATAGCAATTGTCTCCGAAAAAATTAGGAAAATTTAGAAACATGTCTAAAAACATGAAAAAAAATTTAAACCTCGAAATGAGTAAAAATAGTATTTACGAGGTGAAATAACCATTTTGCCTATGTGATGGTGAAATATAAAACAAATACCAGTTGGACTCGAAAAATCACAAAATTTTATAAACATGTATAAAAATTCAAAAATATACATCTAAAACTCCAAAATTAATGAAAAAATATTTACGTGCTGAAAATTACTATTTTAACCCCCAGAATGGTTGACTTTGCCATTTTACTTAATAATCAGAATTTGACCCCAAAGATAGGAAAAATGCCCCAAATGTTAGAAAAATAAATTGTGTGTCAAAATTTGGTATCTGCAAGGTCAAAAAAATAGTGCTTATTCAATCAGTGCTTGCTAATCTAGGGTCCTTTGTCATGAGTTCCTTCATATTACTTGAGGGCATTAAAAGCAAAATCCAAAAAAACATCTGAGCACTTATTTAGAATCACAATTCCTCTAGGATTCCGGTAAGTTGGAAAATTCTTTGTTAGCCAAAACAATGAAGGGAGGGGGTTTGGGAATTAGAGATATTCATTTATTCAATATTGCACTGATGATAAAAGAAAAGTTAGAACCTTATTCATAATCCTCACTCACTGTTGGCTAAGACCTTGAAGGCCAAATATTTTCTCTCAAACCCATTTTGGCATTCCACCACAAAAAGTTCAGATTCCTGGGCTTGGAAGAATCTTTCAGTGGGCCTACATTACATAAAGCACCAATTTTAAGTGGCTTATAGGTAATGGACAAACTATTTCGGATTGGAATGATGTGTGGATGTTAGGGTTGTCAATAGTCCGAGTCTAGACCTAAATCTGACCCAGATCCATTATTTTTTCCAAGTATAGGTATAACTATAATTTTGTTTATTCGATTATGACTCAGTCCGATTTTTTCTAATAAAAAGCGGGTTGAATATGGAATATTTCATTTCGACTTGGATTTGACTTGAACCTATTTAAATAAATAATATAATAATTATAAACAATATTTTTTTTTACACTTCCAAACCCTGTCCAAAATTTTTCATTATTTTTTGTTTCTTTTCATTTCCCCTACCCACTACCAATGCCGTTTATTTTCTTTGCTTTTCATTTCCCCTCAAATCTCTTTCAATCTTCTAGATCTCTTTCACAATTTCACTAATCAACAACCCGAGATTTACATCGTGAATGAAGTTACTTGCAAAGATCTTTTGCCTCTTCTTAATCTTGTTTCATCTCCATCTTCTTGTCATTGTCATCACTTTTTTTGCATTTGGAGAGAGGGGTTTTTTTGGGTCTATTTTGATTTTAGTTTTTGGGCCATACAATGATTGTATTCTTTCTTATTTTACCTGGTTTTTCTTTTGACAAGTTGAGTATTTTTGGATGTATTTGTAATTTCATTTTTGCTTTAGGACAAACCAGTTTGGATTTAATTTTCGAATATCATCTTGTTTGGTTCATTAGTGTGGTTGAGCGTTTGTTTGTGTAGGCGAGTGGTTGTGCCATGTGAAGGTGTTGTGGCGATGTGGGTGGGTGGCTGGCTAGTGTGCTTTGGTGATTGTGGTGAGATTAGACCCGAGCGAACCCAGATTCAGGGAAGTTCAGTGTAAGACCTATCATTTATACGAGTCAAACCCGGGATAATTTTACTTGACCAAGTTTGGGTTAGAAATATTCAATTCTAGTCCAAACCCGATTTGTTGATAGCTCTAATGGATGTCCGACTATCTAATTAGAGAATATACTTTCTAATCTACTTCCTCTTCCCTGTCAAATTGTCCATGATCTTATCGACCCCGTCTACTAACTCCTGGGACTTGACATAAATTCAAATATTCCTTCTCCCCAATCATAGAAAAAATAAAAAGAGTGGCTTTGTCTCACATACAAATAAGGGATTTTATGGTTTGGGCAATCATTTTGATGTTATGATTTGGGCAATCACGTCTTTAGTTGATTTTACAACAAAATCTACCTACAAATACTTTTTACAACAGAAATCAATCCCTCAATTTACATGTCTATTAATGGTTTCATAGTTGGAGATTACTCTTACTTGCTAAAGTCAAATTGGTTTTGTGGCAATTAGCTCATGAAAGCCTTCCTGTGGGTAGGGATTTAAACTATAAACATGTCATAAATTTTTCTCAATGCCACATCTGTAATCATTAGTGGAAAACTTTTTCATATATTTTACCAATGATTAATAGGTAGAAATATTTTGTCTTAATTTTCATGCTCTTGGCTCTTAACACATCTTACTTAACACTTAGTTTGGGAGGAAGGAAATGGATAGAAAAGAAAGGATTTATATGGATATCACAATTTTTTCATTGTTTGGGAATAAAAGATGGAAAGAAAAGAAAAGATTGGAAAGGCCTCCCACTCTTTAGACACTTTTTGCCCAAAATTGGACAGAATACTTACAGCTTGTTTGGATGGAAAGAAATAAGAGGAAAAGAAATGATGGGATGAAAATTTTTAAGTTTTCCATGTTTGGGAGTCCCAACGAAAAATAAAGCAAAGGATTTGAAGGGATTTGGAAGGAAAATTTTGGCCTTCAAATTCTCACAAGTTTTCTGCGTAAAATTGGGCGAAAATGGTAAGAAAGAGAAAAATGTTGTGTAAACTTTTACAATATGACACTTTTGCCCCTAAAAAGCTTTTAAAGTAAAATTAAATTCCTAATGAGTCTCAGTTTCTTTCCTTTCCTTTCTAAACTCCCAAGCAGAAAATTTTATCCTTTCTCTTCTTTTCTCTTCCTTTCTGATCCTTTCTTTTCTTTTCCCACCCAATATTTTCTTTCTTTTCTTTCTTTTCTTTTCTATCCTAAAATCCCAAACTAGCCCCTAGGAAGCTTAACCCAATTTTTTAATATGACAACTTTGGCTTTCTAAAGGACACACAAAAAAATTAATGACCGATGAGTCTTCCTTACAAATACCTACGCGGAATAGATTGTCTGCACAAAGAAAACAATTTTTCTTTCCTCTTCTACGGAGAAAATGGAGTACATTTTGCATTCTTGTTCAACTTTCGCAGCATTTTGATTAGGTATGTCTCTAAGATCTTTATGATCTATTTCTCTTTCTCAATCTATTATCATTGTGAGGTTTTATCTAATGACATGATTTTTTTGCTTGTTTGGTGAGTTTTGAATTTTGGGTTCATCTGCTGGACTAAACCAGAATTTTCAATTGTGAAACCTTCAGAATCGCAACATTTTAGCAGTGTTACAGCTTCAAACCAACAAATAACCTTGGCCACGAATATCAGGGGGCTGCTTTAGGAGAACACCCAACACTAGGGAGAAATCAAGGTTAAAATATTGCTCATTATCTTGTTGTTACTTATAAAAAGTTTTGCTGGAATTTTTAGTGACACAAGTAGTATAATCTCAAAGAAATTCAATTTACTAATGATTTATTCTTCAGACCCTGTTGGTATAATCTTTAGTAATGTATGTATTAAAAAGTGAAAAATTTTTGTTCGTTACTTACTTTTTGAGTTGGTTGGTGTTATGTTCCTAAGTTTGGTTCTTTTACTTTGTCGGCTAATTGCACAATGCAATGCCCAAATAGGTTTTAGCATTGGAGCGCTAGAAAAGGAGGACATTTTCTTTCCATGTTAAGCTTCTTGTTGGATAGATTGCTAATTGTTAACTAAAAATACATAATAGTGAAAAGGGCATACTTAATTGTCTTGTGGATAGGTTGATTTAATGGAAGCGTGAATAATGGATGGGATTTATTAGGGAGTTTTTCCATTTGATTCAACTATATTTTGGTAGGGACCATTTGGGCCTTAGTTTACAAACCATTTTTAGGTGATAAAGCCGTAAAAGAGGATTCTAGATATTAGAACTGGTTATACTATTCATGGCATATGTAAGACTCGATTTGATTGTGTAAGTGCTAACTCAGGTTGTGGTATTTTCATATTATTTGTCTGCATTTTGGCTTTTCTTAATTGCATATGCAATTCTTGTACTAATTTTGAATTTCAAAGGCATAGAATGTTGTGATTTAATAAACTATGATACTAATATGTATTAAACTAGTTTAATATATTGTGGTTTTAGTTTTGTGCTGTGGTATTTCAATATGTCATGTGCAGTTGGTGCATAATTTAGACTAATATATGGTGAATGTATAATGATTACTTGATAATTTATTTGTTTTGAGTTTCTATTTGTGTGAATAGCCACTAAACTTAAGCATTAAAGATATTTGGAACTACAGAGTAAGAATATATTTATTAAACACTAGTTTACACATTTATTGTTGTAGTTACCAATTAACTCATAAAATAAATCAACTAATATTCGTACTTTTAGATGGATAAGGATACAAATAAATAGCTAAACGAGTTCCATATTCAAGTAAGAAGTCAACAATTAGCTGGTGTTTAGGTTATTTTTCAAGTGACGAAATTGATTATGTCTCAAAGAGTCCGTAGTAGAAATTATATTCATCGACCAATCGAATATCGGTCTGTAGAAAGTCAGAATGTACACGATGAAACATTGATGCAACTTAGGACAAATGGTAACGTGAATAAAGTTATTTAAACGGGACCTGAGACTTTTAGATGTTTGTGTGAGTTATTACAAACAAACGGGGGTTTACAACCTACCCAAAGAGCAACAGTGGAAAAGAAAGTTGCTAAATTTCTCCACATTTTATCGCTTCCAGCAAAGAATGGGGCAGTTTGATTTTTTTACCGTCTGTCAGGTGAAACTGTTAGCCACCATTTTCATAGGGTATTTAAAGCGATGATATGCTTAGAAGAACGATTTCTTCGACAGCCTACTGGACAACAAGTACCACCATAAATCCTTAACAGTGACAGATTTTATCCGTATTTCAAGGTGATTTTATTTTCTATATATCTTAAATTTTTATTTTCAAATTTGAACTCCTATTCAAAATTAATAAACTAAATTATATATAGGATTGTGTAGGTGCAATTGATGGAACCCATGTTCATGTTAAAGTGTCTAATGCTGAAGCAACAAGGTATCGTGGTAAGAAAGAGTATTCAACACAAAACGTGTTAGCTGCATGCTCTTTTGATTTAAAGTTCACATATGTTCTACTTGGATAGGGGGAGACTGCATCAGATTCAAGAAATATAAAAAATGCACTTAACAGAAAAGACAAATTAATTATTCCTAATGATAATCTTAAATCATAAAATTCTTTTTATATTCAGTATTGCATAAATTAGTAACCTATTGAATTCTTTTAGGTAAATTTTACCTTGTTGATAGTGGATTCATGTTAAAAAAATGGATTACTTGTGCCTTATAGAGGGGTTGCATACCATTTAAAGGAGCAGTCAAATAGGAGGCCTCAAAATTATCGTGAACTTTTCAATCTTCGACATGTGTTATTGCGCAATGTAATCGAGAGAGCGTTTGGTGTCCTGAAAAAATGCTTCCCAATCCATAGGCGATAATTAACATTACGTATGACATTACAGTCGTGACATTATTCTTGCTAGTTGTATTTTGCACAATTTTTTAATGGAAGTAGATCCAAATTTGGAATATAGTTGATGAAGTAGATGCAGAATTGGCACTTCAACATCCTATCGAAGATGAACACACTTCGTCCACTAGCGCTAAACAAGATTCAGTAAGAGGGGGAATCTTTAGGGAATCTTATAGCTATGCAAATGTGGAATAATGTATTATAAAATTTTTTATATATGCTGCAGTAAACTTTCTATATGTTTGCTTTTTGTAAACTTCCTAACATGTACTAAATGGCTAGATTCTGGTCTTGTATTTTGTACGTTTGTAAACCTATCAAACTATCACAATCATTTGAAATATATATTTGGTGCTGATTTTGTTTACTGTCTTATTGTTCCCATTTAGCTTTTGAAATATGCGAAACTTTGAAGAAAGATCAGGATATTAAGAAAAAAAAAAACGTGAAGTGGACACAAGCTATGGATGATGCTTTTATCCAAGCTTTGCTAAATTAACAATACGAAGGATATTAAGTTGATGGAACCTTCACACAACAACATATAATAATATTGTAAGGGAATTAAAGGATAAACTTAATATGGATTTTACCAAAGCTCATTTGATGAATCGAATGAAGACTCTTAAGTTGCATTTCAATGAGTGCTATGGCTTGTTTTGAAATGGAAAACTAAGTGGCTTTTCTTGAAATCCTATGACAAAAGCTTGGGATGTCGAACCTAAAGCTTAGGGATGTCGAACCTGAAGTTTGGGAGCAACTTTTAAAATATGTGCTCACTTAATTCAATTACTATTTTTATTTATGTGCAATTCGTATTCTAACAATATTCTTGTTTAGTTAGGAAAAACCAGTTGCTGAAAAATGGAAGACTAAACACTTCTATAACTATGACAAATTGGAAGAGCTATTTGCTAAGGATAGAGCCACTGGGCAAGGTGTTGAAACAGCAAAAGAAAAATGCAAACGATGGGCCAACGAATCAAATGATGCTCAGTTAGAAAGTTCTATTGACATTGATCGTCTTCTTTCTCAAAATGAGATTAGTATAGAGAGTTTTGAAAGTACAACTAAGGATGCTATTATTATTAAAGATTCAAAATCTTGCAACAAAAAATCAATGCCAAGTACGTCATCCTCTCAAGCAAAATAAAGAAAGGTGTCTATTGTTGATGAAGAACTTGAAGTTATAAAAAGTGCACTAGGTAATGTTGTTGATGCAATAACGGAGGAAAATTGTAATTTTCAAAATTCTAGAGAAGAGTTTACACCGAAAAAGAGATTTACATGAAGCTAATCAATATTGGAGTTGAATCAAATCATATTGATGATTACTATCTGTTTTTTACTCAAAACCAAGCTAAATCAAGAGTTTTTTTTGGTTGCCTAGCAGAAAGGCACAAGGGCATATTGAAGAAAATGATGGATGGTTTTCATTATTCAGTAACCTTGGGTGAAAATGAGAACACATTTGAACATAGATAGATAATGAGCTGTGCTTACTGTTGTACATCCTCTCTGTTCTGATATTTTGGAAATAGAACATGTTTTAGTGTTGTTTTTTGTGTCAGGATATAAAGGCATGCACATTAGCTTTTGTAGTTTTTGGTATCAGGATGAAACAACATGCAAAACATCTTTTGTAATTAAGTAGATCCCTCAATATTTTTGCCTCTAAGATATGGAACATAGTTTAGTGTTTTTTGTATTAGGATCTATTGACATTTGGGAGTTGTAACCATAACTCTGTGTTTGAATGCTTTATCTAGCATTGACTTAATGAAATGATCAACAGGCACTAAGTCTGATTTGGGCTTAGAAATATGCAGATTTTATTTTTGTGTTGATTAACTCGTGCTATGTTTTCCTTGTCATCTCACATACAAGTACTCTTACTATTTGTGTGGCTGGTGTTGTCAAGGATAGGGTGGTTCTCCTACTATCTGTAATTTTTTTTTTTTGCATATACAAAGCTAACACTTATTAATATATTTATTAATTTGGTTATTCCATTAGTGATTTTTCTAAAATTACTTTTCATACTTTTGGAGGATGATTTAATTTTAAGTAATTGTGGTGAACTTTACCATTTATTCTTGCATTTGTAGATTTTCAAATGATTCTGTTGGCTCTCCCTATGTAATATGATATTTTGGTTTAGTTTGAACACATTGCTATGTGTTTGTAACATGATGAAATGGTTGTTTGAGAATACGCTTCTTGG
The DNA here is from genome assembly GCA_024721245.1 of Mitragyna speciosa. Classification (NCBI taxonomy): domain Eukaryota; kingdom Viridiplantae; phylum Streptophyta; class Magnoliopsida; order Gentianales; family Rubiaceae; genus Mitragyna; species Mitragyna speciosa. Next base: position 20,957,278 of record CM045560.1, on the reverse strand, counting down.
GAATATTAGATGGCTGTTTGAATATGTGGAATGGATCGTACTATGGCATTTTTTCCATGAGAAGGTTCGACAAACATTTTGAGAGTATGAAATACAATTTTTTTTTCCTAATTATAGATGTTTCTTCCCATTTTTCTTTTTTCCTCTCATTTTGTGATGGATAGAGAATTGATATTAATGAAAGAATGAGAACTATTCTGATTGACTGGCTGATTAAGGTGCATTACAAGTTTGAACTAATGGATGAAATCTTGTATTTAACTATTGATCTCATCGATATTCCCTTTTAACTATTATTTATGTGGTGCGTAAAAAACTCCAACTAGTTGGAGTGACAGCAATGCTTCTGGCCTGCAAGTATGAAGTGGAATAAGAAGTTCTATGCAAGTATAAAGTGGAATAAGAAGTGTAGGAAGATATGTGAAAGGTAAGCAAAACTATACTGAAGATCAGCTTTTGGAATGCTTGAAATTGATGGTTTCTTTCCATCACAAGGTAAGCGCTGACAAGCTTATTGGGGTTCACGAAAGTATAGCACATCCGAATATGGATATGGTACTAAAACACAACGAGCCTTTCTTCTTTTGGATGCAAATTTTTATTAGGATTGAAGAGCCCTTCGTCATCTCTAAAGCAATAATTTTACTTTGAAGGAATGGAATCATTTGGGCAATAATTTCATGCTACTTAAGTTGCTCTCATGTTTCAAATTTCATGCAATCATTTGGGCAATCATTTTGAGAATGATTATGATGATCAAATGTCCTTAGAATATTTTCATTGAAAAAAGAATTAGTGGATCTAGTTCACATACTTACTCGCATTTGTTTATAGGAAGGGCATACTTATAAAAAACTTGTTTAAGTATCTTTTCTTTCATTCAACTTTCAACTCCCAAACACAAGAAAATCATTCATTTTCTTTTCTTTTCCTAAACTTCCAAACAACTTGAAAGGAAAGTTACATCATTTCCTTTCCTTTCTTTTCTTTTCTAACTTATTATTTCTTTTCTTTTCTTTTCTATCCTAAAAGTCCCAAACTAAGTGTAAAGTATCACATGTTTTATAAATGTGCATGAGCAAGCCAAATATTTCCAACTATCTGGTCTTTTCTGTTATGATCAATTTGGTTTAATCGAAATAAATCTATATTCCAACAAGTTCAAGAGTCTGCGGCAGAGTATTACGTTTAGAGCACAGAGTATGCATTATAGAACATTGCAAAAACTTGATGAGGCAAAAGCAATCAACTCCAAAAAAGTAGGAACTTATTATTTCATGGAAAACCCCTGCAACTAGATGGATTAAGCTTAACACAAAATGGGCAGAAGTGGGTTGCATTGGCACAATAGGATTATTTTGGGACTCTAAAGGCAATTTCCTAAGGGCTCTTCATAAGAACAGTGGAGCAGAGACAAATAATTAGCTGAATTGTTGGCTATACACATGGGAGTAAGATTGGCAGTCATGAAGGGATTTTCAAAACTCATTACTGAAATTGACTCGTTTCTTGTTTTTACTAAGCTGTGTAGAGGAACACAGAACATGTATCGAGAAGTGTTGATCCAAGAATGCCAAGGCTTCTTCCACCATTTTCATAGGGTACTTAAAGCGATGATATGCTTAGAAGAACGATTTCTTTGATAGCCTACTGGACAACAAGTACCACCATAAATCCTTAACAGTGACAGATTTTATCCGTATTTCAAGGTGATTTTATTTTCTATATATCTTAAATTTTTATTTTCAAATTTGAACTCCTATTCAAAATTAATAAACTAAATTTATATATAGGATTGTGTAGGTGCAATTGATGGAACCCATGTTCATGTTAAAGTGTCTAATGCTGAAGCAACAAGGTATCGTGGTAAGAAAGAGTATTCAACACAAAACGTGTTAGCTGCATGCTCTTTTGATTTAAAGTTCACATATGTTCTACTTGGATGGGGGGAGACTGCATCATATTTAAGAAATATAAAAAATGCACTTAACAGAAAAGACAAATTAATTATTCCTAATGATAATCTTAAATCATAAAATTCTTTTTATATTCAGTATTGCATAAATTAGTAACCTATTGAATTCTTTTAGGTAAATTTTACCTTGTTGATGGTGGATTCATGTTAAAAAAATGGATTACTTGTGCCTTATAGAGGGGTTGCATACCATTTAAAGGAGCACTCAAATAGGAGGCCTCAAAATTATCGTGAACTTTTCAATCTTCGACATGTGTTATTGCGCAATGTAATCGAGAGAGCGTTTGGTGTCCTGAAAAAATGCTTCCCAATCATAGGCGATAATTAACATACGTATGACATTACAGTCTTGACATTATTCTTGCTAGTTGTATTTTGCATAATTTTTTAACGGAAGTAGATCCAAATTTGGAATATATTGATGAAGTAGATGCACAATTGGCACTTCAACATCCTATCGAAGATGAACACACTTCGTCCACTAGCGCTAAAAAAGATTCAGTAGAGGGGGAATCTTTATGGAATGTTATAGCTATGCAAATGTGGAATAATGTACTGTAAAATTTTTTATATATGCTGCAGTAAATTTTCTACATGTTTGCTTTTTGTAAACTTCCTAACATGTACTAAATGGCTAGATTCTGGTCTTGTATTTTGTACGTTTGCAAACCTATCAAACTATCACAATCATTTGAAATATATATTTGGTGCTGATTTTGTTTACTGTCTTATTGTTCCCATTTAGCTTTTGAAATATGCGAAATTTTGAAGAAAGATCACGATATTAAGAAAAAAAAAAACGTGAAGTGGACACAAGCTATGGATGATGCTTTTATCCAAGCTTTGCTAAATTAACAATACGAAGGATATTAAGTTGATGGAACCTTCACACAACAACATATAATAATATTGTAAGGGAATTAAAGGATAAACTTAATATGGATTTTACCAAAGCTCATTTGATGAATCGAATGAAGACTCTTAAGTTGCATTTCAATGAGTGCTATGGCTTGTTTTGAAATGGAAAACTAAGTGGCTTTTCTTGAAATCCTATGACAAAAGCTTGGGATGTCGAACCTAAAGCTTGGGATATCGAACCTGAAGTTTGGGAGCAACTTTTAAAATATGTGCTCACTTAATTCAATTACTATTTTTATTTATGTGCAATTCGTATTCTAACAATATTCTTGTTTAGTTAGGAAAAACCAGCTGCTGAAAAATGGAAGACTAAACACTTCTATAACTATGACAAATTGGAAGAGCTATTTGCTAAGGATAGAGCCACTGGGCAAGGTGTTGAAACAGCAAAAGAAAACTGCAAACGATGGGCCAACGAATCAAATGATGCTCAGTTAGAAAGTTTTATTGACATTGATCGCCTTCTTTCTCAAAATGAGATTAGTATAGAGAGTTTTGAAAGTACAACTAAGGATGCTATTATTATTAAAGATTCAAAATCTTGCAACAAAAAATCAATGCCAACTACGTCATCCTCTCAAGCAAAAAAAAGAAAGGTGTCTATTGTTGATGAAGAACTTGAAGTTATAAAAAGTGCACTAGGCAATGTTGTTGATGCAATAAGGGAGGAAATTTGTATTTTTCAAAATTCTAGAGAAGAGTTTACACCGAAAAAGAGATTTACATGAAGCTAATCAATATTGGAGTTGAATCAAATCATATTGATGGTTACTATCTGTTTTTAACTCAAAACCAAGCTAAATCAAGAGTTTTTTTTGGTTGCCTAGCAGAAAGGCACAAGGGCATATTGAAGAAAATGATGGATGGTTTTCATTATTCAGTAACCTTGGGTGAAAATGAGAACACATTTAGATAGATAATGAGCTGTGCTTACTATTGTAATTCCTCTTTGTTCTGATATTTTGGAAATAGAACATGTTTTAGTGTTGTTTTTTGTGTCAGAATGTAAAGGCATGCACATTAGCTTTTGTAGTTTTTGGTGTCGGGATAAAACAACATGCAAAACATCTTTTGTAATTAAGTAGATCCCTCAATATTTTTGCCTCTGAGATATGGAACATAGTTTAGTGTTTTTTGTATTAGGATCTATTGACATTTGGGAGTTGTAACCATAACTCTGTGTTTGAATGCTTTATCTAGCATTGACTTAATGAAATGATCAACAGGCACTAAGTCTGATTTGGGCTTAGAAATATGCAGATTTTATTTTTGTGTTGATTAACTCGTGCTATGTCTTCCTTGTCATCTCACATACAAGTACTCTTACTATTTGTGTGGTTGGTGTTGTCAAGGATAGGGTGGTTCTCCTACTATCTGTAATTTTTTTTTTTTTGCATATACAAAGCTAACACTTATTAATATATTTATTAATTTGGTTATTCCATTAGTGATTTTTCTAAAATTACTTTTCATACTTTTGGAGGATGATTTAATTTTAAGTAATTGTGGTGAACTTTACCATTTATTCTTGCATTTTTAGATTTTCAAATGATTCTGTTGGCTCTCCCTATGTAATATGATATTTTGGTTTAGTTTGAACACATTGCTATGTGTTTGTAACATGATGAAATGGTTGTTTGAGAATACGCTTCTTGGGAATGTTAGATGGCTGTTTGAATATGTGGAATGGATCGTACTATGGCATTTTTTCCATGAGAAGGTTCGACAAACATTTTGAGAGTATGAAATACAATTTTTTTTCCTAATTATAGATGTTTCTTCCCATTTTTCTTTTTTCCTCTCATTTTGTGATGGATAGAGAATTGATATTAATGAAAGAATGAGAACTATTCTGATTGATTGGCTGATTAAGGTGCATTACAAGTTTGAACTAATGGATGAAATCTTGTATTTAACTGTTGATCTCATCGATATTCCCTTTTAACTATTATTTATGTGGTGCGTAAAAAACTCCAACTAGTTGGAGTGACAGCAATGCTTCTGGCCTGCAAGTATAAAGTGGAATAAGAAGTGCTATGCAAGTATAAAGTGGAATAAGAAGTGAAGGAAGATATGTGAAAGGTAAGCAAAACTATACTGAAAATCAGCTTTTGGAATGCTTGAAATTGATGGTTTCTTTCCATCACAAGGTAAGCGTTGACAAGCTTATTGGGGTTCACGGAAAGTATAGCAGATCCGAATATGGATATGGTACTAAATCACAACCAGCCTTTCTTCTTTTGGATGCAAATTTTTATTAGGATTGAAGAGCCCTTCGTCATCTCTAAAGCAATAATTTTACTTTGAAGGAATAGAATCATTTGGGCAATAATTTCATGCTACTTAAGTTGCTCTCATGTTTCAAATTTCATGCAATCATTTGGGCAATCATTTTGAGAATGATTATGATGATCAAATGTCCTTAGAATATTTTCATTGAAAAAAGAATTAGTGGATCTAGTTCACATACTTACTCGCATTTGTTTATAGGAAGGGCATACTTATAAAGAACTTGTTTAAGTATCTTTTCTTTTCATTTAACTTTCAACTCCCAAACACAAGAAAATCATTCATTTTCTTTTCTTTTCCTAGACTTCCAAACAACTTGAAAGGAAAGTTACATCATTTCCTTTCCTTTCTTTTCTTTTCTAACTTATTCTTTCTTTTCTTTTCTTTTCTATCCTAAAAGTCCCAAACTAAGTGTAAAGCATCACATGTTTTTATAAATGTGCATGAGTAAGCCAAATATTTCCAACTATCTGGTCTTTTCTGTTATGATCAATTTGGTTTAATCGAAATAAATCTATATTCCAACAAGTTCAAGAGCCTGCGGCAGAGTATTACGTTTAGAGCATAGAGTATGCATTATAGAACATTGCAAAAACTTGATGAGGCAAAAGCAATCAACTCCAAAAAAGTAGGAACTTATTATTTCATGGAAAGCCCCTGCAACTAGATGGATTAAGCTTCACACAAAATGGGCAGAAGTGGGTTGCATTGGCACAATAAGATTATTTTGGGACTCTAAAGGCAATTTCCTAAGGGCTCTTCATAAGAACAGTGGAGCAGAGACAAATAATTAGCTGAATTGTTGGCTATACACATGGGAGTAAGATTGGCAGTCATGAAGGGATTTTCAAAACTCATTACTGAAATTGACTCGTTTCTTGTTTTTACTAAGCTGTGTAGAGGAACACAGAACATGTATCGAGAAGTGTTGATCCAAGAATGCCAAGGCTTCTTCCACTGTTTCCCTAACATCCAGATTCAATTCACTTACTGTGAAGGGAATCAAGCAACTGACTTTTTCTCAAAGCATGCATGTCAATGGGAACTTCTTCAAGAACTGGGGTTTAGCTCAGCGCCCTTTTTTTTATGGAAGTACTAAGGCATGACCAAGAAGGAAAAAGTACGAGAAGGATAGGATATAACGAAATGCTAGATTAGAATAAAGATTTTAAGTAGCTATCTTATGTTATTAGTGAGATTGTGTGCACTAAGTTACTCAGTGATTAACGTCGTGATTTGAACTTAGTGTATTTTTGAAGTTGAAGTAACATGTTAAGTATCTTTCACTTAAAAAAATAAAGATATGCTACTAAGTTAATTGTTGGATCCTACAACTATAGTGGAGATGGTTACTTGCCCTTAGTCTTTTCTACCCCACCTCCTTCCCCAAAAATTAAAACAAAAGAAAAAGATATTTTGGATGATGTAAATCTAATTACTTCACTTTGTGTTTAGCAAAGAGTTGTAACTTCATTGTAAGGTTGAATGACACTATCATACCCCTCTCATGAGGAGTTAGTTTAAGTGAAATAAGGCACCTTAATAGTAATCAGTGGAAGGCAGAGTTCATATAAATAAAGAGAAGAATTATTACTATTATATCCATATAAAGACTATATTAACAAATAATAAAAAAATTTAGAATTCCAAAAACAAGGGTAAAAATTTAGTATCAAATGTGCAATTTTGAGTTTGCTAGAAAAGAGGAAGAAAGCATTGTGAATGAAAAGTAGGGAACACTGAAATTATTTAAAAAAAAAAATCAACAAACTAGGGAATTGCAGCCATATTAGAAAGACCATCATTGAATTAAAAACAAAAAGAGTAATAACTTATATACTCTAATTTTTTATTTATATGTTCTCTATTCTATTTTTTATTACGTAAAAAGATTCAATATACTCAAAAGTTTAAAATTTCAAATTTATGTTGTAAAAATTTAGTAAATATCCAAAAATAAAGTTTCTCTTATCACAATGTTAGCCTCGAGTTGTTCTTATCATGTCATCACATTTGAATTCATTACTTAAAAAAAAAATTATGTATCTCTTATCACAATGTTAGCCTCGAGTTGTTCTTATCATGTCATCACATTTGAATTCATTACTTTAAAAAAAATATTATGTATCTCTTATTGTGTCATCATATTTGAATTCATTACTTTTAAAAAAAAGAGAAAAATAATACCAAATCTCCGTTACAGGGAAGAAGCAAATTGTCAAAGTTCTAAATGTTAGGTGAAGTTGTGAATGTTGTACCATTCTTTTACTCGCACTTCTAAAGCTAGCTGCTTGAAAGCGTGCAGTCCTTTCAACTGGAATGGAATTTTGAAGAACTAGGTTGATGAATTAGTTTGGATTCTATAATGCAATTAGTTCCTTTTTTTTTTTTTTGGCCTTTTGCATTCTTTCAATCTGCCTTTCTTGGTCCTTTGGTTTTCTCATTGAACAAAAATAGTCGATCAACAGTTTAACCAAAAAAAAAAAGAAATTATATTTGAAAATACTTGGGAGTTTTAGTTGTGAAATATATAGACATGATGCTTAAAAGGTTAAACCTACTATCATAGCACTGAATTATGAATCAATGAACGGATCTAGGTTGCTTCTTCGGTTTTTGGTGAAGAAAAAAAGTATTCCTGTTATGTGGCTCAAAAAATTGTAAAAAATGTTACAGTCACATGGTCAAACATGAATCACTAATTCTCAGGAACGATTGTATTGACAACCGTTCTTACTCCTGCTTTTATAACAACGAATGCATGTACTTTGTACAAATAGTAAATAAACGAGTATGGATAGCAACGGATGTCGGTACAATTTTTTTTTTTTTTTTTTTTTTTTTTTTTTTTTTTTTTTTTTGACAATTGGGGGAAGGGAAAGGGGAAACTAACCCACTCAACTCCTGTCGGTACAATTTTTTCAAACGATTTGTGACCCGTGCTCGGTCATGTCAACATTGTCCCATCTCGTGTATAAAAAAAGTTAAACAACTTCATTTTTTTCATGACAACTGAAAGGACAACTGTGATAGTAGCGTAGATTCAAAGTCCGATCTAAAATGTGAATCATTAATATGTTTGTTTAGGCATGGAGATATTTAAATAATGAATATATTATTTTGAGATAAGGGGAAAAAAGGGGCTTTATGAGTTTTAGTTATGAAACACACTTAAAGACACACTTAATGACAAGCATAATTTCAAGCACGTCAAGGTGAAAATCAAAGGAAAAAGAAAAAAAAAAAAAAAGAAAAGGAAAAATGCAAGCTAAAAGAGGGAAAAACTCTATCACACGCATCCTAAACAACAACAAACATAAAAACATTAAATATTAAATCCAAGCAGACTTATGTGAACATAATATTCTACATTGCCGCTGTGTTAAATTGATTAATGATTTAACTTACTCCTGTGAGCACCACCCACTCCTTGCAATCATTTGCACCTAATCCAACCGCACTCTCTCATCTCATGTATCGGATTCGGAACAGAACTTCCAAAACTCTTGTTCTACTAACGCTCATCAAATCTTCTTGTTTAGATATAGGTTTGGTTGGCAAACGCACTGCTTCTAGTTGTAGTCGTCGCAGTTCAAACAGTCCTCAGACTCTGCACCGCCGCTGCTTCTCCTCAATAATCCCAGGTAATCAAATAGATTTATTATTGCAAGAAATCCAAGATGTTAAAATATTAAAAAAAAAGATGTTAAAAGATTAAAAATGGTTGGTTGGTAGATTGGATTCTTTTATTATTATTATTTAATTTCCGATAACCATTTTTATTTTCTATTAATTTGACTTATTGAGCTCGTGAAGGCAGGCTTTGGTGGGGAAGGCCAACAAATGTACAAAGGAAGTGAGCAAATCACTCGGGTTCTTTTTTGTGGACCTCACTTTCCAGCTTCTCATGATTATACCAGAGAATATGTGCATGATTATCCATTTATAAAGGTTCTTCACCTCGTTACCTGGATCAGTATGCTATTTATATATACGTCCTGTTTTATACTGAAGGTGAATTCAGCCCACATTGGATTATTTGAAGAAGATCTATCGTTTTATGGGAATAATGTAATTATCAATACTAAGAACCTCTAAGGCCGATTAGTCTAAGATTACACGTTTGATGAAATTCAGTTCGACTCCTCTTCCTACTAGAGATATCATGTTATTAATTACATTGGGCAAATAAATTGCTCCCTCATATCGAGTTGCAGCGCTCGACTTTTTAGCTTGGATGATAATTTTGAAATGTGTTACAAGTTTCTGCTAGTTTGGAAATTTGTAGTTTAAGAAAGCAAATGGATTTGCATTCATTATGGCTAACTAAAAAAGAGAAAAACATTTGGTCATGGGTGAAATTTTAGCTTGAGGAAACAAATGGATTAATATTCAATTCGGTGAGGAAAAGAAATGAGTGATTTCTATTGTTGGCAAAAGAAGAGTTCTAATCATTTCTGATGTAATGAAGCTTTATAAAAAAGCTGCAAATAACTAAATTCAATCTTCTATTGAATGGTCTAAACTGTTCATGTTTCTTTGAGGGCCTCTGTTGTTGCTTTGTTGTACACTAGTTATATGTGATTTCCTAGCTGTCGTGTTAGTTGCTATACAACAGTTTAATTGTTGCCGAAGACATTTAATAGTATCCTAGTTGCAGCTTAAAAGGGTCAAGCACTCAGAAATTGGAACCTTGTTTGGCATGTAACAAAAAGCAAATGCTTGTCATTTACATATTTAAGCATGGCAGAATTTGAGTGAGCCGTGGCTGCCTTGTAAAGTATCTGGCTTTAGTATCAATACCTCATCTACTACAAATTGCTTAGAGGAGATAGACAACTAGGAGATGGATGTTACTTTTTGGTAAAAAGACATAGTTATTGAGGTGGTTATGGAGGTGCAGGCTTTAAAAGCAGTAGCTTGATGAATACAAGATTAGACACCTTTGAGAGCTGGTGTCCTTGAGTTCATTTAATTTGGACGTCAGAGTTGGGAAAATCAAGTCCTTGATCCAAGACACAAGTTTTGTATTGAAGAGAGACAACTGGGCTAACGAATGTGCTGTTTGGTGAAACAACACAGTTATTGAGGTGGTTATGGAGATTAAGTTTTAAAAGCAACAACTTCGTAAACAAAGATTAGATACTGTAGAGCTAATAATACCAGGTTCGAAATCTTTGGAGATCAGAGCTTCAAGGGTCTTGAAATGGGTGGGAAATTTGCATAAACAAGTCCTTAGATCACTAGTGAAACTCGGAGCAAGAGTCCTTCAGATTTTCTCAGAAGAATGCGGATTTACATGGATCAACTTATCATTTGGTCATTGGTGATCCATAATTAAGCTTCTAAGTGCTTATAAAAATAAGGCATATATCCCTGGTACAAAATAAAACTGGGTATAGTGTCTGAAGAGAAGATAAGTGCCATGGACAAATTAGTGCATCAATGTGCATAAAATTTAAAATAAAGAACTGAAAAATTATCACATTTCTGACATGTTGAAGATGTGCCTATACGATGGAAATAAGCAGGGAAAGATCACCAAAAGTCATTTTGAATGCGGAAAATTTTGAATGCAATAAAAGGAGATAAATGGAAGTAACATCAAATTTATTAGGAGAGTGAGAGTATTTTAGTCAATATAAATTATATACTACGCTTATGAATACAAGTAGGTCACCCAAACTGGTGTGGCTGAGTTTTTCCTCCTGATACTTTGGCAAAATTATTGGCATGGGTAATGCCAAAGAGACTTACGTAATATTTGACATGGAAAAGGTAATTCAAATTGCTGAAAATGCCGTATCAGAGTAGGATCAAGCAGACAAAAATGATCAATGTAGTTGAGGCCAGATCAGTAGTATAACATAATTATAAGAAGTTTAGTGAGATTAGAGATAATACAGTTGTGTAGGGTCTGTTGTTCCTATTTGTTACACTTTGGTGACTGTGCTCTCAGTATACCCGACACTACCAGTCCTAGGCTGATATAATTTGTTTCTTTTCTTTTCTGAAATCTTAACATGCCATTGTCTAAATCCTTGTAGTTGGTTAGTGAAAGAGAATAATTAACTTATTCCTGATATTTTCACTTTTATTTTTCCATTTGAAAATTTAAGCAGTCCAAATTGGCCTTTTGAAGTTAGTTTAATGATCAGCACAATTCAATCTTGCTTCTCTTTCTGGATTTTAAGTTCTTCTGGTACATCTGAAATTTATTTTTATAGTCATTCCTAATGGTTTTAGAGTCATCTATATAACGTTTCGTTGAACTTCTCTTATCCTTTGTCTTCCAGGTTGATGATGTTCCTTTTGACAATGTGCCTGATGTTATTGGAGAGTATGACCTTTGTGTAGTAAAAAACATGCGACTAAACTCAGAACTTATTTCTCGTGCAAAGAAAATGAAGCTTATAATGCAGTTTGGGGTTGGCTTGGAAGGTGTTAAATTATGGTTATATGGAACTTGGCAATTTTTTTTTCTTTTTTTTTTGGTCTATGACATTCTTGCCCATGATGCTCTCTTTGATTGGTCTGCTTTCTTGTTACACGAAGGTGTTGACATAGGTGCTGCATCAAAGCATGGTATAAAGGTTGCTAGAATTCCAAGTGGTGCAACTGGAAATGCAGCGTCATGTGCTGAAATGGCCATATATCTGGTTTTGGGTCTTCTTCGTAAGCAAGTTAGTTCTTCTCAACCTTGCTGCTCACTATCAATTTACATACCAGCTTGAAACTTGATGTTAAGCAAATATTTTACTTAGCTATGTCTGCAGAAACTTACTTAAGTGCTCGTAAAATGACCACATGTTTTCACCTCTCAAGTTTAATGTCATTGCTACATGCAATTTAACGTTGGAGACAAATAATTTCCAGTGGTAAAAGTATGATGATTTGGCTTACACTTATGATAAAACATGAGAATTATTTTCTATTTTTTACTTAGCAATGCCTGCAGAAACTTACTTATGTGCTCGTAAAATGATCAGTTGTTTTCACTCTCAAGTTTAATGTCATTGCTATATGCAATTTAATGTTGGAGACAAATAATTTCCAGTGCCAAAAGTATGATGATTTGGTTTACCCTTACATTCTTTGTTACTTCTGATGGTTTTTTGACCTATCTGCTATGTCAAGAAACTAATAACCCTAACCTGGCTTCATATGTGTGGTCTTGTTCTTTCAAAACTTGTATCTAACTGATATTTAAAGTTCTTGAGACTTGTCTAGAGAACCTGTAGGCTTGTTTCTTAAAATAGTTGTAGATATTTAAAGCTTGTCATGACTGCTTTCTTTTTAATATGAAGGATCAATTGTCGCTTAGATTAGCTGATTTACAGTGATATAGGCACCTATGGTAGGCTCTTGACAGGCCTTCAATATCTATAGTCCTGTCTTTGTACTCTTTTGCTACTCCACTTGAGTACTTGTCCTTGTGATGTAGTTGAGGTGATCTTCATGCTTACGATTCCTTTTTTCTTTTGGTCTCCCTTATGATGGAGTAAGGTGGGGTAGGGTTGGAGGAGGCAGTGTCACAGTTGCTAATTTTACTTTATTGTTTGCATCTGTAAATCTCTCGACAATTTTTGCTTACATTCTTTAGCAAGTTTTATTTACTTAAAAGCAAACTATATAGACATAATTTTGCTGGTCCAGAATTAGGTGAAGGTTATACTTAGTTTGTATGTACTCGTGATATTATTGCAGAATGAAATGCTAATTTCAGTAAAGCAAAAAAAACTTGGAGTTCCAGTTGGTGACACCCTTCTCGGGAAAACGGTGAGTTTCTATTTTTTTTTCCTTCATGTTATCTTTCTGTATGTTTGTGTCTTACCTTGTTTTTCATTATCCCCTTCTCTTGAAATTCAAAGTCCATATTCGAAGTGGTAGAAAATTCTGAGTTGAACTGGGACAAGTGTGGGGCAAAGTGGGAAAAAATGGGATGACAATTTACCTTGCACACCATTAAACATGTCTCCATATAACTTTTTGTTTTCTCCCTATTTGACGTCTAGAAAAGAAAATTCCATTCTGGAAAACAAGCCTATATTTTAAACAAACAAACAGTGAAATATGCACAATAAATGGAACAAAAAGAAAGGAGTATCTTTTTGCTTCTTTCTATTTATTATGTTACAGGATATAGTAAGATAGTTCACTTGCTATGTGGGTGAATTCATGAAACAAGGATTTGTATATTTGCTGGTACATAAACTAAAGTCTGTGACTTGGTAGTTTCTCGGTCACACAGTGTTAATTCTTGGCTAACACTAGCGTCTACCAACAGCTTCATATTCCATGCCTTAGTGTATTTAACTCCTCAACTTTTAACCTTATCAAACTATCCATACTTTGCTCGCAACTTGAGATGTGATTCTTGTTTGCTGAGTGAATAGTCAATCATGGAAACTAAACGGGTACAACGTATTTAATTGTATGCACTGGTTGTTTGGTCCAGCCTGTTTGTGTTGTGTAGGTTTATTCAAGGTTCAGCTAGTCAAGAACTCAAGTGGAAGGAACCCCAAAGCTAATTTTTAGTATGCCATAACCAGTGAGTTAACATTCACCGGTGAGAACATTAAAAATTGAATGATAAAGATTATGACAATATTATTGTGGAAGCTGAATGGTGGACGTTTCAAAGGTTTTTGAGAAAATGTGTGGCACAACACACTCATGGATGTTCAAAGTGTGTCTTTTAATTTATGTATGTTTGGAGGAGTATTACATAAAGCATCATGAAAAAAATTATGACAAGTGAAATTTTCAAGAAGAACACCTGTTTCTCTAGAGTTTGTACTGTCAACATGCAGTTATAATATAGATTGCAGTTACAGTTTCACTTGCATCTTAGTAAACCACTATTAATGATTCATTTGCTCATGCTTTCAGTACTTCATCATTTTGTTATTGCTGCTGTCTTGGTGAAGTTGTCGCCTATCATTGCTGTAGGTATTCATCATGGGATTTGGAGGTATTGGGATTAAGTTAGCACAACGTTTGCGTCCATTTGGTGTGAAGATACTTGCTACCAAACGGAGTTGGGCCTCATATTTGGGGAACGCATGCAAAGCTGAAGGCATGAAACCTGTAAACTTGCATACTGAGATTTGTTAAACATTGTTTTCAATGTCTTCTCATATATATTCAGCATTGCATGCACACAGAAAATGATCTAGTGGATGAGAAGGGAAACCATGAAGATATCCTCAATTTCACTAGTAAAGCAGATATAGTGGTCTGTTGCTTAGCAATGAATGCAGAAACGGTCAGTCTGCTCTCTGCTGCATTAATATGTCCGTATCTCTGTTTCTTAAGGAACTTCAGCTATATACTGGCTCATAATAGAGGCTAAGAACCAAGAAACATAAAAACAAAATAAACAAGACCTATGCTGTGCAGTTGGATCAGTTATTTCAAAATTCATCATTACGCTCAAAAGATATCCCTTCATCACATCACTATATTCACTTATTTGGCAAGCTATTTCCTGTATCTAATTTTTTAGTTTTGCTTCCAGGCTGGAATTGTGAATGATGGTTTCGTGTCTTCAATGAGAAAGGTTTAGTTCCCACAACATATTGATTTTTCTATGATACTTGATGCACGTTTCTCATTACTTATTCTAACTGGTTAGATTTATGTACTCTGTTGGAGTTCGCATTGCTCATGCCACTGTTGGGCTCTCGATTTTGATATAAATTTAATTTCTGTATGGTTATCTTGGCTTGCAGTCAATCGAAAAGTTCAATATTTCTCTCAAAGCTTAAAGTATGGTGACGCTTGACCTTTTCCCTCTCTGCTTATGCAGTCAAGTCATTGAAAAGAAGGATATAAAAGCCTTGGATATGTAGCTTCACTTGAAATGCATGACTGCATTCTGACATTATAAATTTTTAAGATTCCAATTTTCAAGACAAGTTGATGAATAGATATGATATTGAACCACTGTGAGGATTTGCAATTGCATACTGTCAGATCGCAGATATATTTATCAATGGGAAAATTCAGGAAATGTAATCATCACTTTGGATATAGCCTTTGTTTCTAACATCACTCAGAATATGACCTGGTGTGGCATCTTCCTATATTTTTCTTTTGGCTGTACTTGTTCTGTAGCTTCTTTGTTATAATCATCAGCAGTTGTGGTTGTTGATCAGATAATCTTCCTTGTTGGTACTTCAAGCAAACGTTTTCAATTTCAGAAATGCCTTCCCTCAATATTCTTTAGGTATTACAGTGGTTTTATAAGTAACTGATGAGGATTCATCATGAAACATTTAGGCAACTGTTGTGAAAAATGTTGATGCAGGAAATTACAACATCTAGAAAAATTCAACAAATTTTTCAGGAATATGTTTAGCCATAATTTTTGCTATCACCATTAACCACTAATGTTAATTTGATAAACACAAGAAGCTTGTTTGAGTTATAGTGTGACAACATCAAGCTTTTGACTAACTATGACTGTGGGAAGAAATTTCAGCTGATGAAAAGATGAAGTGAATCTTGATTGGGTATTTATATTGGGTATTATACAAAACTTCCCAATGAAACTTGAAAATAGCTCTTTAACTATCACTGAGAGGTCAGTGCATTTTAATCCTCATGTTTTCATACATTCGTGTGTCAGCCCCTCTGATTATAGTTGATGCTTGATGGTAATTCTCATGCTAAAATGACCAATAGACCATCAAGGGCAATTTTTGCGATTAATTGACTAGTTGTTAACACCAATTTTCAAATGTAATAGTTGAGTCAACAAGAGCAGATAAATCATGCAAATGTAAGTTTATCTTATGATCAATTTAACTTCACATTTGTGTCTGCATTCATTTATGTGCTTGCATGCATGTTTGTCATAGAGAGTGACAGAGACAAGTTTACCTTTAGCCTTACTTCCAATAACACCAATATATTTTAACTATTTAAGTTTCTTTCTTTTCTCTTTTCTTCTTATCTTACTTTCAAAATGCATAATCTTCTGGTTTTGTGGATATTTTCCACTTATATGTTCAACAATTAATTAGCACTTATTTACTAGTACTCCTCAACTCTGGAATGATATTATAAGAGAATATGATTACAGACAGCTTCTCCAATACTACTATTTCAGGGTGCCTTGTTGATAAATATAGCCAGAGGTGGCCTTTTGGACTATAATGCTGTTTTTCGTCATCTTGAATCGGGCCACTTGGGAGGCGTAGGGATTGATGTTGCTTGGACTGAGCCATTTGATCCTGATGATGCAATTCTAAAGTTTCCTAATGTCATAATTACACCCCATGTTGCTGGGGTTACTGAATATTCCTATAGATACATGGCCAAGGTATGGACATTGCTGTTCCTTTGCATTATAGCTGTAAATACTGTTGGCCCTTAATTTACAGAAGTAATATTTTTCATGGGAGAATTTCTGTTGCGCTCAAGTTTTTCAGATCTCTCTCACCATATAAGCATATACAAGTATATTAAAGATAGCACGTACATGGACAATCACACAGTCAATCTTGGTGAACCGTTTACAAAGATTTGATTGCTTTAGTGGTGAATGAGGACTGAAAGATTCGTGTGTTTTAGTGTATATTGTGTTGGTGAAGGTGTTGGAGAGTTGACAAGCTTATAAGATGATGTAAATGGGTTTAGATGGCTATTTGTAGTAATGTACTGCACTCTTAAAGAGAGGCAATAGGCTGGTTTTTAGTTGGAGGTTGCATTGCTGGGAATTGTAGACACGATTCCTGGTCATCTTTGCAGTGGTACCCATCAAAGCAAGCTGTTTGTGATGGAATTTATCCTATGTAGGAAAGGTGATTATACTTTTAGTCCTTGATGAAACACACAGGTGCAATGTACGAAGATATTGACATATGCCTTCTGCACTCGATTTCAACATTTCACCGTCTACATAGAAACAGAAAATGAAGTTTGAGTGCTTTCTTACAGTGAAGTACTGAATCACCAGCTCTACCCAATTTTACACCTAATAAAACAACGGGAATATATGCCTCACTAAAATTCAATGAGATAGTGAATTGGTAATAATACTTTTCGTCATTGATGCTTGCTCTGATTGTCTGGTTTGTTTTGTTCGCGAACAGGAGTTCTTAGGTATTTAATGGCTTCTTTGACTAGAGATCTTATATTGTGTGTATATTTTGGTCAAGCCTGTCCTCTTGGCAAACTAGTGACTAGGATGCTACCCATCTGGTCATTATGAAAATTTGTATTTCTTCTAAGCAACCTGTATAGTTGGATTGTTTGTGGAATCTCTCAAACTCATTGCCACCATATGTTATTTTGAGCACATTTTAAGGAAATTCAAGTATAGAGGACTGCTTTAACCAAACCAGAATCTTGTTTATTTATTAGGATGTCAATGCAATAGCACATTTTAATGGAGATACTGGGGCTTGTCTTTTTGTGTACTGAGTCCTCCATTTCATTACGCAACAAAAAACAAAGTAACTGCTATTTTGTTGACTATTTGGACCAGTGTTTAAATGAAATTAATTTATGGAGAAGCTCCAGCCAAGACAGACTAACTATGTTATAAGTTAACAGTGTAACCACCCCATATAACTAGAAATGATTATCACGTCTTTTTGGACTTGAACTGAAAGATCAATATAACAAACTGGTGAAAGCTTTAGACAGATGGAAAGCACGCTGCATTTAGTTCAAGTGGTCCCTCAAAGCTGAAATAACCTTAGAGGAAATGCCTAACACTCTGAAATAATCTTAGAGGAAATGCCTAATACTAACATTAAACAGACAAATTAATACTTAAATTCATGGAGAGAGACGCCCAGGGTAAATGGTACCCTCGACCAGAAGTGTTTTGCTATTTTGCAGGCACAAATTCAATCATATCTCCAGATGTTAACATTTGAATATCCCTGTTGACTAATTATAGGTTGTTGGAGATGTTGCCCTGCAACAACATGCTGGAAAGCCTTTGACAGGGATTGAGATTGTCAACTGATTCAGCTCAGCTTCTTTACCTGATCGATTATTATACTTCTGCCAGCAGCCAGGAACATTTTTGGGCGTATTACTCGTATATGCTTTTACAACTGTTACCATTGCTCGCAAGCAAAAGAATCTTTTGCTGTGTTACTATGTAACTGAATCTGGGATAATCACTTGTCTTTCAATTGAATGCCATTGTGGTTGTACGGTACAAGAATAATTTTGGTAGACTATATTTCAGCTACCGCAATAGATGATTTATTACTTTGACATATCTTATTAAACTTGGATGGACAGGTTGATTTATATGCACTAACACGTATAATCCTTTCCTTTTGTGCTCTGCTTTAATATGTTAAATTAACAATTATAGCTCATAGGTTGCCATAGAGCCCATTACTAGGGGTGTGCAAGTTGATATAATAACTCGAAAACCGATCGATTCGATTTGGGCCCGATTCGAAAAATACGGATATCTAACTTAGTGAATTTTTCCAGATACGGGTCATATGCGGGTTTTTTCTATTAAGCGGGTCGGATATGGATTAGAATTTTAAAAATTCGGCAAGTATTTGACCCGACCCGCATATAAAGGTGATGAAGTATTTATTATTAGATATTATTATGTAGTATTTGTTATATTTTATTAATATTTATATAGGATAATTTCACATATCTCTCTTGAGGTTTGTCATAATTGCAAGAATCTCCCATTAGATTTTAAAAATTTTAATTATACCCTCTGTGTTAATAGTTTTTATGACAACAAAATTTATTTTGATAATGCAATCCAACCAAATATCCTAAAATACCCTTAATTGCTTTTGAAAACAAACAATAAGTGAAAAATAAATATAAAAGACCTTAACAAGAAGTTTTTCAACCCTCTAAATTGGTCTCCCAAGTTATTTACCATTTTTCAATTAAATTGGCTATCTCTTTCTTATTGATGTATTTATTTGTAAGATTTTGATATATAAAGTAATTTTATTTAGATTAGCCAAATAATTAGATTTTAAAGAATACAATGTGGTGCAAATTCAAAATTTGTTGTAAAAGTATAAGTAATTTAATATTTTTATGGACTAACTAATTGATTTTTAGGGTTTATTTTTCTTTTTTAAATCAATTAAGGGTATTTTAGGTATTTGTTTGTTTTAAAAGTAATTAAAGATATTTTAAAAATATTTGATTGGTGTTTTTGAGTTACATTATCAAAATGGGTTTTTGTTATAAAAAAATATAAAAATAAGGGTTATAAGTGTTGTAGACACCAAATTTTGACATACCATTTATTTTTCAAACATTGGGGAGGTGTTATTTTTGGAATCAAATTCTAATTTTTCAATAAAAGAGGGAACAAAATCAATAATCTGGGGGGACAAAATAGTAATTTTTATCTATAAATATTTTTCCATTAGCTTTGAGGGTTTTAAATTCATATTTTTACTTTCACGCGTATTTTTTAATTTTCTGTGATTTTTTCGGGTTTTGTTGATATTTTTTCTATATTTCACTAGTATAAGGGCAAAATGGTAATTTTGCCTTGTGAACACCATTTTCGCTCATTTTAGATCCCAAATGTATTTTTCTGATCTTTAAGCATGTTTCTAAATTTTTTTTATTTTTTCGGGGACGATTGCTATTTTTTCTGTAAATACTGCGTTTAGGGGCAAAATCATCATTTTACATTTTAAATGCACTTTTCACCAATTTTTGAGTCATAAATACATTTTCTAGGATTTTAAGCTTATTTTTTATTTTTAGCAATTTTTTGAGACCAATAGCTATTTTTTGTGTATTTTGTTAGACTAGGGGCAAAATCGTTATTTCATATTTTAGATGTATTTTTCAACAATTTTTGAGTCATAAATGCATTTCCTAGAGTTTTAATCTTATTTTTAATTTTTGATAATTTATCGAGACCAATAACTATTTTTTTGTGGATTTTCATTGGTCAGGGGCAAAATTGTTATTTTACATTTTTAACCTTTTTTCACCAATTTTGAATCATAAATTCATAATTTAGGGTTTTAGGCTTATTTTTAATTTTTGACAATTTTTCGTGGCCAATAGCCATCTTTCTGTGTATATGGTCATTATAAGGGCAAAATCATCTTTTCACACCCGAATGCATTTTTGGCTAGTTTTAAGCTCTAATATTTATTTTCTAAATCTTGAAATTTCCTTTGAATGTTTTTGGCAAATTTTGGAGTTCACTATCATTTCTTTGTATTTTTTATTTTTGGGTCAAAAAATAATTTTTTAAAATAAAATTAGAATTTTTATTATTGGTGGCATTTTTGTTATTTTATAGTATTCTTGAAGGTCAAGACAACTAGCTCTATAAATACCCTCATTAAAGGAAGAAAAAAAAAATCCTAAAACATATTTTCTTTTTATCTATTGAGATTAAAATACACACTATCTTACCACAAAAAACACACATATAGCTGCCTGACTCAAGTTTGATTACTGTTCATCTTTCAATTACTGTTCATCTTCTCCTTCCAACCTCCATTACTGTTCATCATCAAGCAACAAGAATTCAAAGTAATTCTTCATCCTAAATCCTTTTGTTTTTTTATTTGTATTTTAATAAGAAACATATTTGTTTCATAGATTTTCTTGGTTGAATTGTTTTCATTTTCTGGAAATTTTCTGCATTTTTTTTCTGGGTTTTTCTTTTCTAGGGTCTTGTTTATGTTTCTGGGTTCTTTTATTTCTTCTCTTTTGGTTTTCTTTGCTTCCTCCACCATCCAAGCCAACCCCAGCTCCAATTCATCGTGTCACCACCACTAGAGTCTTCAGCCCCTCTTCCAGCTTCATCGGCTCCAGAATCACCTCCACTGTTAGCCTTCCATCACCACCAGACCAATCAATCTATTACCACAACCAGCAAAACCCACAACCACCATCATTAAACAATAACAATCGACCATAAATTTCCCAAAACAAATGACCAAAAATCGGTAAAAGAAAAACAAAATCAAGTAGTCCCTAAACATGACCAGAAACACAAATGTCACTATGGAACTGCCTCTGCCTCAACCCATGACCATAACAAGCCATTCACCTCTACCCACCAACAATCACAACTTCCCTTACAACCACCATTCTCGCACTTCACCATCTCAGGCCAATTCACCATCCAGTCATCACCAATAACCTGCACGGAAAATAACAAACACAAACAACCCAAAAAATTATTCCAAAGAATCACATGTTTATCCCTTCACATCACTTGCCAATATCTCCCCCTTCACCTGCAATCCCCAAACCCAGTGCCAGTGATAGCCCCCACTACCACCACCATTTTTCATGTGACAGCCCCACCTCCCCCTAAGGCGAACCAGAGGGTTTAGCGGACTGCCTGCCTAGCTCTCGCCAGGACTCAATTCACTAAAGTAATAAACACATAGACTAAACTTCAAAGTATAAGTAAACTCACAATATTTTCAAACTAGTTGCCATACAAATATATAGAATCCCAAACTATTACAACTTCAACTTAGATAAGATAAAATCCTAATACAACATCAAAATATATATAAAGAGAAATGACTTAGATGACTAGTACTCACACTCGTACTAACCTTCGCGTCAATCGGAGCTTGCTAAGGAAAACAAGAATAAAAGGAGGTGAGCTAGAAGCTCAATAAGGTTTCAAGGCATGCAAACATACAAGCAACTTATCAAAGCGATAAAGTATGTAAAAGACAAGTAAAGATAAAGTAGGATACGGATCAACCGTGGGAGTTACTCGACCACGGGAAGGACAATTCAATATCATTTCAAATATAAGGATAAGTATCTTCTCAACCATTGGCGAACAATGTTAACTTTCGCCAAAGAGAGAAATATTCAATTAAGATTCAAGTCAAGTAAGATTCACATCATTGTGTTTTTGGATCAAATGGCAATAGCGCTTGGACGTTTCATTTTGTCCTTGCCAATGATCAAGGTAATTCTCCATCCCACCAATTCACCTTTCCTCCTCAAGACCACCACTCCATCTGAGATCGTCCTTAATGATGGAGGACTAAAGATAAGGTAGCTCAAACCTAGGAAATGCCTTGTCCAGGACTTACATTCGTAAGTAGAGAGTTTAAAGTCCTTTAACCCCAACACCTTATAACTTCCAACCACTTATATGGTCCAATATCAATGAGTCAAGTATAATTCAAAATTAATGAGTCAAATATAGTTCATAATCGAAAGCTAGGGTCGAATACGATAAAGTACATATTCGCCCTTGTAACTACATTCTCATGCTTTCAAGTAAGGCAAATAGCAGCATGGAATCTAATAGGAAAAGCAAATAAACACTCGCAGGCGCAAGTAAAGGAACACTCACCGTCAAGAGATTTTCACGAAAATTCGGGATAAGGAGAAGTATTTGACTGGAACCCTGAAGTTCAAAAGAACTAGGTTTAGTTACTATTCTAAGGTTAAATTCATAAATTTGTAGAAATTTAACTAAGGTTTCCAAAACGTTAGTAAAAGGAATCATACTAGAAGGTTATATGTTAACTTAGTGTATACGTCGAAAGTTTACGTTCAGTTATGGTTAAAATGAGTTTAGCACTTTTTCTAGGGAAATTAGATTCTAAAATCCCAAATTAAGTCACGCCAAGTCTTAATAATATAAGTAAAGTTCGAAACTAAACCTTATATAAACATAGTTTTAGTTTAAAAGTATTAAAGTGAGCATTTTTAGGTTTCAGATCAAAAACTAGTTTCTAAAAGAAAGGAAACTTAATTAGGTATAAAGTTGGAAAAGCACTATTAGGGTTTACTATTAGGGTTTAGGGTTTACAACTACTATTAGGATTTAGGGTTTAGGGTTTTGAAATACTATTAGGGTTTAGGGTTTAGGTTTAGATATTTTTAGGACTTATATGGAATAAGTAAAACTAATCAAGACATAAACAAATATAGCTAATAAGTTAAGGGTCTAACTTGCAATAAATAATAACTATATTAACATTCAAGCTCTTGGAAGATCAAATGGTACAAAATTGATGGAAAACATGAAGAACAAGAAGGCTAGATGGTTCGGCCAGCATGGAGTAATGAGAACAGAAAATTTTCAGCTTTGGAACTCAAGTTAGGTAGCCAATTATCTAGCCAAATCATCTATCAAATCCTCCAACTTTTCTAGGGCAATTAAGGCATCATATAAAGCATCTAAGTAGCTAATAATTACAGGAAATAAATGGTGCAAGATGGAGTAAAACAGTCTATAAAATCAGGTAGCAAAACTTGAAGTGTAAAGCTGGAATTTTTCTTTCATGCTGCCTGGTTTTGTTTAGGCTTCCAAATCAGAATTTTAAGAGCTCAAGTTTACAAGTTTGATAGAGAGATATTTACCACAAGTTTCTAGGTGGTTGTAGGAGCAATTGATGGTGCAAAACCTCCTCCAAAAGCTTCTGAAAATCGAACTGAACTGAAGAAGATGAAAGCTGAAATTTGGTTTGAAGTTCTTAGTTGCCTAGAGTTCTTGTTTTGGCTTGAGTTTTTGTGAGTTGTTTGAATGAATGCAAATGAGATATTTTGGTTGCCAATTGTAGCTATGAGGCATGAAATTTCAAGGGTAAAAATGGAAGAAAATTGCTGCCAAAATTGAAAGAAAATGGAAAAGGTTTTTACTTGGCTTGAAATCATCCAACAAGTGTGATTAGGTGGCAATCAACCCTTGATTCATGAAGTAATAGTAGGGTTATGTGTCCTTCATCACATGGTTTGTTTAGGTGTGTTTAAGGGTGGTTTAAAGTCTACTAATAACGTTGTTAATTGAAATACACAGTTAAACGTCGAACGGGCAGTTTTTATGTAAAAGTGTTTTTAGCGTAAAACCTATTATATTATATTTTTTTTCCAAGTTAATACTTGAGATTGTGAAAGTTGAGAATGTCAAATATTTGAAAATCATGAAAGTGGTTTAAAACTCCATTTTGATGCAAAACACACACTAAACACACACTCACGGTGTTTTCTCTCTCTTCTTCCGATTTTTTTTTCTAAAATGGAAAACCTTTCTCAACTAACATTAATTCAAAATAATATGCATGAAATGACATGTAATAATAAAATTTGAATAGTAAATCCCTAAGGCACTAATCCTGAGTTAGGGTTTTCACATTCCAACTATCAGACACACCCAAAACATAGCTTCCACCTCTGCCATCACCTTTCTTCACCTCTCCAATCCACCAACAACAGTCGAAACAGCCCCTTCTCAACAAAAGCCAAGGTCACTAATTTGCTTGAAACCAAAGCCAGAAACCCACAAAAGCTCATCAACCATCGCTACCCCTTGTTTCAGTTCCACCACCAAAATTCACCAATAGTCAATTTCAAATGACCAGATGACCACCCAATTTCATCCCCCACATGAAACCACAAACACCAACAACAATCTGCAGCACCAAAAACGATCCTTCACCATCAAATCCCACCTGCGAAATATCTCCAATTCAGAGAAAAAGGACAGCTCTCTGTGAACAACCACCAGTCAACGCCATCAACAACTCATAGTTGCGCCGCAACTATCCGGGCAAATCACCTGAAATTACCTTCCCCACCATCACAAACCACTGCTGGGTTCTTTTAATCAGGTAAACACTTTGGCCTTTCTCTTTCAATTATTGAATTATAGATTATTGAAAGATTTGTGGGGAATTTCAAGGTTTGATTTTTGGGGAGAGTTTTGAAGGCTTGATTTGTGGGTTTTGATTTTTAGTTCGTAGGAGACAGATTTGACTAAATAAGAAAAACAGAGAATAGAAAGATAAACAAAGGGTGAGAAGAAACTGGGCAGGGTGTGAAGGAGAGAAGCAGAGGGAAGAGACGTGTTGGAAAGAGATAGAGTAGAGAGAGTCAGGGCGAGAGAAAAATAGAAGGGGGAGAGAGAATGAGAGAAAGAGGGAAACACGAGAGAGAGATCGGAAAGAACAAGAGAGGAGCAAAAAGTGAGAGAAAACGAGAGGGAGGATGAAGTTTTAGCAGAGAAAAAGACCAATTTAGGGGTGAATGGGGAGTTTCAATATTTTGTTTCACTAATTTTTTTTTTAGTTCCGTTAGTTTGGTCATTATATTTACCCCATTTCATTTGTGTCCTGATCAGATTCAATTTGATTTATGGTTTACTTAATTAATTTGATTAATTATGTTAACTTAGTTTTAATATAGTTTAGGCATTTTCTTTCTATTTGTTATTATTACTACTTTTTTTGGTGTGTGTGTTACTCTTATTATATTGGGAATATTTACATCTTAGCTTTTAGATCTTTGGATAATGTCATCCCTTGTTCCAATTACTTTTAATTTTACACTTTAAAGCCCTTAAATTCGTAGATGGACTCCCTAGGTTTTGATTTCTTTCAAATAAGTCTTGGATGGTTGCAAGTATGTCTTTTAGATTGCTGGAATTATGTTTTGCCCTATTTTACTTAGCTTTAATTTACATTTTTGTACCCCCATACTTGCTGAAATTTTATTTTTACCCCTTCTAATTAGTGTTAATTTATAATTGTGCCCCATGCTTACTTGAATTTATTATTTGGCCCCTAGCTGTGTGTGAATTTGCTTTTAAACCTTTAGTTTTATAGAATCTACATTTTTAGCCTAATTTTGTTAATATTTTATATTTTTAGCCTTTATTTCTTTATAATCGAGGTACCTTGACTTGTTTGTTAATTTTGATTAGTATTGGTATCGAATCTTTAAAGAGGTACCCCTGTTTCTCACTACTTCATCTTTATGTGCCCCAATGTGCCTTTATGTGATTTTTATACATGTTTCTTCATATATTTTTTATTTTACATGCTTTTTGCGTATTTATTTATTTTATGTTATTTAATTTCAAATTTTATTATTTTGGCAAAAATATAATATTTTGTATTTAGCTAGTCTATGTAACAGTTAGATTATTCATACTTTTACAAAATTTTGTATTTTAGATAGCAAGTGTAATAGATACGTCGTTTTTACTCTTTTTTCCTTTAAATTGTATCCAAATCCCCCGAGTGTAATAGTTAGGGCTTATATGTTTTGCGTACTTATGTGCTTATTTGTTTTATCTCTTTCCTTAGCATCTACATCTAGATATCATGTCTACGTGTTACGTGCTCCTATGTGCTCTTATATGTCTTTATATGTTTATTTGCTTTCAGTTTATGTTTTTATTATTTTTGACTTATGTTTTATTAGTTCTTATTATTTCGTCACCGAACTAGTCCAATGCTAGTTGTGACTTTATCGTTTCCTCGCTAGTCCAACGCTAGTGGAGATTCCTAGAAAGGGCTAGTCCAACACCAGACCCTTATAAATTTTAGTGCTAGGTGCACTCATGTGCATGTTACATCATTTCACACACTATTTCTTTTTAGTTTTTCATCATTTTGCATGATTTTATATGTGTATATAATCATCATTATTATCTATTTTTAAGTATTTGGTAGCGCGACATTTAGATTGCATTTTCACTTAAACTTTTAGGGTATATGTGTGATTCGACTAGAAATAGTCACTTATTCACGTGGAAAGCGGTGGCGTACATGACATTCCTCCCTCCGTGAGTAGGAACATTCAGTCACAAATTATTAGTCTCCCGTACCCGTTATGGTGCATTCCCACTTTCTTTGACAACTTATTATCTATATTACTATTTTTCTTTTCTTTTTGCATTTCATTTTTTGCATAGACACTCGTGACTCCTTCGAGGTCTCATTTCGGGTTTAGCAATTAATGCGATCATCCCGACCAAGTTTCAACGGGACATTTTGACCCTCTCGATACCCATTTAGATTTAGAATTTGCTTTCATTTAGACACATCCAAACACGATAGAATTTAGGGTTAATTTAGAAAAAAACCTCGCAACTAGCCTCGGCTAGGTAGAAAGGGTGCCTTAGGCATGAGCCTTTGCCTTCCCTTTCTTCAAATGTGACTTCCGAACCTTCTTCTCTCGTTTTTCATAGACTGGAGTCGGAAAAGGGTTTTAAATATTTTTTCTAAAAATTTTACTTTTGTTTTGTTAAACAATTTTTCGGGTGACTTGGTACACCCTAACTCAGTATCAAGTGGCGACTCTATTTTTTATAAATAAAACCCTTTTTTAAAAAATCAGTTGGCCAAAACTGTCACACTTTTTAGTCCCGGCCTTATTTTCTTTTAAAATACCATTTTTCAAAAATAACACTTTTTTACTAAATACTTGATTTTTTCACACACACATAGTTTTTTGAAAACTTATCTTTCATAAAAGGGTTGTGACAGCCCCACCTTACCCAGAGGCACACCAAAAGGCTTAGTGGACTGCCTGCCTAGCTCTCGCCAGGACTCGAATCACGCACTCATGCAACCATCCAAGCGTACTTAACTCAAAATAAAATAAAATAAAATGGAATAAAATAAAATACACTCATATTATTTAACTTAAAGGTACAAGTAACATCAAAAGTGTATATGTCATAATATACATGATTTTCACAAGGGTAGCCTAAAACAGTTTGGCTATTACAATAACTAAGACATCTAGTATAATCAAAATCAGTCGTTCTAGCTTTAATTTTTCAGGAAACCTGGGTAAAGGAAAACAAATAAAAGGAATGAGCTATAATAGCCCAGTGAATGCCCAAGTCATGCAACCTTATCAAGATCTCATTATTTTATTGAATAAAATAATCGACAAATTAAATAAACAAGATATGAACAATTTAATTATCAAGTAGTCAAGGGCGGATACAAGACTCAACTACGGGAGCAAGCTCAACCGCAGGAAAAGCAAGTACTGATCATGTAACCATGACGGTAGGACTGAGATAATAGCTCAGGTCTTTATCAAAGGACATGCCAGTTTTATCACGCAAGCCCTAACCACCGTTCACCTTATAACCTCCGTACAGGCTACCACATCCAGGGAAGTAATCTCAACCTTGGAGGGCCAACACGTAAGAAAGTTCAATCCGGAGTTGGCCTTTTGAGGATTCACAACTCAAAAGGGAAAGAACGTCACGCCCTAAAACACCCAGCACCTTATAACCTCCCAAGCCTGTCCAGGTTGACTATCCGTGAAGTAACGGTAAAGTTAGTCACGGAAGTCTCAAGCACAAGTAACACGTTGAATAGTGAAAGCATATAACACATTACGGAATAGATGCGATAAAGTACACATCTTTCCTCAAGTAGCACATTTTATCACATAAGATTTGCAAGTGTAACATAATATTTACAAGTGAAACATAACATTTCATGCATCATGCACACATAGAGACACTCACCTGGAATGCCTAAGAAAATATCTCGTCAAAATGGTCGCGATGCGTTTTCGGACCCTGAAATTTAAAAGAAATAATATAATGAAACCCAATTAAAACCCTAGTGAATTTAGTAAGAAAAATTCAAGAAAATACCCCACTTATTTCTAGGGTTTTGGTTTTAGGGTTTCTAGGGTTTAGGGTTTAGGGTTTACTCATTCTAAGAAAATTTAATCTAGTCACTAGATCATTTTCTAAAAATTCCTACACTTCAATTTCCTTCAATTGAGCATATTCTAGGTTTAAAATCTCACTTGTCAATTTTTCTTCTTTTAATTCTACCAAAATTTCGGTAGCATTTCCCTTAAAATCGGACTAACCCAAATTTTTTTCCTGCAAGAAAATCAGCCATCCAACCCAATTTCAACAAGTTCTACAACTTTTATGTTCAATTCAAGCTCAAATTCAATCAAGATTCCACTAAATTTCAAGAATTCTACTCCAAGAATCTTCAACCAAACAACATATAACACATGAAATTTCAAGGTTTAAATGCTATTTACTAGTCTATCTAACCACAAGAACACTTTATCTAGCAAGTAAATCTCCAATTCAAACTAAGTTCTCCAAGTAGTAGCAACAAGAATCTAGGCTTAAGCTTGCATAAAAGACTAATTAAAACTTGAAATTAGTAGGAAAAGTTCATAGTAAATACCTTAGATAAGCTTAGAACTTTGCTTAGGAAGGAAAGAAGCTCACTTTCTATGGTGGATTTGCCCAAAATTTGGAGAAGAAGCTTCAAGAAGTTGAGAGCAAAATGAGAGGAAAAGAGAAAGAGAGATGGCCGGCCAAGAAGAAAGAGAAGAGAAAGAAATAGGCTAGGAAAAATGGAAAAGAAATAAAGAAAAGGTGGGAAAAAGATTAACCAATAAAAACATAACAAGAATAAAGTTAAGATGTAGTCTTTTAATGCAATAGTGGTTAACTTGGATCAATTTGATTGGTAGAACTCTTTAATCTCTTATCACCTAATACTAGCAATATTATGGCACAAATTATTAAAGCAAAAAGAGAGGAAAATAGAGAGAGAAAGATCCGGCCATAAGGAGAGGAAAAGAAAGAAAGAAATTCGGCCAAAGAGAAAAAGAAAAGAAAGAAGAAATTTCGGCCAAGAGGAAAAGAAAAGAGAGAAGAAATTTCAGCCAAGGAAAAGAAAATAAAGCAAGAAAATAAGTGAAATTTTTTGAGTAAAATTGAGCTAAAATTCAAGTAGTCAAAAGACTAGAAAATAGTAGAATAAGCTAATCAAAATTTAAACACTAATATAAATTAAATGGTCAAGTAAAATTATTCTAAATTTAGTACTTAGGTGTCCTTACTTAATAATCAAATCTTAGTTAATTAACCTAATTAACTTAAGAAATCTTTCAACTAATAAATCAAGGATTAACACTTAACCCTAAATAAAAGAATGTCTCTTGTAAGTGCATTTTCTAGGGTGTTACAAGGGTCACCGAACTAGACCGCCTTTCGAGGCTCAACAGTCAACGACCCCACTAGTACCTTATCGATTTCGGACGCGACAAGTGTAATTTTTAAACCTGAGGGAAGGAACCTATAATTACAACAAACCTCAGGGGAGGTATGGGAAATTATCCCTATTAATATCAACAGCTTTTATTTTTATTTTGTAGAAATTCCAGGCAGTGAAAAGAACCGCACTATCAACATTGAAATGTGAATAATTGAAGATGTTGTGCTACAAAATCTAATGATAACAGTTGTCTTATGTTGTTTTTTACTCTTCACCTCAAAACATGTCTGGTGTTTTTTTTTTTATATGATTTGTGATGTACGGTATTTCTTTGTTTTAAATAATTAAAATTTTCTTTAGTGATTGCGATGAATTTATGGCTTATAAGATTTGATTTAATATATGTTATTTAAGTTTATATTTGTCATAAATGGTGTTTTGATTATTAGTAAATTATTCAAGATTTAAAACATGTTTACCAATTTTCGAATACGGGTGATAATGTGGATATCCAATTCGAAAAATGTGGATATCCGATTCACAGGATATCTCAACATGCGAATACGAATATGAATCACAATTTTGCCTGACCCGCTTAAATCATAAAATATTCCTTTTGGGCCAAATATCCGACCTGTGTGCACCTCTACTCCTTACTACAAGGTAAATAATAAACGATTGTAACAAACTTAGGACATTGCAAATTTTCCAAATTTAGGATAGGGAGCCGGATTTTAGCGTTTGGAGTGTGGATATTTTGTTCTTCTCCATCTTTGTCACCCTTTTATTTATTTATATATCCATTTGATGATTCTGCTTTACTAAAATTCTAACAGAATGTAGAGATATTTTATTTGAAAACTGACTGATATGTAATTCTTGACCATTTAAATATAATTTGCTTATTTGGATGGCGTAGAAGCTGTGGCAACTGTGTTCGCTCAAGTGTTAGTGTAGGCTCTTTTATTAAAAAAGATCTTCATCTATACCAGCCAAGGACAATTTATAAATGATTCTAGTTTTGTAAAGTATGTTAAAAAAAATGTATAAATAGTCTCAGAATTGAGTTTCCTCTATTTGCATAAAAAAATATGGTTGAGTTCGTATATTTGTGGTTTGGATGCTCATGTACAATTTGAAATGTCACTGTCGCGCCCCATTTTTCGAAAATAAATAGAAGGTGTAAAGAAGATGTCGGGAAAAGGGAAAAGGAAGTATTAAATGTAATGTTGTGGTTATAAAAAAACGTGTAAATTTTTTTGTAAAAACTAATTTTTTTGAAAATGCTTTGTAAAAGATGATTCGATAAAATGTGACAAAACAAATGCTTTACTTTAAAAAATAAAAGAAAAAGGGCCTAAAATGGGACTTTTGAAATGCGACGATTTTTGGGCCCGAAAATAGAGTCTAAAAAGGGTTTTTTAGTGAAAAAGGAGTCGCCACTTGATATTGAGTTTTGGTGTACCAAGTCACCCGAAAATATTTTATAAAAGGTAAGAAAATTAAGAATGATTCATTTAAAGAAATGATTTTGGCAAAATATAGGAAAAACAAGAAAAACCCTTTTAGACGACTCCAGGTCTTTGAAAACAAGAGAAAAAGGTTCGGGAGTCACAGTTGAAGAAAGGGAAGGCAAAGGCTCGTGCCTAAGGCACCCTTTCAACCTAGCCGAAACTAGTTGCGAGGTTTAGTCTAAATTTTCCTAATATAACCCTAAGATTTTATCACATTTGGATGCAACTATATGAATGCAAATCTAATCCTAAAAAATGGATATCGATAAGGGACGAAATATTCCATTGAGGTTTGGTCGGGATTATCGCATTAATTGCGAAACTCGAGTCTAGACCTCGATGGAGTCACGAGTATAGATGCAAAATGAAATGCAAAAGAAAAGGAAAATAGTAATATAGGTAGTAAATGATCAAAGAGAGTAGGAATGCAACATAACGGGTACGGGGAACTAATAAACTCGTGACTAACTGTTTCTACTCACGGAGGGGGGAACGACATGTACGCCATCGCTTCCCACGTGAGTAGATGACTATTTCTTAGTCTAAATCATGCAAATGGCCTAAAATTCTATGTGTAGTGGAATCTAAAAATTATGCACCAAATAGATGTTAAAATAAGTAACAAGTTATAAAGTATATATAAAAAAAAACTCATAGAAAGTGGGAAAAGCCTAAAAAGATAAAATGTGTGTGAAATGTCATGAAATGCATACAAAAAATATTCCTAATGCTAAAATGACCTAAAGGCTTAGCATTGGACTAGCCTATTTTCTATAAGTTCTCCGCTAGCGTTGGACTAGAGGAGAAATCGGAATTAACCACAACTAGCTTTGGACTAGTGTGGCGACGATACACATATATAATTAAAGCAAGTAAATAAATAAAGCATGTATTAAACAATAAATCACATAAAAGCAAATAATAGCAAGTAGGAGCACATAACACATAAGCATGATATTCTAGATGCAAAATCCTAAAGAAAGCGAATAAAACACATAAGCATGTAACACACGTAGCACACATAAGCCTAACTATTACACCGGAGAATAACCTAATTGCAGTCTAAAATAACCTATCTAACCTATCTATTACATTTTCTATCTAAATACATAGGCTTTGATTTTTTTTTTTTTTTAAATAGATAACACATAAACTATCTATTACATTAACTATCTAAGTACAAAAATTTTTACTAAATAGAATATTACCTATCTATTACATTTTTTTTGAATAATCAACAATTAAATTCGAGTAAATAATATGACATAAATAAATAAACACTCTCACATGGATAAAAATTATAAGCACAAAAGCACGTAGAAAAACACATAGGAGCACGTAGGAGCACATAAAAAGAAATATTGGAAGGGTAATCGAGGTACCTCTCATTCGTAAACCCGGTATAAATGGCTACTAAAATGAACAAACTTAATCAAGGTATCATTATTTAAATAAATAAACCATTAATTAAATTATTCTAGAGCAATCACTATAAACATGCTAATGATAATTCAAACAATTGTAGCAATGATAAACAAAAATAGAAAAAAATAATGATAATAATAATTAATTATTTAGGAAGAAAAAGGAAAATTATTTAAGTAAAGATAAGTAAGTAGATAAATAAATAAAGTAGAACAACAAAAATAACATAAAAATAAAAATAAAATAAATAATAATAATAATAATAATAATAATAGAAGATAAAACATAATAATACATACATTGAAATTTTAACACCTCAAATAATAATTGTTAAAATAACTAGAAGAAAATAGAGAAACTAATTTGAACATTAATTAGACTAACAAGACCCAATTTTAGAATATTAATTATAAGTTTGATAAAATAAATAAAAAAAATGTAAAAAGAGATAATTTAAAGCTTTGAGGACTTAATTAATTCTAATTAATACTTTTTTTTTTTTTTGGCAAAAATAAAATATTATAGGATTTGGATTAAAAGTGGAAATTTAGGCAATATTCTAAAGTAAAAATGTAATTTATGAGGAACAAAAGGATAAAATTATAATTTCAAACCCCAATTAAGGTAATGACATAGTTTACAATGAATTTAAAGGCCAAAATATAATTTTCAGCGAGTATAATGCCCAAAAATAAAAAATTCCAGCAATACTTAAGTCCAAGAATATAATTTCAGCAAAGTCATTAAACAATACCTAATTTACAGCAATGTCTAGGGTCAAATTATAATTTTCAGCTATATAAAAGGGCCAAAAATAAAAATTCCAGCAACTACAAGTATAAAATACAAATTCCAGCAACAAATAAAGGCTAAAACATAATTCTAACAATTAATGGAGGTCTTAAAACAAATTCCAGCAACATAAAGGACCAAAAATATAAATTCCAGCAACAATAAGGGGCCAAAAATAAAATTCCAGCAAGTTTGGGGACAAAAATGCAAAAATTCCAGCAATGTGAGGGACCAAATTGCAAATTCCAGCCACATTTAAAGCCTAAAATATAATAATAGCAAGCTTGGGAGGCAAAATTGTAATTTTCATAAATATCAGAGGGTAAAATTGCAATTCCAGAAAAATTATAGGGGTTAAAATGTAATTACCGAAAAATATAGGGTCAAAAATGGAAATTAAAAAACGCAGGGGCCAAAATTATAATTATCTAAAAGTTGAGGGACCTAAATGCAATTAATCGGGACCTAATTGCAAAGAAAATTAAATTATGGGGGCCAATCTACAATAAACATAAATTTAAATGCACAAATAAAAATTATCGGGGCCACAGTAGCATTAATGAAAGTACAAGGACTATAAAATAAATAACTATTATTAATTAAAAATAAATTAAAAAACTAAACTAATCAAAACGACGTAGTTTTGAGTGAAACTACGTCAAAACGACGTAGTTTCACCAAAACATTTTTTTTTTTTTTTTTTCGGCTGATTTCGGTTTTTTTTTTTTTTTTTTTTCAGATTTCCTTTTATTTTTTTTCTTCCTTTTTCTCACTCTTTTTCTTTTCTCTCTTTTTCTTTTCTCTCTTTTCTTCTTTCCTTTTCTTTCTTTTCCCTCTTTTCTTTTTCTCCCTTCTTCTTCCCCGATTCCCTTCTGCTTCCCCCCCCCGATTTCCTTCTGCTCTTCTCTTCTTCTTCCTCCTTTCTTCTCTTCTTCCTTTCTTCTCTTCTTCCCTTTTCTTCTTCTTCTTTTCTTCCCTTTTCTTTTTCCCTCCCCCCGATCTGCTCTCCCCCTTTTTCTTTTCTTTTTTTTTTTTTTCTTTTCTTTCCTCGCTGTCGTTTCTCTCTCTCACAGGTCTCTCTCTCTCTCTCTCTCTCTCTCTCTCTCTCTCTCTCTCTCGGCCGGACGTTTTTCAGTTTTCTTTTTTTTTTTTTTTTTTTTTTTTTAATACAAAAAACAGAAAACAAAGCAAAAAAAAATTTGAAAGTAAAAGTAGGAGATTTACCTGGTAGTGATGCTATTGTTGTTGCTGTTGTTGTTGTTGTTTGTTGCTTGAATTTTTTTTTTTTTTTTTTTCGAATCTTTGCAGGTGTATGCGTGTATGTTTTGCAGGTGTATGTGTGTGCTTCTGTGTGGGTGAATTGTGTGTCTGTGTGAGTTGTGAGTGAATGCAGGTGTCTGTTTTGTGTGTGTTTGAGTGTGGTGTGTTGTGAATTGCAGGGGAAGGGAGTAAATTTTTGTGCGTGACTGGTGTGTGCTGTGTTGTGTGCGTATGTGAGTTGTGAGTGAATTGTGTGTGTTTGTGTGTGCGAATTGTGTGTCTGTGTGTGTCTGTATGTGCGAATTGTGTGTCTGTGTGTGTCTGTGTGTTGTGTTCTGTGTAGTGAGGACGCAGGTGTGTTCAATCTGTGAGTTTTGAAGAATGCAAGTGTGTGTTTGGTTGTGTGTTCTGCGTGTTTTGTGTGTGCTTGTCTGCAGGGGAGTGAATTGCAGGTGTGTGTAGTGTTTATGTGCCTGTATGTGAGGCGTGAGAGGGGAAGGGAGGCAGAGAGTGAAAGTGAGGTGTGCGTTTGTGATGTCTGTGTTGTGTGCAGGCTTGTGCAGCTGTGTGCGTGAATTCTCTGTGAATGTTTATGGTGTGTATGTGCAAGTGTGTGTTGTGTGTGTTTCTGGTGATTGCAGGGAGAGGGAGGGGAAAGAAATGCAGGTGTGTGTGAGTGTTGTGTGTCTGTGTGATTGCAGGGAGAGGGAGGGGAAAGAAATGCAGGTGTGTGTGAGTGTTGTGTGTCTGTCTCATTGCAGGGAGAGGGAGGGGAAAGAAATGCAGGTGTAGGAATTGGGAAGAAAATCAATCTCTCCAAATCCCCTCAAATCTGCTGAAATGCAGGGGAGTTGGAGAGAATTGTGATGATGGCATGGGGCTGCTCTGATGGCAGCCCCCATGCTGCTACAGTAGCAGCAGGCTGCAAACGC
>CM045560.1:20735179-20921306 GCA_024721245.1 Mitragyna speciosa | reverse complement strand
CTTTCCCATGCTGTTCATATCAGGCTCTGATCTTCTAGGAATCTCAGTGGGACAGTTTCCTTTGTCAAAGATAATGAGAAAGTCTGATAAATCAGGTGTCGGCGGTAATCCTTGGATACGCCCTAAACTGTCGAAGAAATCTTTTTGGAGTGTAAGCGGCAATGCCCTGAGTCCCTAGTAGCGGTATGAAATCGGCCAACTTAGTACGGAGAGCAGCTTTGATGCAGTCTGTCCAATCCAGAACCCATCGAATCCTTCGATCAGGTATCGTCATCAAAAAGTCTAGACATTCTAAAGCTGTCCTCATCGAGCTATTTCCTTCCACCCTTTTGTGATGCGTGACTATCCAGTTGTATCCGATCAATGGCAAACTGTTGGGAATAGCCGAGTGACTCTTGAAGTGTTCCATGGCCCAAATGTGTAAGATCCTGTTGGATGCATGAAAGAAATTGGTTTTCCTTTGGCAATTGGTGCAGGCAGTGAATATATCGGCTAACACAGTTGGCACTATAGAAGTCCTTTGACCTCCGATTCCAAAGAAAAGATCGGAGATGAGCTTAGTTATCTTAAAACTGATTTTTTTGTCTTCTCTTGGAAATAAGTAAGTTCCTGCCATGGCATACCCATACACCCAAAGTCTCTTGTGCGCCCATGCTGCCTTGGATGCAATCGTGAAATCCCCTGAATACTTCTCAAACCCGTCCTTATCTGCAAACCTATCAAACAAGAATTTCACACTTATACTCTGATCGGAGCCTTGTAGTGCAGACTCCTTCAATCCAGCGAAATGGCAGAACTCGGCTTTTCCAGAAACAAATGGAAAGATTACGGTCGTCCGTTCTACTGGCAAATTAAGTAAACCGGCTACCTCTTCAATTGTAATGGTCAATTCCTTGTCTCTAATCCTAAATGCTGAGCAATCAGGGTCCCACAGATGAATCAGAGCTTCCACCAAACATCCGTTTGTCTCTATTTCCTTGAAGTCACCAATGGGTCCTAAAAATGCTGCTACTTGGTTGATCTCACTAGGCAGGAGGAGCCCTGGCCACCTCCGGACTTCAGGTAGG
This sequence comes from Mitragyna speciosa, assembly GCA_024721245.1. NCBI lineage: Eukaryota > Viridiplantae > Streptophyta > Magnoliopsida > Gentianales > Rubiaceae > Mitragyna > Mitragyna speciosa. Next base: position 20,920,239 of record CM045560.1, on the reverse strand, counting down.
ACTGTTAGCATTTGCTTGATGCGTCGTGGGTTATTCATTCTGGTGCAAAAATATGACTTTATCAGATCACCTTACCTGGGGTCTCACCCATCAGGATTTACTGAAATTTAAACGTGCAATGTCTTTTAGGGTTACGTACCCGAGACAAAAGGATGGCCTTCCTATCATGGGATTCCCAAAATGGCATTCCCTCTAGGGTTTATGTATGATGCCAGTTTATTAGAGCAAGCTAAAATATACAAAAAATGTCAAATTTGAGAAGGTGATGTGGAATTTTCTTTGAGAAAGATGGATCATGAACTGTAGAAAAGAAATTATTGACTCTAAAAATGTTTGATTGACAAATCGAACCTACAAGAGGTTACGAGACGCAACGTTGAAAGAAAACAAAAAGTCCTGACTTTATCTAGAAATACAAAATGCCAATTTATTAAAATCCAATGAAATATGTGCTAAAATCGCCTTTTGTGTAATGTGGGATGGGAGGGCGGGGGATGCGGCAAAAACGACATGTTAATTTTTGAAAAAGGGTAAATACAAGTTGTGCAAAAATTTGACCATCTGAGTGCAGTTATTAACTAAAAAATTAGTTCGAGTAAAATTGCCAAGTACAACAAAAATGAGTAAACTTTGAAAAGGATTTAAAAACTAAGGATTTAAAAACTAAAATTTTTATTCAAGAATATACAAGACGAAAAAATCAAATTTTTAGGATTTTTAAGAAATTCACAATGATTGATCTCTTGGGTATTTATAACAAAATGCGATTTGCAAAAAATTTATAAAATTCTATTTCCATCTTTCTCGAAGACATTAATTATCAAAATGAAATTTAAACGTGCCAAAAGAGGGTTGTTTCTTATGAGAGCACCATGCCAGGGCTCTTTGTTCTATGGTTGTGAATGCAATCAAAAATAAGAAGGAAAGAAATTGCGTTAGTTTATTCACATAACACATTGGCAAGAACAAATAATACACATAGATAACAATAAATGACATAATAAGGAAAGTAAAGGAGGTTGGTTCCCTCCTCTCGTGCCTGGTGTACCTGATAGGGAAAGGCTGACTCTACCCTAAGTTATGCTACATGGATGCATGAGGTTGGGCTCACTAATGCATCTAAACTCGATTAAGCTGTTGGCTCCCAAGCCTTCAGACCTAAGGGTAAGGGTCATCAATCCCAAAACCCTTGGTCGGTGGCTCGAGTGATCCCCTGGACACTGCTACGCGCACGTCGGGCCACGGCCACATGTCCAAGCGAATCGATTTTTAAAGCCCAAATCTCTAGACTTGTGGACTCAAGCCAAGAGTTTGGGTGATCTCCTAGACAATGTTACGTGCACGTCGTGCCACGGTCACATGTCTAAGTAGATCAATCCTAATTCCTAAAGGGACGAGTGGGTGACAACCACCAAAAGATAGAAACGGTAAAAACATCGAATGCACGTATGAAGTGCTCCTTATGAGAGGAAGGAATGTAATATTAACACGCGTGGGCTCTAAGGGTGATTGACCCCTTCCCCAAATGCAAGCGCGGTCGAGTAAAGCAGTAACAAGTGAATAAATCATACATACATCACATAAGTAGCCGAGAGACGGGAAGTGCAAGATGCAAAAGAAAAACCTAAAAACCTAGAAAAAATAGAAATGCAATCCTAAGCATCCAAATGCAATAAAATGAAAGGGTTAGAAAAAGAATAAAATGACTAAACCTAGTGCTCGGACTCACTAGTGATCCCCAGTGGAGTCGCCAGCTGTCGCGCCCCATTTTTCGAAAATAAATAGAAGGTGTAAAGAAGATGTCGGGAAAAGGGAAAAGGAAGTATTAAATGTAATGTTGTGGTTATAAAAAAAACGTGTAAATTTTTTTGTAAAAACTAATTTTTTGAAAATGCTTTGTAAAAGATGATTCGATAAAATGTGACAAAACAAATGCTTTACTTTAAAAAATAAAAGAAAAAGGGCCTAAAATGGGACTTTTGAAATGCGACGATTTTTGGGCCCGAAAATAGAGTCTAAAAAGGGTTTTTTAGTGAAAAAGGAGTCGCCACTTGATATTGAGTTTTGGTGTACCAAGTCACCCGAAAATATTTTATAAAAGGTAAGAAAATTAAGAATGATTCATTTAAAGAAATGATTTTGGCAAAATATAGGAAAAACAAGAAAAACCCTTTTAGACGACTCCAGGTCTTTGAAAACAAGAGAAAAAGGTTCGGGAGTCACAGTTGAAGAAAGGGAAGGCAAAGGCTCGTGCCTAAGGCACCCTTTCAACCTAGCCGAAACTAGTTGCGAGGTTTAGTCTAAATTTTCCTAATATAACCCTAAGATTTTATCACATTTGGATGCAACTATATGAATGCAAATCTAATCCTAAAAAATGGATATCGATAAGGGACGAAATATTCCATTGAGGTTTGGTCGGGATTATCGCATTAATTGCGAAACTCGAGTCTAGACCTCGATGGAGTCACGAGTATAGATGCAAAATGAAATGCAAAAGAAAAGGAAAATAGTAATATAGGTAGTAAATGATCAAAGAGAGTAGGAATGCAACATAACGGGTACGGGGAACTAATAAACTCGTGACTAACTGTTTCTACTCACGGAGGGGGGAACGACATGTACGCCATCGCTTCCCACGTGAGTAGATGACTATTTCTTAGTCTAAATCATGCAAATGGCCTAAAATTCTATGTGTAGTGGAATCTAAAAATTATGCACCAAATAGATGTTAAAATAAGTAACAAGTTATAAAGTATATATAAAAAAAAAACTCATAGAAAGTGGGAAAAGCCTAAAAAGATAAAATGTGTGTGAAATGTCATGAAATGCATACAAAAAATATTCCTAATGCTAAAATGACCTAAAGGCTTAGCATTGGACTAGCCTATTTTCTATAAGTTCTCCGCTAGCGTTGGACTAGAGGAGAAATCGGAATTAACCACAACTAGCTTTGGACTAGTGTGGCGACGATACACATATATAATTAAAGCAAGTAAATAAATAAAGCATGTATTAAACAATAAATCACATAAAAGCAAATAATAGCAAGTAGGAGCACATAACACATAAGCATGATATTCTAGATGCAAAATCCTAAAGAAAGCGAATAAAACACATAAGCATGTAACACACGTAGCACACATAAGCCTAACTATTACACCGGAGAATAACCTAATTGCAGTCTAAAATAACCTATCTAACCTATCTATTACATTTTCTATCTAAATACATAGGCTTTGATTTTTTTTTTTTTTTAAATAGATAACACATAAACTATCTATTACATTAACTATCTAAGTACAAAAATTTTTACTAAATAGAATATTACCTATCTATTACATTTTTTTTGAATAATCAACAATTAAATTCGAGTAAATAATATGACATAAATAAATAAACACTCTCACATGGATAAAAATTATAAGCACAAAAGCACGTAGAAAAACACATAGGAGCACGTAGGAGCACATAAAAAGAAATATTGGAAGGGTAATCGAGGTACCTCTCATTCGTAAACCCGGTATAAATGGCTACTAAAATGAACAAACTTAATCAAGGTATCATTATTTAAATAAATAAACCATTAATTAAATTATTCTAGAGCAATCACTATAAACATGCTAATGATAATTCAAACAATTGTAGCAATGATAAACAAAAATAGAAAAAAAATAATGATAATAATAATTAATTATTTAGGAAGAAAAAGGAAAATTATTTAAGTAAAGATAAGTAAGTAGATAAATAAATAAAGTAGAACAACAAAAATAACATAAAAATAAAAATAAAATAAATAATAATAATAATAATAATAATAATAGAAGATAAAACATAATAATACATACATTGAAATTTTAACACCTCAAATAATAATTGTTAAAATAACTAGAAGAAAATAGAGAAACTAATTTGAACATTAATTAGACTAACAAGACCCAATTTTAGAATATTAATTATAAGTTTGATAAAATAAATAAAAAAAATGTAAAAAGAGATAATTTAAAGCTTTGAGGACTTAATTAATTCTAATTAATACTTTTTTTTTTTTTTGGCAAAAATAAAATATTATAGGATTTGGATTAAAAGTGGAAATTTAGGCAATATTCTAAAGTAAAAAATGTAATTTATGAGGAACAAAAGGATAAAATTATAATTTCAAACCCCAATTAAGGTAATGACATAGTTTACAATGAATTTAAAGGCCAAAATATAATTTTCAGCGAGTATAATGCCCAAAAATAAAAAATTCCAGCAATACTTAAGTCCAAGAATATAATTTCAGCAAAGTCATTAAACAATACCTAATTTACAGCAATGTCTAGGGTCAAATTATAATTTTCAGCTATATAAAAGGGCCAAAAATAAAAATTCCAGCAACTACAAGTATAAAATACAAATTCCAGCAACAAATAAAGGCTAAAACATAATTCTAACAATTAATGGAGGTCTTAAAACAAATTCCAGCAACATAAAGGACCAAAAATATAAATTCCAGCAACAATAAGGGGCCAAAAATAAAATTCCAGCAAGTTTGGGGACAAAAATGCAAAAATTCCAGCAATGTGAGGGACCAAATTGCAAATTCCAGCCACATTTAAAGCCTAAAATATAATAATAGCAAGCTTGGGAGGCAAAATTGTAATTTTCATAAATATCAGAGGGTAAAATTGCAATTCCAGAAAAATTATAGGGGTTAAAATGTAATTACCGAAAAATATAGGGTCAAAAATGGAAATTAAAAAACGCAGGGGCCAAAATTATAATTATCTAAAAGTTGAGGGACCTAAATGCAATTAATCGGGACCTAATTGCAAAGAAAATTAAATTATGGGGGCCAATCTACAATAAACATAAATTTAAATGCACAAATAAAAATTATCGGGGCCACAGTAGCATTAATGAAAGTACAAGGACTATAAAATAAATAACTATTATTAATTAAAAATAAATTAAAAAACTAAACTAATCAAAACGACGTAGTTTTGAGTGAAACTACGTCAAAACGACGTAGTTTCACCAAAACATTTTTTTTTTTTTTTTTTTTCGGCTGATTTCGGTTTTTTTTTTTTTTTTTTTTTTCAGATTTCCTTTTATTTTTTTTCTTTCCTTTTTCTCTCTCTTTTTCTTTTCTCTCTTTTTCTTTTCTCTCTTTTCTTCTTTCCTTTTCTTTCTTTTCCCTCTTTTCTTTTTCTCCCTTCTTCTTCCCCGATTCCCTTCTGCTTCCCCCCCCCCGATTTCCTTCTGCTCTTCTCTTCTTCTTCCTCCTTTCTTCTCTTCTTCCTTTCTTCTCTTCTTCCCTTTTCTTCTTCTTCTTTTCTTCCCTTTTCTTTTTCCCTCCCCCCGATCTGCTCTCCCCCTTTTTCTTTTCTTTTTTTTTTTTCTTTTCTTTCCTCGCTGTCGTTTCTCTCTCTCACAGGTCTCTCTCTCTCTCTCTCTCTCTCTCTCTCTCTCTCTCTCTCTCGGCCGGACGTTTTTCAGTTTTCTTTTTTTTTTTTTTTTTTTTTTTAATACAAAAAACAGAAAACAAAGCAAAAAAAAATTTGAAAGTAAAAGTAGGAGATTTACCTGGTAGTGATGCTATTGTTGTTGCTGTTGTTGTTGTTGTTTGTTGCTTGAATTTTTTTTTTTTTTTTTTTTTCGAATCTTTGCAGGTGTATGCGTGTATGTTTTGCAGGTGTATGTGTGTGCTTCTGTGTGGTGAATTGTGTGTCTGTGTGAGTTGTGAGTGAATGCAGGTGTCTGTTTTGTGTGTGTTTGAGTGTGGTGTGTTGTGAATTGCAGGGGAAGGGAGTAAATTTTTGTGCGTGACTGGTGTGTGCTGTGTTGTGTGCGTATGTGAGTTGTGAGTGAATTGTGTGTGTTTGTGTGTGCGAATTGTGTGTCTGTGTGTGTCTGTATGTGCGAATTGTGTGTCTGTGTGTGTCTGTGTGTTGTGTTCTGTGTAGTGAGGACGCAGGTGTGTTCAATCTGTGAGTTTTGAAGAATGCAAGTGTGTGTTTGGTTGTGTGTTCTGCGTGTTTTGTGTGTGCTTGTCTGCAGGGGAGTGAATTGCAGGTGTGTGTAGTGTTTATGTGCCTGTATGTGAGGCGTGAGAGGGGGAAGGGAGGCAGAGAGTGAAAGTGAGGTGTGCGTTTGTGATGTCTGTGTTGTGTGCAGGCTTGTGCAGCTGTGTGCGTGAATTCTCTGTGAATGTTTATGGTGTGTATGTGCAAGTGTGTGTTGTGTGTGTTTCTGGTGATTGCAGGGAGAGGGAGGGGAAAGAAATGCAGGTGTGTGTGAGTGTTGTGTGTCTGTGTGATTGCAGGGAGAGGGAGGGGAAAGAAATGCAGGTGTGTGTGAGTGTTGTGTGTCTGTCTCATTGCAGGGAGAGGGAGGGGAAAGAAATGCAGGTGTAGGAATTGGGAAGAAAATCAATCTCTCCAAATCCCCTCAAATCTGCTGAAATGCAGGGGAGTTGGAGAGAATTGTGATGATGGCATGGGGCTGCTCTGATGGCAGCCCCCATGCTGCTACAGTAGCAGCAGGCTGCAAACGCAGCCTGCTCTCTCTTTTTTTTTTTTTTTTTTTTTTTTTTTTTTTTGAGGAGGAAAATGAAGGAAAACAAAAAATGAAATAGAATAAAAATAAAAATAAAAATATTAGAGTCTCTAAAATTACCAAGAAAGATACTGGAATTTATAGTTATAAAACGGATAAATAAAATTTACTACAAAAATTTAAAAATTAACATATCATTAAAATGTGCGATTAATAGAAAAATAAAAAATAAAAATAACAAATAATAATAACAAAGTATTAAAATAAATATTAAAAATTTCTAAAAATCATGAAATTTATACGGGAAATTCATGAATATATGAGCTATGCATAAATAAATTCACTTGAAAAAATTCTCATAAAAGGAATGCATTGGGAAACGTGCCATTAATAAACAAAAAGATAAAAATTAAATAAATACTAAACGACCTCTAAAAATTATGAGATTTTTACAGAAAATTTATGAGTATTCAAAATGCATATATAAAAATTTTTCACTTGAAAATTCTCATAAAAATAGCACATTGGAAAACGTGCCAATAGACTTAAAATGCTAAAATTTTAAATAAATATTAGATGACTCCTAAAAATTATTAAAATTATAAATAATGATAAAAATAGTAAAATCATGTATTTAGGAAATAAAATAAAATAAACTAATATTTACATAGTGAAATTACCATTTTGCCCCTGACACGACAAATTAGACGTAATATACACAAAAATTATAATTAGCCTCTGAAAATCACAATAACCCCTAAATAAAGTAATACGCATATTTTTTTATAAAATGTGTGTCAAAATTTGGTGTCTACAGTCACAATTGAGGGAGGACTTTATGTATGTAGTAGTTTTCTCCTTTTCAATCTATAAAGAATTTTTGTTTCTATTATGTACAGAAGAAGGTGTACCCTATTTATAGACAAATGTTAGAGTAAATTTCTATCCCGTAGTGTGTTACTTGGGGGGTGTTTGGTTTGGGAGAATCAGATAGGGAAACAGGTGTTAATAGTCAGGACAATAATTGTTGATGTTTAAAAAACAACTATTACTATCCTTCAATCAAAATGAAATGAAGGTGAGTACTTTGTGTTTTTATGATTAATTAATTGGTGTTTTTACGAGTCCTCTTTAAAACATTATTCTATTAAACTCATTGACCCTTTTGATTAAAGGTTAGATACCCAAAATAAAAATGGTTTTTTTCTCTTTTTTTTTTTTAAGTTACCGTTTGCACAAAACTCAAATTGGAGCATGGTTTTATACAAGATTGAAGAAGCTTTTTTAGAAATTTTTTTAAGAAAATACTGTAGACACCAAATTTTGACACACCATTTATTTTCAAACACTGGGGGGCACATTTGCACTTTTTGGGACAAATTTTAATTTTTCAATAATCTGGGGGGCAAAATAGTAATTTTATTTATAAATATTTTTCTATAAGCTTTTGGGGGTTTAAATTCATATTTTTACTTTGGTGTGAATTTGTTAATTTCTTATGATTTTTCTGGATTTAATTGGTATTCTTTATATTTTTACCATCACGAGGGCAAAATGGTAATTTCACCCCGCGAATGCCATTTTACCTCATTTTTAGTTCCAAATTCATTTTTCTAATTCTTTAATTATGTTTCTTAATTTTCTTTATTTTTTCATAAATGATAACTATTTTCTGTGATTTTTCATTGCCCAATGGCAAAATCGTCATTTTTCAAATTAAATTCATTTTTCACAAATTTTGAGTCGAAAATCTATTTTCTAGTGTTTTAAGCTTATTTGTAATTTTGGACAATTTTTCGAGATCAATAGCTATTTTTCTGCGAATTTTCATTGCCCAAGGGCAAAATCGTCATTTTACAATTTAAATTGATTTTTTGTCAAATTTTTGAGTCGTAAATGCATTTTTGTAGTGTTTTAAGCTTACTCTTATTTTTTGATAATTTTTTGAGACTAATAGCTATTTTTTTATGTCTAGGGGCAAAATCGTCATTTGACATCTCGAACGCGTTTGTCTCAGCTTTAAGCTCTAGTTTTATTTTTGAAATCTACTTTAAATTCTTTTTGAAAATTTTAGAGATTGTTATCAATTCTTTGTATTAATTTTTAATTTTTGAGGTTAAAAAATATTTTTAAATAAAATTAATATTTTTTATTACCGGGGGCGTTTTCGTCATTTTATACCATTCTTGGCCAACAAGACAAGGGGACTATAAATACCCCTTTTAATCAGCAGGAAAAGGAGGAAAAAAGAGAAACCCTAAAAACACTTTTTATATTATCCCTTTTTAGATCAAAACACACATATTCACAAAAAAAAAAAAGGACAGCCGCCATCTTTATCTGATTGTTACTGTTCATCGTTCATCAGTTTCCTGGTCATCTTCAATTTCATCATCAGATTTGCTTGCTCATCTTCAATTTCATCATCAGATCGTTTTAAGCTTCAAAAGGTGAGTTCTTCAACCTGTCTGATTCATTTTTCTTTCATTTTTCTAAGCCAAATGTAATGAATTGTGTTTATTTATTAAAAATTTTTAATCAACAGCTTGTTCCTTGTTCTCGTTTTTCTGAATTTTCATCTTATTGCTGAGAGTTTCTTTTAGTTTTCCTGATGATTTGTTTTCTGGGTTTTAGTTCCTTTTTCTGGGTTTTAGATTCTTATTACTCCTCTTCTCCACTCAATCTCACGCCTTCTTCTCCACCGGACCACCTCCTTCTTCCACAACCACCATTCAATCCCACCTCAACCCAAGCTCACCAGCAAAACAACCAGGCCGTCCAAATCCTCCACTGCTACTAGTCCCACCATCTGTTCAAATTAAAACAGTCACAACATCACCTCTCCTGTCTCGTTCCACTCCACCACCAAATTCCACACTCACGCATACACAATCACAGTCTCCAACCTGCACAACCTCCGCCACCCATAGCCCACCCGAATCAGCTTCTACACCATCCACCGTCAGGCAACACAAACTAAGCACATACTGCCTCCCCAAGCTCGCTTCATCCCCACAGTCGCACAACCACCAAATGGAACAGCCCCATTCTGCCGTACTCTACCAATTTCCTTTCTAATTGACCCACCTGCAAAAGAAGAAAACAGACCAATAGCCCAATTTCAAAATCCTCCCTCCACCAGTCCTTAATACCATCAACAGACCACCACAACCGAACCTCCAAACGCCACCATGACCTGCAAAGAAAAGCAGCAAAAACAGCTAAAAAAAAAAAACCACGCAAGCCAACCCACAATCCAATACCGACAATCCTCCAATTCCCATCGTGAGCCACCAAACCCGTAGCCTCACCTCCATCCCCACCGTTTGCAAAATTGCTTCTCCCATCAACACAGAAATTCACCATCACAAATCCCCCACACCACTGCATCAAATAGCCATAATCATCCCCACCGTGGCACTCTCATCACCATCATCATCAATTCAACAACACACACACACGCAGAGCCATAACGTACGCACAGTCTATACCAGAACCTATAGCCAACCCAATTCTCACCACAATTTCACCACCAATTCGCACCATTACTGTTAGTCATAAGCAAAATCAGAGAGGAGAGTGAGAAAGTGAGAAAATGCCAGAGGGGAGAAGAGGAAGAAAGAACAAAGAGATGCAAAGAGGGGAACAAGTAAAATCAAAACAGAAAGAAACAGAGAGGGAAACAGGGAGAAATAGGAGAAAGGCCATGGGAGAGCAATAGGAGAAACAGAGAGTAGAGTAAAGAACGAAAAAGAGAAGGATAGAGAGAGGGAAAATAAAGGGGAAATAGAGCCGGAGAAGAGAAGGAAAAGAGAAGGAAAGAAGAATGAGGGAGAGGAAAGAAAACAGTTATCAGATGAGGAAGAGAGAAAAACAAAGAATATGCGTGAGAGAAGAGAGAGAAGAAAGAAAATCTGGTGGGCATAAAAAAGAAAAGATGAAATACTCAAAAAAAATAATTATTAATTAATTAACGATTTGGGAAGTTTGTTTTCATTTCTAATATTTTTATTTATATAGTTTAAGTTATGCTTTATGTTTTGTTTCAATTTGGTTTTTGATTTGAGTTTTAATTTAGTTAAGTAATTTAGTTAATTAGATTATTCTAGTTTGCTTGTTAATTTAATTTTTTTATAATAATAATTATTATTATTATTATTTTTTAGTTAATCATGAATGTATTGTCTATGGTTTGATGTTAATCTAGTGATCAGTTTTCTTAAACTAGTGATTTTAGTTAATTAATTCATTTTAACATGTTATTTGTTTTAATTTCAGTAAATTAATTCAACTTTATCATTTTATTGGCTTTCTGGTTATCTGATTGCGTAAAAAGATAAAATCATTTTCTTTTGCCCCCCTCAAGATTTTCAGTTCTGTCTATGTGCCTGAAGTCTTTTTATTTTTTGCGCAATTAAGACCCTCCATAATTATAAATTGACCCCCCCCTAATTTGCTATAATTTTCATTTCCCCAACTTGTTAGTGTTTTTTTTACTTTTTATTATTTTAAATAGTGGTACCTTAACACGTGTATTCATTTTTAAGCTTTGGTACCGGGTCTCCAAAGAGGTATCCCGACTTCTTGTTAAAATTTTCTTTATGTGCTCCAACGTGCTCTAATGTGATATTTTCTGCAAATTTTTATGCGTTTTTTATTTTGTACACTTTTTGCGTATTTATTTATTTATTTTGTGTTATTTAATTTTAAATTTTATTATTTTGACGAAAAATGTAATATTTTGTATATAGTTAGTCGATGTAATAGTTAGATTATTTTTTTCATATTTTAGTAAAATCTTGTATTTAGATAGCAAGTGTAATAAATAGGGCATTTTTAATTTCCCCTCTAAAATTGTAAATTAAGCCCCCGGTGTAATAGTTAGGGTATTTGCTTTTGCGTGCTTATGTGTTTATTTCTTTTACCGCTTTCCTTAGGATTTTTGCATCTAGAATATTATGCTTATGTGTTATGTGTTCCTATGTGATCTTAGTTATTGAGAAATTTGAATTAAACGACTCCTTAGTACTTATACTACCTATTAATATATTTTAGATATACAATATTATACTTAGCCCATTAAATGGAATCACATCAATATTTTAGTGAACATTTCTAACTGGGCTTAAAATTTAGATGGAGCTTGGTTCACACTTTGAAATTGAAATCGAAGTCATAGACAAAAGTAGGACAATTGGAATCAGACTTGGGTTTGAAGCAAAACCCACCAAATTAAAGAATAAGAATCGGAATCATAGATAAAAGTAAGATAATTGGAATTAGATTTGAGTTTGGAGCAAAAACTCACCAAATTAAAAGGAATTGGAGAAAGTAAATTTTTTTTAGTTTGATTTCGATTTCCAGATTCTGATTCCGTAATGCAAATAATAACTATTGGGTGTATTCCGATTTTCGATTCTGATATCCACTTACCAAGCAGTACAGGTACACGGGTCGGATATCCAACCGGCAAGGGTAATTTTTGACCCAACCCGCATGTAGCTAGTCAGGCAAAATTGTGATGTGTATTTGTATCTACATGTGAAGATATCCGATAGGTCAGATGTCTACATTATTCGACCTGTATCTGGAAATTGTTAAACATATTTCAAATTCTGGATAATCTAATAATAATTAAAGCATCATTTATGACAAATATGAACTTAATTAGCATATATTAAATCAAGTATTACAAGTTATGAATTCATCACAATCAGTAAAAAAAAAAATTTCAATTGTTTGAAACAAAGAAGCGCCGTACATCACAAGTTTTATAACAGAAACATTAGCAATGTTTTTGAGACAAAGAGTGAAAAAAAGACACAAAACAACTGTTATAACTAGATTTTGTAGTACAACATCTTCAGTTCTTCACATTTCAATGTTGATAATGCGGCATTCTTTATTGCTTGGGATTTCTACGAAATAAGAATAAAAGTTATTGATATGCTAATATGATAACTATTTCAAATGAATAAGACATGATATGTACTTAACTATTACCTTTAAGCAACATTATAACAACAGTTTAAACTTTAAAAAAATTGGTAAAACAATATCCAAGGGAAAGAACTAAACGGAAATAGTTTAATGAAAGGAAAATTAAGTAGATAATATATTGAATTTCTCAATCGGAAGTATTAGCTCAGCTAAATTAGACACATGAATTGACTAAACATTAACTTCAGCAGCAGCAATAGGCTACATTATTGATAAAGTATTGACTTAACACCATCTATCATAGAATTAAACCAATTGGAAGTCCTATTTAAGAGTGCAAGTTATATTATAGTAGCATATTGATATTGATAGTTAAATCTTAGCATCAATTTTTTGTAGAAATAAACTATTTGTATTTTAAGAAGCTAGTTGAAGGATGCATGCTTTGCAAAAAAAAAAAGGAACTGGTCCATCTGTAGCATCCAAGAAATCAAATATGATATATTGATTTGATATCAACAATCTAAATGGTCGATCACTTTAACTAATATAATTTCATCTTAACAATAACAGCAAATGTAAATTAGTTGAAGAAAATAAAAAATTACCTCCATCGCCTCCATAAGTTAAAGCTTGAGAGTGAAAAAATGATTGGAAATTGAAGATTGAAAATGGTGGATACTGTGAAAATGGGAAAGGAAGAAGCAGCAAAGAAAGAAGCGGTTGATAAGTAATGAATAGCATAATGGATATATAGTAATCATATACCCTAAATTAGGGTCTGTAATGGACAAACCCTATAAAATTACTTTATTATGCAGGTTGAATATCCACATTTTTCGGATCAGGTCCGGGTTAGATTGAATGGATTTTCAGGTTACTGAATCAACTTGCACACCCCTACCAAGCTGAGTAAAGCCAAGCTTCTTGGATATTGTATAATTTCAACATGTCCTCCGCTTCTTACTATTTTTTTTTCTAAAGCTTCTTGGATGTTGTATAATTTCAATATGTCCTCCGCTTCTTACTATTTTATTTTCTATCTCCCGTCTCTCGCAGCGGCTCTTTTCCTTCTCTAGATTTGAATTTCTGTCTATCTCAATGGGCGTGTGTGTGTGAGAAGAGAAGAATGGTACTCTGCAAAAGGAGGAGAAATAAGAGGTTCGGAAGGCTACGATTGGTCTCTTATCAGAGTTGTTAGCAAGTTTGCTATGAGACTCTGGATTTTTGCTAGACTTTTGATAAAGGCCTTCATTAGTTTCAACCAAACCAGGAAGTCAATTTACACCATACTGCGTAAAATGTTTTTTTTTTTGCCGGTAAAAATTATCAAAACTTTTATACGGTGGAAGAGTAGAAAATTGTATTAAGGAGAGGAATGAATATGAATAATAATGACACACATTGTTGATGTTTCGAAAACAACTATCATTATCATTCAATTGAAACGAAAGTGATTAATTAGGGTCCTTTTGATTTTTCCAAAATACTATTCTGTCAAACTCATTAATTCTTTTGGGGGAAATGATACCTATTTTATTACTAAACCAAACATGTTAAAATGTTAGGGGAAATCATTAAAACCCATACTCATAGTAGGATTAATGATATCTATAGTGATAGTGATTAAAGAATTTAAACCAATCGACTCCTTAATGTATGCATACGTTAGCTGTTCTCGTGTTCATGTATTTTCAATTCTTATTTGATTTCCAACAAATTATTGCTTTCTAATTATTGGTTGAAATAGACATTTTAAGCAACAATCATACGTCAAGTTCACAAAAAATAAAAAAGCCAGTTGATGGCAGCAATCAAAAAAACATCTAAACACTTTTTCGTCCCTAAAATGGAAACTTTTAAGTAAATGTTACATAGATAATAGGTAATATCTTGGAAAAATCTTGCTATGTGCGCACGCACACGCACATATTCTTGCTGTTTAATGGCTAATGTTTCGTTCCTAAAGCAATGTTTTAAAAACCGGACCGGTCAATGAACCGGAGGAGGGAGGGGTTCAAGGTCGGACCGGTCGGACCGGTCCGACCGGGGTTCAATGATTTTTCTTTTTTTTTTAAATTTAATTTTATGTATAATATAAAACAAATGCTTGGTATACCCCACCCTGTTAAATTATTCAACCCATTAATTGTTTAATATATTCAAATATACAAATTAATAAATTTGTTATATTCAAATTCACAAGTTAATGAATTTATTATATTTGGTAAATTTTTATGAAATATTCTATGTCGATAACAATTAAATTAACAAAGAAAATGGCGTTACAAGTATAAAAAATACAATAACTATAAAATTTACCATTAAAGTATGTTATTATATTTTAAATATTTTAAATTACAATCTTGAACATTTTAAATTACTAAATCATATTTGTTGTTTGTTTTCACATTTTCTACTTTTTTAGTACCGTCAAGACTTATTTTTCAATATAAAATTCAAATTTATTTTTAATACCAAATAATACAATTAACTTTATATATAGGGTAGTTCGAGTAAATGTAATTTTTTAAAATAAAAAAATTTCTTTTGCCCTATTTTTTAAGGTAGGTTCGCATATCAAATGATTTGGAAATTTCAATTTGATTATCTTACTATTAGTTTAGATCTATTTAGTTTTTAACTTTTTTAGTTTTTTATGATTTTTGTTACAACATCCAATGAGAGGTAATTTGTAATAATTTTATACCCATCAAGAATTTCTTAAAAGAGCCTAAACTTTATTTAAAATCAATTCTCAAGTTTTAACTTTAGACGTATTCTCTCCAAAAGAAATTTTATTTATGACGTATCGGATTATTGAGCGAGTCAATTAGACTTTGTACAATAGTCTTAAAAATAAAACTAACAAATAAATCTATTTGCTTATGAGTTTTTAATTTAATCAATTATGTTTAATCTACACATTTTCTTTTAGTATGTCAAGAAAAAATGGATATGTGATGTTATAATAATTGGAATCAATATATTGCATAGAAAAATATGATTTTAATAATCTGAACTGATCTTTAATTTTTTAATAAATAAAATAACTTTCGATCTACTTACTTTCAAGATCTCAACGTTCTTATTATTGAATAATGATTAACTATAATTAAAAAATTTACACAAATGCCTTACAAAAATACCAATTTAAACTTTTAATTAGGAGAATGTTTTAGGCATATAAATGAATAAAGGGACTAATCTTAAAATTAGAGATTTTGGTTAAAGTAAATCTAAGATTTTTTTAACATAATGAATTTGGATACCAAGATAAAAAGGTAAGAATTAATTAATTTCATTAAACATGATTACTAAAAAAAAAGAAACTAAAAAAAAGTAAGAATCAATTAAATTCAATAATGTGATTAATGAAAATAACGAAACTAAAAAAATAAGAATGAGTTAATTTTATCAAAAGGAAATAAAGAAACTAAAAATGTAATAATCAATTAATTTATTAAAATGATTAAAGGAAAAATAAAGAAAGAATAAATAAAATATTTACAACATAAAAAGCAACAACTTGGACGTTGGCTTGATGGTTTCAACGTTGGAAGCCTTGGTAAGAAGTCTCAACGTTGGCTTGATGGTTTCAACTAAAGTACATTATTATATTTTTAAAATTTTAAATTATAGTCTTGAATATTCTAAATTATTAAATCACATTTGCCGCTTATTTTCACATTCTCTACTCTTTTAATACTGTCAAGACTTAATTTTTAATGTAAATTTTAAATTTATTTTTAATACCAAATAATACAATTAACATTGTATATAGATTGGTTCGAGTAAATATAATTTTTAAAGTAAAAAAATTTCTTTTGCCCTATGTTTTAAAGTAAGTTCGCATACTAAAATGATTTTCAAATTTCAATTTGATTATCTTACTATTAGTTTGGATCTATTTAGTTTTTAATGTTTTAGTTTTTAACATTTTATGGTAAAATATCTAATGGGAGATAATTTCTATCAAATTTGTATCAATCACGAATTTGACTTAGAATTTCTTAAAAGAGCCTAAACTTTGTTTAGAATCAATTATCATACTTTAACTTTAGACGTATTATTTCCAAAGGAATTTTATTTTTGACATATCGGAGTCTTGAGTGAGTCAATTTGACTTTATATAGTAGTATCAAAGATAAAGTAACAAGTATATCTATTTATTTATTGGTTCTTAATTTAATCAATCTTGTTCAATAAAAGAAATAACTTTCTACATTCTTACTTTCAAGATTCAACATGTGCTTATTATTGAATAATGATTAACCATAATTCAAAAATCTAAACGAAGGACTTACAAAAATACCAATTTAAACTTTCAATTAGGAGAATGCTTAAGGCATAAAAATGAATAATTAAACAACTTAGATCAAAGGACTAATCTTAATATGAGAGATTTTAGTAAAAGTAAACCCAAGATTTCTTTAATATAATGAATTTGGATGCCAAGATAAAAAGGTAATAATCAATTAATTTCATTAGACATGATTAATAAAGAAAACTAAGAAACTAAAAAAAGTAAGAATCAATTAAATTAATTAAACATGATTTATGAAAATAAGGAAACTAAAAAAATAGAATGAGTTAATTTTATCAAACATGATTGATAAAGGAAATAAAGAAACTAAAAATGTAATAATAAATTAATTTTGTTAAGGGGATTAAAGAAAAACAAAAGAAAGAATAAATAAAATGTTTGGAAGACAAAAACAACAAAGCCAAGGTTGGCCTGCTGGCACGCACGCGAGAATGTTTGGTGGGAGGTCTCAAGTTCGAGACCTCCCACCAACTTGGAAATGCATATTTTTTGGGAAAAGGTTGAAAATTCAAAAACCGGCGGTTCACCGGTCCGCCGGTTCAATTCGGTTCGCCGGTTTGATCCGGTTCGTCACGGTTCTTGAGATGCACAGTAAATTGCACCGAACCGGACCGGAGACCTGGCCGGTTCCCGGTTCAACCGGTTGAACCGGCCGGTCCGGTCCGGGTTTTAAAACACTGTCCTAAAGGTACTTTATCCGGTACTTTATTACCTTTTTCTCTTTCTGAATGTACATTTTTCTTTGAATATATTAAAAAGGTCTAGGTTAATTGCATTCAAATGTGAGTGCTAGTCACTCAGCTTTGTTTTCTAATATTAAATATTAGGTCAAGAACACCACTAATGTACGATATCTCAAAACAATAGATTGAAGGATATTTTCAATGTCGATTGAATTTCTTAGCCTAATTCATTGAGTATCAATTGAGTTTCAATAACCTGATATAATTTTAGATCAGGATTAGCAAATATTAATTTAGTTATGAAAGTAGAAATTCTGTATAAGAAGCATCCTCAAAAGATATTGTTTTATTTATTATTTTGATAATTAAAAGCTATCCTAAAAAATCTTATTCCAAAAAAATCAATTTATTTGGCATATTCATACCCCGGCAAAACAAAGGTGAAAACTGCCAAAATTAGAAACATGTTTTCTTTTTTCTTTTTCTCCAATACATAGTTGTGTTTCCTTTTTTTTATTTTTAATGTGTACATATATTCCCTTTTCTCTTGTGTTTCTAATTTCTATTTTTATTTATTTTGAATTCTTATTTGGTTTCTAACAAATTACAACCTCCCAATTTTTGGTCCGGATAGACATTTGATACGAAATAATACCCCTAATTTATAAAAAATTTAAAAAGCTAATTAAGAGTAATTATTGAAAAGAAAATATAAATACTTGTCTTATCCGTAAAATAGATTTTATGTGAATTATCGTAGATATCTTTAAATATGAGAAAAAATACATCCTAGCTTGGAATATTTTACTGCTGTTAAATTATGTAGTACCAATATTTTTTTAAAGAAAATGTAAGTCATGGCTAGACGTACTCTCATCTTTTTATTGTAGTATAGATAATACTAACATGTTTGGATAACGTAAAAGAAAACGAGTTTTTATCCTCAGGAGAGTTAAAAGTTTAGATATGTTTCAGAAAACGTAACACCTAATTGTCTAGTTATCTCCATGCATATGAACAGCGTCATAAGATCGTAACATACTAAACAGTTGCTCGTTGTAAAAATTAAATTTTAAATCATTATTGAAACACTTAGGATCCATTAGGTTCATGGACGTGATGAGATAGGATGACTCATTCTCAGAATATGAATCTTAAAATAAGTCACTTTTGAATTAATAATCCTGCTTTTCTAGTGTCTAATTGATACTAAATTTGAGAGATATTTGAAGAAATAATGTCCTTCTATGTTTGGTTGGAGATTGAATTTTGACTTACTAAATAAAATATCTCAAATCTTACAATATTAATTGATTTAACAATAGTGGTGGTGCACAGTGGTTGATAATCGTGGTAGTGCACGATAATAGATGGTGATGATGGTCATGCTCGACAATGGTGGTGTACGGTGGTAGTACACCGTTCTAGATGGTAGTGTTGTAGAATAGTGATGATGGCAGTGTTGGTGTTGTATGGTACTGGTTGTGGTATTCAGTGGTGAGAATGGTGTTACATAGTGATAGATGGTGGTGGTAAAAGCTAGTAGATGGTAGCACTACATGGTAATGGTATTAGTGATGCTACTGTTGTATAACATTGATAGTGGTGATAATATTGCTCTGGTGGTAGTGATGGATCGATGGTAATAGTGGTAATGGTAGTACAATTTGAAAATGGTGGTGGTTACGTTAGTGCACATAGTGGTAGAAGGATAAATTAGTCAAAAAGTTTGTCATCCTATTTGAAATTATTCCTGTGATGACTAACACCATCTCCTCCCCTATCGGATTATTTTATCCCATGTATAAGCGATTAATTCGATTAAATAGGATGGCTAATCCCATGCTTAAAATACAACTAAATATTATATGGCATAAAATCAGTAATCTAATATCGTATTATCCCGTGAACCAAATGCATCCTTATTTCTTTTAACACTTATTGACTGGCGGATTACTATCAGTAAGTTTTGTGAGGGAAAATAGTAATCTTATAACATTTTATAGAGTCACAGACATTTCTAATACAATCAAATTATACATTCAATTCCTCCAAATTAAGGCTGTTATTCTTTAATATCGCTACAATTTAGGAATATTCACCCCTATTTAGTAGATACTTAAGGGGTTCTCTAAACAATCTTGCGCCAGTTATAATTAGGATTATATATGTCTTTGCATTTTTAAAAGTCTTGGATGCTACCAAAGTCCTTACATCATGTTACAATAGTACTATATTGCTAGGCTGATAGTATAATATAAAATTTGAAGTATTGATATTTGGCACTTGCACACATGGCCATTATTCCCAAATTTAAATGGACAGTCTTTTTGAAAATTATTATGTACGAAAAATACATGCCCTACATTGTCTGTTCAAATTTGAACAGATATGTCTGATTACACAAAGAAGCTAAACTTTTTCTCGCAAGTGCCTGTCAAAATGTATTGGATTCTCTTTTCGTCTACGGAAATTTTGATAGACTTGTTCCCATCCTATAATCTGCAAGGTCCTTTTGCATGTAAACTTTTTCAGGGACAAACGAATCCTTAAGATAATAGAGACTCGCTCCTTCTCTGATTTATTTTTCTTTTTTGCACTTTTTAATAGGTAACTGAATTCAACTTGACGCTATAATGCTAGATCTAAACCCTAGTTAAATCAATGATTCAAAATTGAGCAAGAAACCGTTATGGATCTTATGTGTCGCTTAACACACGTATTTCAGTTACAACAAAGAAATAAGTGGTCCCATTTTTGTTTTGTTTTTTAAAAACATATTTTTTTAAAATTTCATACATTTTTTTTAACTAACTTTTTATCTCATCTCAGAAACACACTTATCAAGAATAATCTTTAAAACTGTTGCAATAATAAATTACCTTATGACAATATGCGCTATACTATCAAACAGTGAAATGGAACTTAAAAAGCCCATTGCGAAATCAGAAAGCCGTGTTTTGTATTGCATATGTTGGCATGGTATTACTGTAGTAATATATAAAGATTTCCTTGGTATATTATGGAAAAAAAAAAACTCAACATTTTTGGCCAACAATTTCAGTGTAAAATTTGTTAGATAGATACTTGCAAAAATTTCTTCTAAACTTGTTGGATAGATTTTTTTTTTTTCCCAATTTGCAACTTCTATTATGCTTCTATTCAAGCATATTTTTAGAAAAACCCAAAAAATGAGTCATGAAAAACTGATAAAACTGAACTATTATCGAATTGGATCAAACGGGTACATTATGTACCCGTACGAAAAGATAAGGTTTGAATTCTTGACCTCCTACTTAACAAAGATTTAAATCTATTATAGTGGGACGACTGTACTATTCAGCCATATGAAGTGGCAAAGCTTGAATCTTTGATCTCCCACCTAACAAAGACTCAAGTCTATCATGGTGGACGCGGTTTTTAATTATGGTGGACGCGGTTGGTTCTAAAACCTGTTAGATAGAGACATGCGACTCTCCCGGTCATTAAGAAAGTGAGACAGAAGAACCTGGTATTAGAGGGCAGCCATATTTTGTCGCTTCATAGAAGCAGACACTTCACATGGCAAGTGCTGTACACTTGCATTACATTAGTGGACATGCACACCCGTCAAAAGCATTTCTACAAGCTTACCAAAAGGCAAGTTGAAGAAAAAAACCAAAGCCGTGGTATAGTACTGTTTCACACCATTGTTTACAGGGAATCAGAAAGATTTATCTATCAATTGATGGTTATTTATGGCTACAATCTTTGACATTTGCGGCATGGTTTTCCACATTTTCAAAGTAATCCCAACTACCATTACTGCCATTTTGACCAGACTTCGTTTGCCTCTCTTCAAGGGACCTCAAAATTTGGAGGAATGAGTATCTTTTTTTGGGTCCAGAAAAAATTTAGGACTAGAGGTTACCCGATTCCAAGTTGTAGCAGATACTTTCAGCGTCTCGCAATAGTCTATCAATTGCCTAGCAATGAGAATCTGATTATTGGCAACAAGACCCAAACCCGAACTTATCTTAAGCAAACTGAACTTCTCTTAAACAAGGTGAAGGAGTTTCACTAGTTGAGTTACTCTGTTTCAAATCCAACTCATGCATTAAAATTGCCCATCCCCTCCCTATAACACTATTTCACGAGTGCTGAAATTGGACATCAATAGAAATGGAGCAGAACAAGGTAAAACAATTGCACCTTTTGTAACGCTTTTTTGTTACTTTTGCCGATTTTCCGATTAAAATTTTCAATTCCAAGACTTCATTTTTTTTTATATTTTTAAGAATTTGAAGTTTTTATATTGTAGTTCTTGGAGAGAACTTTAATATTTTTCAATTATTTTTTTTAAAAAATTGAATAATAATAAAAATAAATTGTTATTTACAAAATATTCTAGTTTAGCTAGAAAGTTGACAGGAGTGACAAAGAGAATGAGATGTTACATAATAATGCCAAACTAAGCAAAATATCTTGCTTATAGAGATTTTAACAAGACGTTTTACTTGCCCTTGATTTGGGGTTGTATTTAATAATTTTTTTGCATCTTCTGATTTGAGTCTTACATTACCATTCTTCTAGGCAAAATTATTGCAAGCGCCATAGTGTATTGTACCCTGTAAGGTAGCCACTGTCTCACAGAGTAGAGTGTAGTGCATGCAAGATTTTTTTTTTATGTTTTATTTTATTTTATTTTTTATACATTGTGGTAGATGTAAGAATTTTCTTGTTTTTATTCTACTCTTTATGTCTGAATCTCTTTATTTTCTCACTTTCTAGCACTTCTACACGATCTTCCGCTTTGAAGTTTGAACCTTTGACAATATTCTACTCTGGCAATCACTTGTGAGAAAATGAGTAGATGCTCAAGAATGGAAGAAGTCGCCACTAAAAGATCACAATCCATAGATTTTTCTGATCTTTCTTCCCGTCTCAAAGCACCAAAACCAAGCCAAATATACAGCTCCAATCCTCCGGACTCCAAAATACAGGAGGAGAACATCCCAAAAAGGAAGATTGATATCCATGACTCACCTCAGGAGGATGAAAGTGAGGAGGGTGCTGGAGAGGTTTTTGGAGTTATTCTCAGTAGAAAGTGTTCGCTGTCCTCAACATCTACATGTAACTACTACATGTGCGAGAAAGAAACCACATCACTTCAAAGTGCAGTGAAGAGAGTACTTTCAATGAAGAGATCATCCTCAGTTTCTGAAGGCTACTATAGTATTCATCACCAATGTGATCCAACAGATGATGATGATGAAAATGTGAACCTGACTGCACCAAAGACAAGATCTACCAAGAAAAAAGGCAAGATTCTCAGAGCCTGCCGAAGAATATTTGGATTTTATTTGAGAAACTGAGATTTGATACCCGTAAAAGAATGATTGTTTTTGTGAAACTTGCTGTAAATATAACACTAAGATCTTCCAGATGTTAAGCTATTCCTGTCTTGTGATTGAAACTTTGCTCTCTTTTTGCTAGTACTTTTTTCTTAGGGGAGGGGAAAAGGGGATTGTAGCGGTGTGAATTGAATTACCTTTTGAGATGAGGAAACATAGTATGGTTCAACTTGAACAGTGCCTTCAACAACTACAATTTCTGGTTGCCAAGAATTTCATCTTGTGCTAAAATCTGTTCTGTTTATGGCTATTTGTCAAAAGGGCATATATGTTGAACTCTTCCTTGGGTATTGATTCCGAGGGATAGTCTTGCAGGCCAAAATTTTAGCTTTTTGTCCCCAGCAGCGGATCCTAGGATTTTGTCCTCCGTACAAATGAGATTTCTGCACTTAAGCATTCGTACTACAATTACTTCCAGGACTTGCTGACATGGTGACATGTTCCTGCGAAACCACAATGTGCAATGTCTACATTTGACATTCTGTCAAAGGTACTGTACCAAAAAAAAAAAATACAGCTAAAGTCTTTCCTAAACCCTCAGAACTAAAATAATAAGCAGCCAACAAGATGAATGAAGCTGTTTCGCTCGAATCTTCCTGCCGTATCAATGGTCTGTAAAATGTAGATTTATGGAAGAGGTTTAAAAATTGTTCTTCCTGTAAATCATGTGTCATTGCCATTCATTTCCCTTTTCCACAACCTCTTGTTCTTGGTGTCAATGATCGAGGAGATTCCATAATAAAACTTAGTTTTCACGATGTGACAACAATCCTCCTCCTATTCCAAATACTTGAAGTGTCAAAGATCATTAAACTCTTTGAACTTTTTGTCAAGCATTCTTTAACCTCAACTTGAATTCTTTCTTGATTCCTCATGGAACAAGAGAAAGAATTGAACATTTTACCGAAAAGCGTGGACTTTCATGTAACCAAATAAACTTGAGAACCTAGCTAGAAATACTTTAGTTTCTCTCAACTAATAATTTATTTTTTCCCAACTATGCTTTATAAAAAGGAAAGACAGGAACAACTGCTAAGAAGATTAAAGTTAGCTACAACAGCAACAGAAGCAATTCAAATATGACAACATAAAAATATACACTAGTTCGCAGCTCCACTCACGAACCGTGTATAGTTCTTTTTGGTGCGAATAATTGTGAAACACGAACATGCCTCATGCCTGTATAACATATTTTGAGGCGCACAAGCAAGAATAAAATTCAGTCAATCGATCACTTTGAGGCAAACTCTTGCCAAGAAAGCGTAGAGAAATTTAGATTTCATATCAAAAACTTCAATAAATAAGTTGATTTCCAACAAAAACCAAACGCTGAAAGTTCGTCAGAAACAAAACCGGTCGCATTCAAGAGTATAACATAACGTAAATCCTCTTAAACATTAGATTCTTATGCTATGATGAAAGAATGGGCGCTGAGAAGTGGACCAGTAGAAGAACCGTGCCTCTTTTGCCAAAACTGAACTAAATTCACTAACTCTACAGGTAGAACTCCTCTCTAAGTGGATACGGCCTCAAATCCAGGAAACATCTACATAGCTGTATGCAGAAAGCATCTGGAATGTTTTATACCCAATACCACAAATCAAAACAGCAGAATAATTACCCGATATACAATACCCTACTATCAACAAATTACAATTAGTTTGCAAACATGAGCAAGTTTTTAGTTACTTTTCATCATTTGCTCTCACTAAAGTCAGCATCAATCACGTCTCCATCATCTCCATCAGATGATTTAGCTGTCGAACCAGGTGCCCCAGCATCAGCACCAGGTGCAGGTCCAGCTCCAGGACCACCTGGCTGGCTGTACAAAGATTGTCCAAGCTGCATCACTTCTTGGTTTAGTGCAGCCATGGCATCCTTAATTGCCTGGGTCGAGCCACCAGATACTGCATCCTTGAGCTCTTTCAGTTTAGCTTCCACTTTCTCTTTTACCGCAGCAGGGACCTTCTCTCCCAACTCCTTCAGTTGCTTCTCAGTTTGGTACACAACAGATTCTGCTTGGTTCTTTGTGTCAATGGCATCCCTCTTCTCCTTGTCCTCCTTGGCAAACTTCTCAGCATCCTGAACCATCTTATCCACCTGACATTTTAAAGGCATAGGAAATGAATCAGCAACTTTCTATGAATGCACAACTTCAAGCATACAATTGTATGGTCACTGGTACTACTGCGAACAACATTTGCAACTATCAGACTATAAGTGCTAGGGTATTTAATCTGAAATATGACACCTAAAGACATGCTCAATCCTGTAGGCTGCACCAGGAATAGAATTATAAAACAGTTGTAACATCTGAAATAAAATATATGAAAAGTACCTCATCCTTGGGCAAGGTGCTGGCACCAGTAATAGTTATGTCTTGTTTCTTTCCAGTTCCCTTGTCAACGGCGGTAACAGATAGGATACCATTGGCATCGATATCAAACTTGACCTCAATTTGGGGAACACCACGTGGAGCTGGTGGGATACCATCTAAACGAAAGCTTCCAAGGGATTTATTGTCCTTTACAAACTCCCTTTCACCTTGTAGCACATTAATCTCAACACTTGTCTGTCCATCAGCTGCTGTGGAGAAGACCTCTGACTTGGAAGTTGGTAAGGTTGTATTCCTGGGGATGATTTTTGTCATTACACCACCCAAAGTTTCAAGCCCAAGAGACAGTGGAGTCACATCAAGTAGCACAATATCGCTAACATCTCCAGCTAAGACTCCAGCCTAAAATATTCAAAAAATAAACAAATGACCCAGGGGAACTTCATACATAGAAAAAAGCTAAAGAACATCACAAAGTAAGAAAAGACACTCTGACAGGCAATCAAAAGGACAACAAACCTGAACAGCAGCTCCAAGAGCAACAACTTCATCAGGGTTCACAGTAACATTAGGTTCCTTGCTAGTCAACTTTCTGACAAGATCCTGGACAGCAGGAATTCTTGTTGATCCGCCAACAAGAATAACTTCATCAATGTCACTTAAGGAAAGCTTTGCATCCCTCAAGGAAGTCTCAACAGGTGTCTTCAGCCTAAGAAGATATATGCAATCATCAGCGGCATACCCAAATTATCAACAGCAACAGGATAAATCAAAACAGAAATTTAAAAGAGAGAAACTTAAAACCCTGAATATCCAGCAATCCACATCAGTGAAAGTAAAAAAAAATGCAACTACAACTATCAATTTGAAATATATACCTGTCCAGTAAATCTGAACATAATTCTTCAAATTTGGCCCTTGTAAGTGTTGTTTCAATATGTTTTGGACCATCTGCTGTGGCAGTAATGAAAGGTAGACTGCAAAACACGCTCGCTCAGTTAAACTGGAAAGCGGACATCACAGGAAGTAAAGAATGAAAGCATTTAATAAAATACCTAATATTAGTTTGAGTCAAAGAAGACAATTCAATTTTTGCCTTCTCAGCTGTCTCAGTAAGACGCTGAAGAGCTTGTTTATCTTTCAGAAGATCTATCCCTTCATTTCTCTTAAAGTCCTCAGCAAGCCAATCAACAACTCTCTATACAAAATCATGGATTGTATACTAATCATCAGCCAGAAACTCCAAAAATACTCACAAATCATACTCATTAGACTGTCTTATACCTTGTCAAAGTCATCTCCACCTAAATGTGTATCACCTGAGGTTGAGAGGACTTCAAACACTCCATCTCCCACCTCAAGAACTGTCAAAAATTATCGGCATATTAGGTAAAAGACAGACAACTTTGAATAAATAAAAGAACCATGTAACTCAAATGTAGAACAAAATGACACCAAGACAAGACTATAAATAAACTAACCAGGAAGGCACAAAAACAAATAGGCTTGATTCGTCAATCAGGGAAAAAGATGATTAAATGCCTAAAATATTATCCCCTGGATATATATCCAGGAAATTGTGGCTTCTGAACAACATGAACAGGAAAGCATGAGCATCTTGCAACATATTTAATTAACCCAAACAAAAGACTACCCTCCCAAGATATCTTTCTCTTTTGTGTGTGTGTGTGTGTGTGTGTGTGTTTCTATGATGTTACACAGAACTTGCAACAGCATTTATAATTCATTTCGATAGATTTACCTAGCCTCATGCAGCAGAAACCAAGTCAAAACTAGAAATCAATGCATGCATACAGAATAGAAGCAGCAAATTGCAAAATACAGGTGCAGAATCAAAAAGAGCTGAACTACTCAGGCAAAAAGCAAAAGACACTATTCCTCATTCGATAGCAACTGAAAAAGTGGAATGCTCTCAAATAAGTGGAACACAAAATGGTATAGAACACCATCAGACAGCAAAATATGAAAAGTGACATCAACGGCAACAATCATATGCTTGTAAAAAATATACTAAAAATAAAAAAGAACAGCAACAATCATATATCTGTTAGGGGCCTAAAAAAAAAATAAAAAGCAACAATCATATCATGCAGACATACAAATCTAGCAGTCCAAAGTATTCGTTGATGTGGTACAATTTAACTGAGAATAAGAACAAAGGTTACTGCAAACGTTGTAGACAGCAATAAGAAAAGTATGTATCGACCTACATAAGTAAACAACATCAAGACAACGAACAGACACCAGGATCAATAATTATCCATACCTGACACATCAAATGTACCACCTCCAAGATCAAAAACAAGAATGGTTTCATTATTCTTCTTCTCAAATCCATAAGCCAATGAAGCAGCAGTTGGTTCATTGATGATCCTAAGAACATCTAATCCAGCAATCCGACCAGCATCTTTGGTTGCAGTTCTTTGTGAGTCATTAAAGTATGCTGGGACCGTAATCACTGCCTTGGTTACCTTATCGTTTAAGAACTTTGATGCATCCTCTACTAGTTTTCTCAATACCTGAAATGAAAATAGTACAATGCCCGGATTAGTAAAGGACATCATCATGCATAATTAAGGAGCCATCTAAGAAAAAAGTATATATATTTAGCAATGCAAGAGTTATGCATCTTCAATAACCATACTAATCATATATAGAACACTGCTTTCTCATATAAAGTTTAAAAATCAAGGGCATCTGGGACTACTACATGAAAGGATCCAGTATTCATCTTACACAGTCTCAGCAACAGATCAGAAAAAAAGGAAAACACCTCTGTTCTTGATCACCAGTAAATAGCAGAAGGATGTAATAAAAAATGAAGCAGGCAAAAATGGGACAATATTATTAAGGGAAGAACATTATGTCATTTATTTATTCTCATATTCAAAGACAACCTATCTTGAGTTTAAATTTTGATATATATCAAAGGTCAATTATCTTTGTTTTAGTCTATCATCCTCTCCCAATTTTTGATCATAGAACAAAGTACAAGCAAACTTTTAAAACACACATATGAGCATACATACCCATTTCAACCAAACAAGAAGAAGATGAACCTAGCATAAAACCATCTAATTTTTTCAATATTCCTGACACAATACGATGTCTGGAAAATCCAATGATAAACCTTCCCAATCAATCTAAGAAAAGTCCTGCTTAAAGAATCTTTCCTGCAAGTATTTTTTTCAGCATTATCTACAACTAAACCACCCAACAGAACATAAAATGTAAAATGAGGACCAATTATCCTAAGCTCATAGCATAGCATATAATGCCAAATCTTTCATCCTTAGCTCCTTTTATCCTATAACTTCCACTCATCAATTAACTGTTACACATGAACATTTCACAAGCGCGTATTCAGCTCAACTAAATGATCTCATGCATGCATATTCAGCTCAACTAAATAATGAAAATGAAAACGGATTATCCTAAATTCATAACCAAACACATATAACCCACATATTCAGTCTTTATTACTTTATCATTTCTCTTTTCAATAAGGCCCATAGCCATACAAAACAACACATAATTGAAGCAATAGACAGGCAGACTAAGCTTCGATTCATTACAAAGCTGACTCACCTGTGCAGATATCTCTTCAGGGGCAAACCTTTTTCCAATGGCAGGGCATTCAAGTTTGACATTTCCATTCTCATCCCTCACAACTTTATACGAAACCTGCTTAGATTCCTCATCCACCTCCGACATCTTCCTCCCAACAAACCTTTTCACCGAAAAAAACGTGTTTTCAGGATTTACCACAGCCTGCCTTTTCGCAATCTGCCCAACCAATCTATCCCCGTTTTTCGTATACGCCACCACAGACGGCGTCGTTCTTTGTCCTTCCGCATTCGTAACTATGGTTGGCTTCCCTCCTTCCATGGCAGCCACTGCTGAATTTGTAGTCCCCAAATCAATACCCACCACCTTCTCATTGACTACCCTCAGAGGCCTGTAAAACTGCGTCTTTCTGCCAATATTATTGCTTCTGGGCTTAATCTTGCAGAAAGAAACTCTACCGATTGGGCTCAATTTATTACCTAAAAATGGGGTTTTGTAATGGAAAAACGGGTTCTGAAGATGGGCAGCCGTTGCTGCTGATGAAGAAGCCATTTTTACACCTTTTTTGGTTGATTATTTTGCGAATAGATGATCTTGGTTGGCCACAAATTTCTGCAAAGTTGAGCAAAAAGAGTGATTCTTGATGATGTACGATGTGAGAGGAGAAAAGGGTTCCTTTAGTAGGTAAGAAAGATGTAAGGTGAGAGTGGGGCAGTAGATAGAAGGAGAAAGTCTGGGAAATTCTAGAAGGGTCGAGGGACGACGTTGGATATTTAAGAGTGAAGTGAGGAGATCATGACCGTAGGATTTAGATTTGTTGGACTGTGTTGTTTTATCCTGTGGAATGGGCCAAGGGGAAGAGGAAGGTCGAGTAAGTTCCGGCTTCGAGTGAGCAGAATCTAGAGGCCGAATTGGACTTAAACCCCCCGGTCTGGAAGTATCCTTTTATTATATATTTTTTTATCATGATTTCAAGTGTACATTCCATGTGTCTCTAAAGATAGATACATTTATCAATAACTTAGGTAATGTAACATAAATATAACACCAAATTATGTAACAAAAAACTCAAAGCCAATGGGAGCAACCATTGCACAGCCGCCATTTTTTTTATTTCCCCTTTGTTTTGTATTGAACTAGGATAGAAGTACGTGCAACGCACGTTGTAAGTATTTTTTTGTGATAATCAAATAACGTGTTGTTCTAAATTGATTAAGAAAGGAAAAAAGTTTTAATTGTTTGAATCATTTTATTATTCTATCACAATTAATAAAAAAAGTATAAAATCATTATATATTTAAAAAATTCCATTTGGAGTATTCTACTTCTCCTTTAACAAAACATATAAAATACTATCAAAGTACTTTTATTTTATGCATTAGTAGGAAATTTTAGAAAATCAATAAAAAATAAACAAAGAAAAAGGATAGGAGGCATATTAAAAAATTTTAAAATTAACAATCTTTCTCTTAATCTCATACACTGTCCCTTCAAAGTAACACTTTTTCATTAAAAAAAAAAAAAACCACTTCCATCCTATTTTATAGTATATAGTATATATACTCACACAACGAACAAATACAATAAGTTCAATAATCAAAATACTCAATTTAAAAGTTAATCTATATTATAGGTCAAAATACGCATGCTCCTTTTTATCCAATACTTAACTACTATGATCATAAGACACTTAGTGCCAAATCTTTGATGATTGAAATCCAACCTAATAAGCTATATACTTGAGTGATGGATTCTAGAAATAGCCTTGATAATTTGACTTTGATTTTATTGCACGAAACTTCATTTTCAACCTTATTGAACTCAATGCAAAAATCTTGAAGTTTAAGGTGGAAATATAACATTGAGCAACGCAAATTTCTTAGCAAGTATAATTGTAAAATGTGTATAATTAAGTTAGTAAATAAATAACAAAAAATTTGAAGGTAACAAAATAGTTTGGATTGTTATAAGGTTGTATACTATATGCTGATGTTTCACATTATCACAAAGAGAAAGCTAATTTAAATTCATTTAAAGTACAAAATAATAGAAAATATACAGGAAAGATGAATAAAGGAAGCATACTAAAATAACAAATACATTTACAAGTTAAAATTAGTGCCATTATTACATAAATAACCTCAATATAGTATCAGTAAGAAATAGTTGACCACAAATAAGAACTAAAACAAAATAGTATAAATTAAGAAAGACAAAAAGTATACTATTGATATTTGTTTTAGATTATATATTATTATTATTATACAACAAAACTAAAAAAAAATACATTCAAAGATATAACTTTAAAAAATTACTGTAAATTTAGTATGAAAATAGTTTCACATTTTCATAAGACTCTTGATTTTTAACTTTTTTACATATTAATATTACTTATTCCTTCTTGATTATTATATTGTTAGAACATCTGATAAGCAATAAAGCAATTAGCATTTGTATTTGGAAATTCTAGAAGACAAATTTGGAAACAGAAGGAATGCATTGGAAACATCTTTAGTTGGTTGAGGCATTGCATCAAATAATGAATCTGGTCTAGCATTCCATAATCTGGTTTAAGGTAGAAGACAATTGATGCTGGCTAGAAGATTCCTCTATGAAGAATCATTCTCTATTGCTTTATCAAAGATTCGGAAGATATTAAGGAATACTTCAGTAGGATTCTCAAAACCTGTGTTACTATTTCAAATTTCATGCTTAAATAATTTCAGAAACAACTTTGTAAAAATTATTTAGTTTAAGAATTATGGCTTATGTATGCTAAAGATTAAATATTTCCTTTTCCATAAGCAATAGTTGAAGGAATTTAAAAGTCAAATTTATGAAAATTTTATTGTGTAACCCTAAATACTCTTAAAATACACATTTACATATTTTAAATTCTCCTTGAAAATGATGTAACTCAAATAGGTTGTATCAAAAGTTGAAAGAAATTTAAAAGCCAAGTTTATGAAAAATTTAATTATGCAGTCCTAAAATACTCTTCAAATATGCAATTACTTTAATTTCTCCATGTAGAATGATGTTAGTCAAATAGGTTGTATTAATAAAAATAAATTTATTAAAAATGGAAAAATTTTATGTTTATTTATAAATAAAAATTTTTTAAAATTAATTTCATGAGAAAAAAGAATTAGATTTAAAAATTTTTAGGGATGGCTTTTAGACAATAAATAAAAATAGATAAGACAATTCTTGAGTATTTGAACATTTACATGAATTTAAAGACTATTTCTAAAATTGAAAATTTTCTCCTCTAGCATTTTTAAGTTAAATTGAAAAGATACCTTGGGTATGGAATTACATATTTAAATGCATAAACAAATTGAAAACAAATTATTTGTAAAAATAGATAGGAAGAAAATTATAGTTGCATTTCCAATAATAACACTTTAGGATTTAAAGAATTACTTTCCAATAATATATTTTTCGCAATAGATTTCCAATAACTATTTTCCAATCTTTGTTCCAATATATTTTTGGTCCTGTTAGAGATTCGATGGAAACAACAGCATCCCTGATTCATGAAAATAAAAAAAATTAATTAAGAATAAAACCTGATGGAAGGAAATTTTCATTATGGTTTCCATTTAGCTATTGAAATTTAAGTTAAAAGAAATGTTGCATAAATAGGGAAAATAATAGGGCAAAAGAAAAAAATTATGGTAAACAAATATGGTAATGGACAAAATATCATAAAACTTATCACTTGATAATCTGTTGTCTCTTGATAAATTATGGTGCCTTTGCATGCAAACATCAATTTGCTGATAGTAAGTAAAATTTGATGAATTATCTTTGTTTGATCTGTAATTATCAACATTTTGAACAGTATATTCAATTGTTGTTTATTTTTACCATAAGAAATAATGGTGTTAAAACTTTAGAGTACTTTCTAATTTAAAAGTAACAAACAAAAATAAATTAAGCTGGATTCCTAGGGAAGATAAATAAGTAATCAAATTAGGAGTCTAGCCAAATCCCACCAATAATCACTCACACCCTCCCTTCAAATTAGGAGTCTATATCAAAATTAATTGCATCACAACCCAATTATTAGGCTTAAAACTGACCCTTTTACCCACACTTCAGTCAAAATCTTAAGGACATATAAAATTAATAAGCAAATTAAAGTAAAGGATGAAATTAATAAAATTAGACTATAAATAGCTAACTGCAACACCTGTGACAGCCCCACCTTACCCTAAGGCGTACCAAAGGGCTTAGCAGACTGCCTACCTAGCTCTCGCTAGGACTCGGGTCAAGCACGCACTAGAATCCATGAAACAATCGATATTCTATAGAAAACTTGTAAATACATTCATATGATTTAAACTTAAGAGTAAAGGTACCAGTTAAGTAGTTTATATCATAAACACCTAACTAATACAGTAAAATCTCAAACATTCTTTTACTAACAAAATCCTACCAAGAACTACTCTTGAATCTTCACCACCAATCTTAATAATAGGAGCCTGTTTAAGGAGAACAAATAAAAAGGATGAGCTATAATAGCCCAGTGAGGTTCTCACACATGCAAACACACAGGCAGACAATTAAAAAATAAATAAATAAATAACATATGCCATAAAATAATATAAGAACAAGTTAAGTAAACAATTGATCAAACAAAGAAGGATACATCTCAACCACGGGAGCAAGCTCAATCACGGGAGTATCAAATATATAATCATGTGGCAATAGTGTTCGGATCAATAGAGAATACCAGGTCCTTGCCAATGATCAGGTAAATATCATATAACAGTTCCCGAAACCACCCATGCATCTTTACCTCCTCAATACCTTCACTCTAGGGTGAGATCTCAACCCTAGAGGATAAAACAGTTTGTTCAGTCCGGAGTTGGCCTCTTTGAGGAATCTCAACTCAGAGGAAAGAACACAAACCCTAACGCCCAACACCTTATATCCTCCTCAATACTAGTATGACTAACCATGGTGTAACTGGTGAAGTATAACCACGGAAGTCTAGCCCGAAGGCTCAGTTCAGTTGCAAGTTCACAAACAAGTATATTCACATTTGATAGAAGTGATGCATGTAATAAATTGCGGGATAGATATGATAAAGTATACATCTTACCCTCATATAGCACATTGTAGTAGCTAACAAGTATCAGGCATAAAATGGAATTAACACTTAAACATGCATCAGGCGCACACAAGGAAACACTCATCTGAAAATTTCAAGAAAGTGCCTTGTAAAACGTGCGAGGTTTAGACTCGGATCCTGAAATTCATAAGTAGTCTAATTAACCTACTGGATTTTCTTTCAAAAGAATTTTTATAAAATGTACCCAAGTTTAACTAGGGTTTTAAAATAAATGTAAATTGGTTATAAGGAAAATCCAAGAAATTGTAATAAAGGAATCTGGGTAAAACCCTCAATCAACCAGTAAAGAAATTTAAGAGATTCCCTTTTTGAAAGTAATTTAGTTCTAAGGGCAATTAATTCATTAAATGTCAAAATTAAGGTTAAATTTCAAAAGGAATAATTAATACTAAAAATTTGTTACTAATTTCCACTTTATTCACTATATTAGTTGCAAAACTCTAATAATTCACTATAAATTTTGGACCAAAAGGAAATATTGCTAAATACCATGAACTAAAGAAGTAGTTTAATTAAATATTGATTAGGGTTCAAGGTTTTGGTGTAAGAAGAAATTTTGTCCAAAATATTTAGTTTATAAGTAAACTAGTTTTTAAAGTCCAAGAAAGATTTATTGGTAATAATCAAGTATAATTTAATAACTTAGCAAAATTAATATAGGTTAAAATATGAAAACTCCAAAATATCCTATACTTAGGTAAATTAATGGTTTCAAACTAATTAATATCAAGCTAATGATATTTAATTAAATTAAGACTAGTTAAATAACAAATTAGGGTAACTTGGTCAAAACATACTAGAATCAAGTGTAAGGTTAAACTAGTAAAATTTTCACTTACTTATTTAGTAAAAGTCTAGCTTCTAACCAACTTAAATCTTCAAAATTTTATAAGAGTTTCTTCCTAAAATTGATTAACAAGGTTCCAAAATCATTGCACAACATTTTCCTAAAAACCGGTTAAGTAGATTAAACTTAAGGTGCTCAATATTTGGTGTCACTTCAACTAATTCACAAGCTGAAATTTTCAGCAGTTTATTTCATCAAAACTTGGCCAAAACAAGGTTAATATAGCTGGAAATATTAGGTTATCCAAGCTGAAATTTTTATATACTAGTAAAGCTGAAATTTGTTCAAGGTTTTGGAACAAGGAAGTGCCGGTTTGCAAGCTGAAATTCCAGCAACTTCAACCCACTAAACAGGCCTTAAATACTGAATTTTTTCTAGAATTTTTCCTCTAACAAGACTAACCAACATGCCTTCTAACTCTAGTCAAAATTTCAGCCACAAATTCTAAAATTTTCCACTCAAATAAAGCATCAATTTCCTATACAAGTCCATACTTAGCAAGTAGGTCATAACATAGTTAGTCTACCATCAAGGAAAGGATCAAAACAAAGGAAAACCTCATAATCATGAGCATAAATATTCATATATATAATCAAGAGAACAAATATAATCATAAATCTTAAGTACTTAATGAAATCATAAGAAAAGTATAAGAAATCTTCTATTAAAACTTGAAAGAACTTGAAGTTTCTTGATGAATTTACCTCAAAATAGGTAGGGTTTTAGTTGAAGAAGAGTGAGTGATTAGTCCCTTAAGAATCTTGACTTTAAGCAAGAACTTGGACTTGAAACTTGGAGAGAATTTGATGAAATTAGAGAGGATTTCTTTTCTAGTTAGGTTAAGCTTTTGGGGAGAGATTAAGTTAGTCTTTTAAATGTTTAAAATAGTTGAAATTGAAGAGAATTTTGGCATTATGGTGGTTTGCCAAGAGGAGCAAAAGTGCAAGGAAATTTGAGCCAAAAAAATTGAAAAAAATGGGGTAAAAGTAAAAGCCAATAATAGATGGCCATTCATGGTGCTAGGTGGCATAATCTCCTAAATATCTAAGTAATAGGTGGCCTTACTTTTCTAAATATCTAAGCTTGGTTGGTAACATTTAATTGGTAGAATTTTCCTATGAGTATCATCAAACATGTATTAATAATAATTCAAGAAATCCAATTATAAAAGAAAATCATACAATAACAACTAATAAGAAATTTTTACAATTAACGTTCATAACATAAAAACTAAGTGGTTTTAAGCTTCTAGGGCTTTACAACACCTATATATATACACATATATAGATACATATACATATACTCTGTGTGTGTGTGTGTGTGTAAATATATCAAAGATCTAAGGTCATGAAATCATTTGTTTCTATATCTGCTGAGAATATGACATAAAATTCACAGTAAAAAAAATGAATATGACATAATGTACGCACACATAGACCAGGAGGCTAAAAGTGATGCTAAACTCATAAGGTATTCATGAAAGTGCTCGTGAAAAATTTTGAAGAATATTAACTTCCTAAGGAATTAAAACTATAATGTGTATGATTTGAACAATCTATAATAGCATATAACTTTTCCTTATCATAATTATCTCTTTCAACTGCCACAAAGAAAACAAAAAGTTCAAGATCAGTGAACATCATTAGGACTAAAGCATTATTGATTATCCAAGCAAAGTTGATGGGACTTTCTTTGTAAGTGCTTCAGGATTAAACATTTTGCTTAAAAGTTGCAACAATTCCGGCCACATATAAGTAGAATTGTATTTACCATCCATGGGAGATCCGAGACTCAATTTTAGGAGAAAGCACATGCATATTTTTCCTCTTGTCTAACTGCCTAATTCTACAAAATTGAAGTAGACATGTTTTACAAAGATTATTTTTTAAATACGTTTAAATTGTTGTTATCTCATAAATACACTCTAAAAAATATTATAATAATATTTTTTTTTAAAAATCATGTAAAAAGAAAAATTTATTCAAATACGGTTTCTTTTGATTGGACTTAGAAGTCCTAAAGGATGGCGTCATAGAGAAGGAAGAAAGCATGGAAGCTCCTTAATTTTTCTTCCCCACTTCTGAGAAAAAGGGGGAAGTGCATCAATGAATAACTGGAAAGAAAAGGGGAAAGTGCATCAATGAATATGATACTAAGTTAAAATTGGTCAAATCATGAACTTATGAAATATATATAGGGGTCCATGACAGTAAAATAATAGAAAGAAAATAAACACCATCTGGTATAAATAAAAGACCTTGGTGTTTCTAGACTTTCTCAATGTTTCCCGGGAT
Source organism: Mitragyna speciosa (assembly GCA_024721245.1). Taxonomy (NCBI): domain Eukaryota; kingdom Viridiplantae; phylum Streptophyta; class Magnoliopsida; order Gentianales; family Rubiaceae; genus Mitragyna; species Mitragyna speciosa. Next base: position 20,883,149 of record CM045560.1, on the reverse strand, counting down.
AGACCAAATGATAAAATTTTTTGGAGTGTTACTAATGTAATTTTTATTTAATTAACTGTGTTATTGGGTTTAAAAAGTAGTTGAAAAACTCCTATCATTTTGTCAACCTTTCTATTATTCTTTCACTTTCAAAAGCATTGTCAAAGTAGTTTCTAAAACTCAATTTTCCTTCTAGCTACTTACAAAAATTAAGGAAATATATTCTAATAAAAAGATTATTTCTAAATTATAAACCCAATGTTTGTATTAGATAAATAGCCTTCACAATATTAAAAAAAAAAGATAACTAACTTTAAATACATAACATTGTCTTTAGTTTTCTTTTTTTTTTATTTGTAAATGCACTATGGAAAAGAAAATCTAAATCACTCAACAAACTCCCTCTTTTAATATATATATATATATATATATATATATATATAATATAAGATCTAGATCAAAAGTTGAAGTAGTAGGTTAACTTTTGGGTAAATTTAAATTAAATATTAGATTGAATATAAGTTGACTGATGTACAAAGTTGAGTAGTTGTATTAGACAATATCTAAGTTTTAACTTCTTCAACATAGAATTTTTTATTCCTTCACTTGAGGCTTAATTGATTTATAATATATTTTGATTATTTGAAATATATAGTCTAGGTAAATTAAAAATTATATTGATTTTAAAAAATGTTATTGTAAATAATTATTATAAAAATAATTGTACTACGTGCAAATGCATCAAAAATTGGTTGCAATTTTTAGAAATATAAAAAATAATTGTTTATTAGGAATCTGGTTACAATAAATTATTAAAATGCGAACTCCAAAATTGGTTTCTAATTATTGTCTAAGTTAATTTTTGATGAACCGCTAAACTCTTAAAAAAACTAATGTAGTATTCAATCATTTGTTCACCGTAGTATTAATGCGTCCAGGCTATCGCATACTAAATTTTTAGATTCCTAGAAACCAAATTATTACTTTATTAGTGGTAGGAAAAGGAGAAGCAAGTAATTCAATTTCCCAATTGGAAATGGTCCAAAGAAAATAAAAAAAAAACCAACAGTAAATGCTACATGACAACTATGACCTCTTATTTATCTGTCTAGCCGGTTTTTCTATGTACGAAAGAAAAATAATCAATAACTATGTATGTATTTATACCTTGCCCAACAAAAAAAAAAATGTTGCTACAGTATTTACATAGAATTACTAATTTTACAAGTTATGGAAAGATGATGCATACAAACAATTACAGAAATTGAGTAATCTCAATTTGTATAATTTTTATGTATAATTACAGAAATTGAGTAATTTTACTAAGAATTCTTTATGTATAATTTTTTAGGAAATTAGTCATAAATTTTAAAAATCATATGGCTTAGCATGAAATGAATTTTTATTTGTCATAGAAAAATCTATATGGTGAAGATGTGGATCTTGGACGACAACATATATTGAATTATTTTATGTTACGGTAATATGGTCTCAGATTGGAGATCACGGAGTGTTTTTCATCTAATTAGGCCAGGCAATACACATGATTTTCTGGTGCATAAGATTGTAACCGTTGAAAGATTAGTATGCTAACAACTTTCTTTCCTCCATCTTCTTTTGGGCCAACCACCTCGTTCACTCAAATTTATTTACCTTTTTTTCTACATAAAAGTTCATGTTTTTAGGTCAAAAGTTAGATTTTTTTGTTCTCCCGAAAAATTTTTGTAATTTTTTATACTTTTATATGACACACATCTCAGACACCTACTTTGACAAATATACTTGTTTATTTAGATAACACTTCATGGCAATTAAAGTGTAGTTATGACTATGTGACAATAAGATTCAACAAATTAAAAAAGATGAAAAGTGTTACCTCACAATATTTTGGGACTTTGGCTTTGATTGCTACTTGGCCTCCAAGCTTCAAATTTTAAAGGCAAAATTGCGTTGTCATGAATGTGATTTTAGTTGAGTGTTAAAGTTCTTAGTATGTATTTATGGATTCACGTTGTTTCCTTAAGAGGCATAAATTTTATGTTTAGGAAATTTCTAGTTCTTTTTCTTAGGGGTTGCACATTTTTATTTTAGAATGATAAAAGGATTTGGGTATTAAGTTTTTGTGCAATTACTTTTTTAAGATCGTGAATTTTGAACTTTGGAAATTTTTGTAGTAATATTTTTGTAGTAATATTTTGGAAATCTTAAATTATTTTTGAAGTAATTTTATGGCAATCTCAAGTTTGATTTTAGAGGTTGCAAATGCTTTGCAGGATGTTTTAATTTTATAGATTTCCATAATAAAGACATCAAAGTTCGTCTCCTATGTATTTGGGGACACCTAAAAAGGGAAATGTTTATGGTTTTTGTATTGAGCTTCAGGATACAGTTTTTTTTTTATTCTAACTTATTTGTAGTTACAGTCGTGTCAATATAGTAATTCAACCACTTGAAGCAATTAAACATTTTCAATTAGAATTGGAGCACAAAGGAATTGTGATCCAAAATTTATGACTTGTGACTCATAGGACAAACACTTTTCTACTATTTTATTTTCACGAAAACTTGTAATTCTATTATGTTATCAGACTCTCTCGTAAGTAGAACTTTGTCCTCTTTCATTTGTCCACCAATTAATTGTCATTCTTTAGTTTTTTAAAAAAAATTCAAAATAGTTTCCAAAGCTTAAAATTGATTCCAATTTACAAATTTATTTTTCTTAAAAAATTAAGGAAACATGCTTCAATAAAACCTACATTCCATATTTTATATACTCAATATTCCTAAACTCAATGGACAATATTAGTAAACATGCTTTAATAAAACCTACATTCCTAAGATAAATACTCCTATGAGTATTACAAAAGTAGCCCTAAGAGTTTAAGAAAAAGGCATTTAATTTTGGTGACATTATATTGCCATTAATTTATTTTGTAAGGGGCACTATTGGAAAGAAAATGTAACAACTTGTAAAACTCTCACTTTTAATATATATATATATATATATATATATAAAAGATATAAGATATTTGGTAGTGGATGCAATGGCATGCAAACTTCGATCGGATTCAAAAATATGATAAAAAAATGTTTGTTTGACTTATTTGATTTGGGTTCTTGGTATTTGGTTTGTCTTTGATTTTTGAACCTTTTCATGAATCTGTTGCTTGTGAATTATATAAAAATAAATAAATTAGAAACAAACTACAGCTTTTAATAAAGAATGATGAGTAATGCCATATCTTCAAGCAACCAACCAAGCCAAACTAATTATTGAGACGTGTCGATTAAATCTCGATATTCATACTCTAAACCGAAGTGAGCAATAACATTTATTTCTTACACTGCCAAGATATCAAGATTCATCTAAGAAAAAAATAGAATCTTAATGATGATCAATGGATCTCTAACCTAGTCGGCATTAGAGTAAATGCATAATTAAAGAGAAGAATGTGTTGAGAAATGTAATCCATGAAAGAAAGTCTTTGACATAGCAAAGAGTATGAAGAAATGTAGCATAATGAATGGATCGGGCTACACTCATAAATTAGCCCAAAGAATGAATGACATAATCAATATCAAGACATGTAACTATTAAATAGACAAGACTGCCAACCAATTGTCGGTAGTGCATAGAATTATCTAATAATGTATCGCCAAGTGGAGTGAGATGAGTATTATGTTCAATTAATGTGGAAAAGGTCTTACTATTAGTCAAGCTACCACGAGTTAGAAGATCATAAATATACTTAGCCTGGGATAAATAATAGTCATAAATATCTTAAAATAGTTCGAGACCCAGGAAATAGATGATAAATCCATGATCTTTCATTTCAAACTGTTGATTGAGGGAATGCTTAATTTGTTGCATGCCAATAAGATCATCATTTTAATAACCATATCATTGATATAAAGAAGTAGTAAAACAGTATCACCAGCTATTCGTTGAGTGAAAGAGAAAAATCATGAGAATTGGAAGAGAAATATAAACTCAAAAGTGTAGAACTGAACTTAGCCAACCAAACACGAAGAGCCTGTTTAGCTTCACACAAAGCACATTGAAGACGAAGACCTTGTGAGAAGAATAAGTAAATTCCTCGTTATAATCACATATAAAACTTTTTTAGCAAGAACACTATTGAAAAAGACATTTTTGACATTCATTTAAAAAAAAGAGACTAATGATAAAAAGCAGCTACAACAATAAGTGCTCGAACATATATAAGACAAGTGACAAGAGCAAAGGTCTTGTCGTAGTCAATGCCATATCCTTAAGTGTAACTTTTACTTACAAGGTGTGATTTTTTAATTTTGAATAGATTTACCAATATGACTTCTAATCTTGTACACCTTATAATCGATTACAGTTTTGCCAGGAGATAATTCAACCAGGTTTCAAGTATGAACACATGTCAAAGCATCTAATTCCTTTGTCATAATTTTTTGCCACAAAGGGTTAGAAGAACCCTCACAAAAAGATTATGGCTCATATGAAGCATCAAGAGCAGGAGCAATAATAATCCTGCAAATAAGAAGGAAGAAACTTGTGAATCTTCTCAAATAATTTGTGCATAATACAACCTTAGGCTTTATATCCACTGATGTCAATAAAGTGTGTTATGTACAGAAGTCTATTTTTTAACTCAAGTGAGTTTCCATGAATTTTTCAAACTAGGTGATAGTTGCTCTTTTGTTTTGATGAGATATTAAAATGTTTGATACTGTCAAAAACAAAGACAAAATTTTGTGTATACATGAGAGTAAGTAGGAATGCAATACTGTTTTCTTAATATTTTATGTGAATGACATATTACTAAGAAGAAATGATATAATTATGCTATGGCTTGTCCAAGATTATTCCATAAAGGATGTAGGAGGAGCAACTAATGTGTCTCCAATTTATAGGTGTTTGGAGAGTGTTTTGTATGGTTATTAATTAGGAAAATTGGGTTGTTTTGAGTAATTTTCATGGATGAAATTTATTTTGGAAGAATGGAGCTGATTGATTTTTTTTTTTTTTTTTGCAGGTAACAGTGAAGGCAATTGGGTGAGAAGTGAAAGTTCCAAGGAATGAACAAAAGATGTCAAAGCTGCCAACCTTCTGGTTTGGTCGAGACAGCATTGATGGGGCAGAATAGTAAATTTAGCGATTTCTTTTCTTTTTCAATTCAAAAACTTAACTTTTTGAAAAGGAGAAACACTCCTATATATTGGGCAACACGAAATATCATAAAGGAAGCGATGGCAATCCTAGAAAAACACCCTACAACACAAGATTCATCAAAAAGGAGATCAAGATTAAAGACTGCATATTTTTATTCTTCTCTTTCTCTTTTCTTTATGAATTCTGTAAAGTTTATGGGTTGTTTTGCTTTGGATTGTAAGAACATGAGTGGCTAAATTCGTTATTAGGGGTTAATACTCTAAACATGATTTTCTTTTTATTAATCTATGAACCATGCTTTTATTATGTAATGTTTGTTATTCTTAATGCTTAATCATGCTTGACCACCATGATTATGATTTATGTTATGTTAGCATAATAGATCTACAATTATCAATTTAGTTGCTTATTAATAAGAGATTGTTATAAGTGATTAGATACCCCTAAAAGTTGCTTAGATTAGCCTTGTTAGATTGCTTGTCTAACGGATTAATGCCATGAGAGTGGGTTAATTTTCTTTGCAATTGATTGAACTAAGGTTTAGTTATTAAACGTCGAGAGAGTTTAATTGATGCTTTTGGAATAACTCGGGTCATAATAAAATATTGGTAATTCATAGATTAACTAATTGACTTGATTGTGATTGTTAACTAATTGACTTGATTGTGATTGTTTGTTTATTCTTAATATTCGTGGGTTGTTGATTTTTGTAATATTTATTTGTTTTTTGTAATTTAAATTTACTTAATTTGGTATTAATTTATTTTTAGATTAGTTTAGGATAGAGATTAGCTTCTATTTTCTCAAGGTTAATTGAAAGTCTTAGACACATAAAAGCGAGTTGATAGTTGGCTAAATAACTAATTCTCGTGGGAACGATCTCTACTTATCACTTTATTACCTATCATGATTTTGTATACTTGCAGAAATTGGCAACAACAACCCAATCAGAGAACAGAAGATCTGCAAAAATGGATTTGCTGGGTTCTTGATATTTTACATTCCACTTGCGTAGCATAAATGCTAAACAATTTTATCAAAAATCAATCCTAGAATAGGATTCTTATCATTGTCTCGTGGGATAAGCCGTCAAAAGATTTGTGTCCAAAAACAAATATCAAAAGGTGTTACATGCAAATATCCTATATTTTTCTACTATTAGAAGAATGATATTTGCAAAGATGTTGTAGACACCAAATTTTGACACACCAAATTATTTCTCTGACATTAGCGGGTTTCTTTTACTTTTGAGGTCAAATTCTGATTTTTATTTTTTTTAGAAAAAGGGCAAAATCAATAAGTTTCGGAGGGCAAAATAGTAATTTTTAACTATAAATGTTTTCCATTAGTTTTGAGGTTCTAAATGTATATTTCTGTATTTTTATACATGTTTCTAAAATTTTATAATTTTTTTGGATTTAATTGATATTATTCAGTATATTTCGTCAGTGCAAGAGGAAAATGGTCATTTCACCTTGTGAATACCATTTTTGCCCAGTTTTGAGTCCCAAATTTGTTTTTCAGGTTTTTAAATATTTTTCTAAATTTTTTTTATTTTATCGGAGACAATTGCTATTTTTTCTGTAAATATTGCGTTCAGGGGCAAATTAGTCATTTTGTACTCCAAACGCATTTTTTACTAATTTTTGACTCCTAAATTTATTTTTCAGGGTTTTAAGTTTATTTGTAATTTTTAAAAATTTTTCAAGGCCAATAGCTACTTTTTTGTGTATTTTCGTTTGTCTAGGGGCAAAATAATCATTTCGCACTCCGAATACATTTTTCACCAATTTTTAAGTTCTAAATTCATTTTCTAGGATTTTAAACTTATTTTTAATTTTTAAAAATTTTTTGAGGCCAATAACTATTTTTCTGCTTATTTTGTCATTATAGGGGCAAAATAGTCATTTCACAATCCGAACGCATTTTTTGGTCAATTTTAAGCTCTAATCTTTATTTTTTAGATTTTAAAATATATTTTTGAATTTTTTTGGTAATTTTTGAAGTTCATTGTCATTTTTGTATTAATTTTGATTTTTTGTATCAAAAATAATTTTTTTAAGATCAAATTAAGAGTTTATTATTAGTGGCATTTTAGTTATTTTGAGGTATTCTTAAAGGTCAAGACTACTAGGCCTTATAAATACCCCCACTTGGGGATCAAATGAGGGGATTAATTAGAAAATATTACGCACATATTTTTTCCATTTTTTGCACACACAAAACACACTTAACACGCATTAATTTCTACACACAAAAACACACACTAACACACCACACATGCACACATCCAGATCAAAAGGCACATAGTAACACACACTAACACACCACACATGCACACATCCAGATCAAAAGGCACATAGTAACACACAAAATACACACCACACATGCACATATTCATATCAAAAGGTACATAGTAACACACACAAAATACACACATATCAAAAACTTTAATCATTGTTCATACCAAACCAACAAGAAGAATTTGTCAAAAATCGTGAGATTGCTTTCCGAAATATAGGTATGGCGTATTTTCTAAGTCCCTCTTTTAAAGTTTCTTGACAGATTTTTTTTAGGAATTTTTTGGGTTTTATTTTTTTATTTATTCTTGAAAATTTTCTAGTTTGATCCTTCTGGGTTTTTCTTCCCTCTGCTTCGACTCACCGTCAACTTACATCTCTTTCCTCCTTCTACCAAATCTTTCCCCTATCATCGTTAACTCCCAATAGCTAAACTACAAACAACTCACAACCGATCATATCTTCTCAACCCTCAATCCCTGTCTGCTTCCACAACAGCAACTACAGAACCATAGCCAAACCTCTAGCATAATAAAACCATCCCTAAACCCACCACAAAACCACCTAAATTGCGGCTCGAAAACACCCCCCAAAATCACCACCGTAACTCAACCATCAACCACCACAACAAGCCCCAAATCGAACTACCAAGACCACCACGTAGCAGCCCAATCAGCCATCAAAACTCCACCAAAACAGCCACAAACCGCAACCCCAAAACACCCAAAAATTAGTCCCAAATTGCAGTTGAAATCAACCTCAAACTAGTTCCTAGACCACGGCTAGAAACCAATTACCACTGGACATCATCTTAAGTAGCCTATTACATCTATCTCACATTCACAGCCATCACTACCACTCAAACCAGCTTCCATCATTGCTTCAACCCACCACATTGTTGCTAAACAGTAACCAAAGCTCCAGCACGAGATTCCTTACCATCACACAATTCGTCCCATCCGAATCAGGTGAAAATCTTCAGCCTCAATTTCAATTACATATGTATGGCATTCAATCAGTGCAATTCCATATGAGTATTAGTGGGTTTGGGAGAGAATTTAATAAGGACGTTTGTGCGACTAAGGAATTGAGTAAGTCAAGGATTCGCTAGTAGTAATTTGGCATTTAATGTGAAAAAGACTTCGGAATATGAGGATGAAACTAATTTGGATATTAAGAACGAAACCAATTTGTGTGTCAAGAGTCTTGGGGGTCTAATTCATTGCCTGAAAACTTGATTTGGGTTTTTAATCCAGTTGAGAGAAAACAATCGGTGGTGGGGTCATTTAGGCTTTTATTTGCCTTTATCATTAAACCCCCCGAGAACTTGATTATTCCCTTATTATAACCCTTGAATTTTTGTGTTTATAATATATCTTGTTCCTTAACAATTGTAAATTAGCCCCCTCAGTTTTGTTTTTTCTTTCAAATAACTTGCTGTTATTTAAAATTTGGCCCTTGTATATTGCTGGGAATTTATTTTTAGCCTTTATTGTTTGCTAGGAAATTCATTTTCAATCCTCATATGTTGCTGCAATTTCATTTTTGAACCCTTATTGTTGCTGAAATTTAGTTTTTAATCCCCAGTTGTTGCTGGAAGTTGTGTTTTAGTACTTGTATATAGCTGTAATTTTATCTTTAGTCCCTTTAAGTGGCTGGATTTTTATTTTTATCCACTAACATTGCTGGAATTTACATTCTTGTGTCCCAAATTACTGGAATTCACATGTTTTCCCCTCATGTTTGCTAGATTCATATGTTTCACCCTTCCCACTTGCTGGAATTTCTTTTAAGTCCCTTTGACATGCTAGAATTTTAGTTTTAAATCCTAGGTTGTTGGAAATTTTATTCTAACTCCCTACGACTTGCTGAAATTTTGATTTTAGACCCCATCAATTGCTAGAAATTATATTTTTAATCCGTTATATGTTGCTGGAATTTTAAACTCCCATTAATTGCTGAAAATCATATTTTAGCCCTTTATACATTGCTGTAATTTGTGTTTTAGTCTTTTAAGTGGATGGATCGTAATTTTAGACTCCCATTTGTTGCTGGAACTTGTATTTTAGTTCATATAGTTGCTGGAATTTGTATCTTAACCCTTTCAAGTTGCTGAAGAATTCATTCCTAGTCTTCATAATTGCTGGAATTTCAGTTTTTGAACTCTTATTATTGCTGAAATTTTCATTTTCCAAACTCTATGCTGTTGGAACTTCATTCTAAGTTATTAAGCCTTGTTGGAACTTTAAATTAACTCTTATAGCTTACTGTCTTTTATGAATTAGTCCTTTATTGCTGCTGAAATTTCAATTTAGCTCATATATATTGCTGAGATTTGTATTTTTAGTTATTATTGCTGCTGGAATTGAGTTTTTTAACCCCATATTGTTGCTGGAAGTTGTGTTTTAGTACTTATATGCTGCTATAATTTATATTTTACCCCCAATTGTTGGAATTTATGTATTAACCCCCATGTTTGTTGGAATTTAGAGTTTCGACCCCTAATTTGCTTTAATTTGCATTTTTGCCCCAAAACTTGCGTGAATTTCTTGATTTTGCCCCTTCATCAATTAGAATTTCCAATTTGTCCCTAAGCCTGTTGGGTTCATATTATTGTTTTTTTTAATCTCCTTAGCTTCCTAAAATTTTCATTGTTACTCTCAATTTTTGTTTGTATTTACATATTTTAGATTTAATTTTTTATACCGAAGCCTTAACTTGTTTGTTCATGATTTTAGCATTCACACTGGGTCTTCAAGAGGTATCCCTATTCCTCGTTAATTTCTCTTTATATGCTCTAATGTGCCCTTATGTAATTTTTTATACATTTTTTCTTCATTTATTTCTTATTTTACATGCTTTTTGTATATTCATTTCCTTTATGTTGTTTAACTGTTTCGAGTTTTATTATTTGGAAAAAATGTACGATTTTTTGTATTTAACCAGTCAATGTAATAGCTACATAATATTTTTCATATTTTTAACAAAAATTTTGTATTTAGATAGCAAGTGTAATAGATAGGTCGTTTTACTTTTTTTTTCACCCCTAAAATTGCAGTTAATTCTCCCGATGTGACAGCTAGGGCTTATGTGCTTTTGTGTGCTTGTATATTTATATGTTTTACCGCTTTCATTAGGACTTTTGCATTTAGAATATCATATTTATGTGTTATGTGCCCCTAAGTGCTCTTACATGTCTTTATATGCTTATTTGCTTTTGATTTATGTTTTTACTATTTTTCATCAGTTTTGTCATTCCGCACTGCACTAGTCCAACGCTAGTTGTGGCTTTACCGCTTTCCTGCTAGTCCAATGCTAGTGAGAATATTTAAAAAGGGCTAGTCCAACGCTAGATCCTTAGGTCATTTTAGTGTTAGTATTACTATTTGTGTGCATTTCACATCCCATTTCACACACTTTTAGTTTTCTTTCAATTTTGCATGATTTTTATTATTATTGTTATTATTTATTTATTTTGACACATCTTCAAGTCATGACATTTAGGTTGCATTTAACTTAGAAATTAGGTCATTTGTGTGATTCGACTAGAACTAGTCGTCTACTCTCGTGGGAAGCAGTGGATTGATAGGCCGTTCCTCCCTCCGTGAGTAGAAAAATATTAGTCATGAGTTATTAGTCTCCCATACCTGTTATGTGGCATTCCCCACTTTCTTTGACACTTTCTATCTATAGTATTTTCCTTTTTCTTTTGGTATTTCATTTTGCATATACACTCATGACTCCCTCAAATCTCGACTCGGATTTCGCAATTAATGCGATAGTCGCTACCAAGTCTCAACGGAACATTTTGACCCTCTCGACACCACACTAGATTTAGGATTTACATTCACATGGACACATCCAAACGCGATAGAATCTGGGGTTAATTTAGGAAAATTTGATTAAACCTCACAACTAATTTCGGCTAGGTAGAAAGAGTGTCTTAGGCACAAGCCTTTGCCTTCTCTTTCTTCAAATGTGACTTCCGGACCTTTTTCTCTTGTTTTTTCATAAACCGAAGTCGAAAAAGGGTTTTAAATATTTTTTTAAAATTTTTGTTTTGTTTTGTCAAAAGATTTTTCAAGTAACTTGGTACACCCTAACTCAATACCAAGTGGCAACTCCATTTTTTCTAAATAAAACCCCTTTTCAAACCATTTGGCCAAATTGTCGCATTTTTAGTCCTGGCCTTCTTTTGTTTTTCAAAATACCATTTTTCATAAATAATACTTTTTCACCAAAACTCGATTTTTTCTCGCACACGCACAATTTTTCTAAAAACTATCTTTTTCAAAAGGGTTACCGAACCGGACCCTTTTCAGGGTGCTACAGTCACGACCGCACCGTGTTATTGATTTTGGACACGACAGATGTGTATTAAGACTTGACATCTCCTATGTTCTACGCGTTAAAAAGCAACTATCAAACAAAGCCTCATGAGGGTCACTGAGTGCTGGTCAAGAATATTCATAAGTACTTGTAAAGTACTAAAGACCTATTCTTGATCTTTGCATAATTTGAGGTTGTTATCTACCATACCGATAGAGTTTTCAATATGATAATGATAAAAGCAGGTTACAATCTGGTTATGTGTTGACTTTAATGATGCTATAGTTAATTGGACGGATTCCAAATAATACATAAAGATAGATCCTGCAACTAAAGCCAAATATGTTGCTACATTTGAAGAAGCCATTTGATCAAGAAGTTCATCACTAAATGTGAATTCGCCCATCCATTATTAGTTGTGTACTCCTGTATTGTGACAATTTTGGAACTATTGTATAGCAAAGAAATCAAGATCTCATCGATGATTCAATTATGTATTATGACATTACTATTTGATTAGAGATCATTAATAGACAAGATGTAAAAGATAGAAAGAGTCCCTGTGAATGACAACATAGCAGATCTTATTCAATATAGTCTTGCCCTAGAAATAACACGATAAATATGTAAATTTATTTGGTCTTAAATATAAGAATGATTTATTTTAATGCAAGTAGCAGATTATTAATATGTACCCTACTGTAGTTAGTTTTGGCTATATTTTTACTTTCATATTTATGCAAAACAACATGCCACGTTTGTCTTTTAATATTTATTGTTTTAGTTAAAATATTAATTGATAATGTACATAGAATACTAAATGTGAAATTTTTATAAAGATAATGATGAGACTCTTATCACATTTAAATTTATATTTCAAAATATTTCCATTCATAGTATAAACAAGACTAGATATTGTTATTATAAATAGATTAGCACATACTTTGCTTCTACTTATTATAACTAATAGTTGATCTCATCAGCCAAGTGTAGAGAAACCCAACTTTGTATGTAGATGCTTGTTAAAGAACAAGTTCAATAGATTGATTCACTAAGAAATACATATTGATAACTATTTGAGTTCCAATGGGTTTAATCTCTTTATATAAATAGTGTAAATACTTCATGGACATGAAATCACCATAATATCTCGAGTTCGGATTATTATACTTTGACTTTATTAGTTGCTGCTCTTATTGAGTCGCTCATATGATAGAGATTGTGTATAGTACAAAATATGAAACAAGAGTGAGTAATCCATATAAGATTTACAACTTCTTATTGTCGCGTCCTAAAAATCGTAGGTAAAGAGGTGTAGTGGTGGGGTCGTGACTGTCGCATCCTGAAAAGACGGTCTAGTCTGATGACTCTTTTGAAAAGTAAGTTTTTGGGAAAAATTGTGTGTGTCTGTGTGAAAAATCGGGTTTTTATTGAAAAAGTGTATTTTAAGAAAAATGGTATTTTAAAAGAAAACAAGGCTGGGACTAAAAGTGCGACAGTTTTGGCCAACTAATTTGAAAAAGGGGTTTTATTTGAAAAATGGAGTCGCCACTTGGTATTGAGTTAGGGTCTACCAAGTCACCCGAAAAAATTGTTTAAACAAAAAAAACAAAAAAAAAATAAATTTAGAAAATCATTTAAAACCTTTTTTCGACTCCGGTCTACAAAAAATGAGAAAAAGAGATCCGGGAGTCACATTTGAAGAAAGGGAAGGCAAAGGCTTGTGCTTAAGGCACCCTTTCTACCTAGCCGAGGCTAGTTGCGAGGTTTAATCAAATTTTCCTAAATTAACCCTAAATTCTATCGCGTTCGGATGTTTCTAAATGAATGCAAAATCCTAAGTCTAAATGTGAGTATCGAGAGGGTCAAAATGTTCCGTCAAGGCTTGGTCGAAATTATCGCATTAATTGCTAAATGCAAAATCCGAGTCGAGACCTCGAGGGAGTCACAAGTGTCTACGCTAAATGAAATGCAAAAAGAAAAGAAAATAATAATATATAGTAAGTGAAGAAAGAAGGTGGGTATGTAACATGACGAGTACAGGGGACTAATGGCTCGTGACTGAATGTTCCTACTCATGGAGGGGGGAACAGCATGTATGCCACTGCTTCCCACATGAGTAGATGACTATTTCTAGTCAAATCATGCAAATGTCCTAATTTCTAAGTGAGATGCAACCTAAATGTCATGCATTTTAAAAACGTGTCAAAAATAATAATAATAATAATAATGATAAATAATAATAATAGTAATAATAAAATCATCCCAAATGGAAAGAAAACTGAAAATGTGTGAAATGAGATGTGAAATGCACAAATTTGCACCTAATACTAAATGTCCTAAGGGTCTAGCGTTGGTCTAACCCGTTCTAAAAATCCCACTAGCATTGGACTAGCAGGAAAAGAAAGAGGCCACAACTAGCGTTGGACTAGTGTGGTGATGGAATACCATAAATCATGAATTAAATATTAAAGCGTGAATTAAAAGCAAATTAATCATATAAAAATATATAAGATCACATAAGAGCGCATAACACATAAGCATGATGTTGTAGATGCAAAAATCCTAAGGAAAGCGGTAAAAGAAATAAACACATAAGCACACAAAAGCAAATAAACCCTAACTATTACACCGGGGGGCTTAATTTACAATTTAAAGGGGGAAAATTAAAAATGCCCTATCTATTACACTTTCTATCTAGATACAAAATTTTACTAAAATATGAGAAAAATAATCTAACTATTACATTGACTAGCTAAATACAACAATATTACATTTTTTTATCAAAATTATAATAATACAGAAATGATAAGATTTAAGATGAAATCTCATGAAAGAAATAAATACATAAAGAACATACCAAATATGAAATATGTGAGTAAAATGCATAAAATCACTTAAGGTACATTGGAGCACCTAAAAAGACAAAATTAAATGAGAAATAGGGATACCTCTCGAAGACCCGGTACAAATACTTTAAAAAAATGAACACAGATGTCAATATATCACAATATAAATAAATAAAACCTAAAAATGTGTAAATATTGAAAAAATTGGAGTGAAATGTAAAGTCTAACAATTAAAGGACTAAAAATAAAATTATAAAAACATAGGAGGTAGAAATTAGAAATTCACATAAGTCTAACGGCAAAGATACAAATTAAAGTAAATTTGGAAGACTAAGACAGAAATCGAAGTAAACCCAAGGACCAAATCGCGAACTCAAACAAGCATGGGGGCATAATTTGTAAGTTGAAGCTAAGTAAGGGGGACAAAAAGTAATTTTCAACAACACGAGGGACCAAATTTATAATTTTGAGCAACACTCAAGGTCTAAAATGCAATTCCAAAAGGGATTGGGGGTCAAAAATATAAATTCCAGTAAGTTTAAAACCAAATTGCAATTATTTTTGACATAATTGAAAGGAAACACAAATTCTAGGGGGTTAACTTCAATAAATAAAGACTTAAATAAAGTAAACTAAAAGTATTGAAGGGCATAATCAAACAATTAAAAACCTAAGGGGGCAAACATAAATATCTAATCTGTCAAAATAATAAACAATAAATAAATAAAAGAAACTAAACAAAACTACGTCGTTTTATGTCAAAACGACGTAGTTTTGCTATTTTTTTTTAACCCATTTTCTCTTGCCCTTTTTCTTTTTCTTTCCTTTTCTTCTTTCTTATTTCTTTCTTCTTTCTTTCTTTCTTTCTTTCTTTCTCTCCAGATTTCTTTCTTCTCTCCTTTTTCTTCTGGTTCCTTCTCTCTCTCTCTCTCTCTCTCTCTCTCTCTCTCTCTCTCTCTCTCTCTCTCTCTCTCTCTCTCTCGGTCTTCTGGTCTCACTCTCTCCGACTCTCTCTCCTTTCCGGCTCTCTGTTCTCTCGTTGCCCCCCTTTTCTTTCTTTCCCCAGTTCTTTCTTTTCCATTTCGTTCCCTTTCTCTCTGTCTCTCCGTTCTCTCTAGCTTTGGGGCAGACAGGACCCATTTTTTGCTCGAATTGATGGTGGCCGGAGGTTACATGGTGGTGATTTTGGTGTGTCAGGGTGCTAATTGGTGATGGGTGGTGATTGTGAGAGAGGAAATTGGGGATTTGAAATGGTGGATTTATGTTGGAGAGTGAGAGAATGACAGTGGAGTTCGTTGGAGCTGGGGATGGGGATGGAGCTATGGGTGGCGATGGAGGTTACAGTGGAGGGTAATTGCTTCGATAGTGATTTTGCTTGTTCTCTCTGCAGGTTTTTGGGAATGGCCTTTGACTGTTTTTGGGACTGATTGTGCGTGGGTACGGGTAGTTTAAGGCTAGGTGTGGTGAATTGTTGGGTCAATTTGGTGATGATTTATTGCTCGTGTGATGTGTTTGTGCTTGTGTATCTGTGTGTTCTAAGTGTGTGCGAATCTGTGGGTGTTTATGTGAATCCATTGTCTGTGAATTTGTGCGTTATTATTTGTGAATGTGTTCGTATCTGTGTGTTTGTGTGTGCATAGCCTATGTATGTGTATATGCAACTAATTGTGTGTGTGTGTGTGTGTGTATGTACAGTTTGGTGATGGAGTGGAACGAGGTTTGGCTGGGGTTGTGGGATAGATGGGGATTGAGTGGTTTTTGGACTGTTTTTGAGTCATTTTAATGGCTGTTCAAGGGCTGCAGTGACTAATTGGGGAAGGAGGCAGAGTGGTTTGAATTGCAGGGGACACGGTGGTGATTTGGTAGGCTTTGGTTATGTTTTTTGTGGATTTGCAGGGATTGTTTGGTTGGACGAGTGGGGAGGTTGTTCTTGGCTGTGATCTTCAGAAGCTTGTGGTGTTTTAGATTGTTTTCTGCAGGTTTTAATAGTGATTGCAGTTGGTTTGTGTTATTGTCTGGTGGTATTAGTGATGAAGGGGCTGGTAAATGGATTACGCTTGGAAGCTGTTTCTACAGGTGATGGACAGGTGATGGACAGGTGATGAGTTGAGGAGATATGGTGGTCGAAGGTTGGGTGGAAGAACTAGAGTCTGGTGTAGAAGTTGGTGGTAGACGGTGGTGAGGTGGCGGAGAAGGGAGAAGGGAGAGACGCTGAGAGCGAGAAGATTCAAGAGAAAAAAAATGAAAGAATCCAAAAATTACAAACACTAATTACAAACGCAGAAACAGTAAAACCAAAAAAAAAAAAACAGAACAGATTCAACTAAAAAATTTCAATATAAACAATTAGATAAACAAGAAAAATGCAAGAAATAAATGAATCAAAACGAAGATGTAAACTAGGCCAAGGTCTGATGATGAACAGTGAAATTTCAAGTGGAAGACGATGAACAGTACCGGATTCGATGAACAGTAACCGGAAATCAAAAGAAAATGGGGTGTGTGTTTTTAGGTGTCAAGTGTGTGTTTGATTCTTAAAGCACAAAAACCAAAGTGTTTGTAGGGTTTTTTATATTTTTTTTCTGATTAAAAGGGGTATTTATAGGCTACTTGTCTTGTTGGCTAAGAATGCTATAAAATAACGAAAACGCCACCGATATTAAAAATGCTAATTTTATTAAAAAAAATATTTTTTAACCCCAAAATTAAAAATTAATACAAGGAATCTGACAACAATCTGTAAATTTTCAAAAAGAATTTACAGTAGATTTCAAAAATAAAAACTAGAGCTCAAAACTGATAAAAACGCGCTCGAGGTGTAAAATGACTATTTTGCCCCTGGACAACGAAAATACACAAAAAATAGATATTAGCCTCAAAAAATTATCAAAAATTAAAATTAAGTTTAAAACACTGGAAAATGCATTTATGACTCAAAAATTGATGAAAAATGAATTTAATTCGTAAAATGACGATTTTACTCTTGGACAATGAAAATTTTTGAAAAAATAGCTATTGACCCCAAAAAATTACCAAAAATTAAAAATAAGCTTAAAACACTAGAAAATGCATTTTTTGACTCAAAATTGGTGAAAAATAAATTTAAACTGTAAAATAACGATTTTGCCTTCAGACAATGAAAATTCACAGAAAAATAGTTATTGTCCTCAAAAAATTATCAAAATTTACAAATAATCTTAAAACACTAGAAAATGCATTTTTGACTCAAAATTGGTGAAAAATGAATTTAATTTATAAAATAATGATTTTGCCCTTGGGTAATGAAAATTTACAGAAAAAATAGTAATCGTCTCTGAAAAAATCAAGAAAATTCAGAAACATGCTTAAAGAACTAGAAAATTGAATTTGAAACTAAAAATGAGCTAAAATGGTATTCACGAGGCGAAATTACCATTTTGCCCTTGTGTTGGTAAAAATATAAAGAATACCAATTAAATCCAGAAAAATCATAAGAAATTAACATTCACATAAAAGTAAAAATATGAATTTAAAACCCCCAAAAGCTTATAGAAAAATATTTACAGATAAAATTACTATTTTGCCCCCCAGATTATTGAAAAATTAAAATTTGCCCCCAAAAGTGCAAACATGCCCTTCCAATGTTTGAAAATAAATGGTGTGTCAAAATTTGGTATCTACACTTATAATTGGAGAGTATATCTCATTATAACCACCCGTTTTGAAAATATTAACTCCAAAATCTTTTACACAAATGTGAAAGTAAAAATAAAGTAGTATCTAAGTTCTACTTCAAGGGAGTTATATTTTAGAAACAAAAATTTATTAATTTGTCTAATAAGAGTTAGCCCTTACTCTATATTATTTAATTAATTGAGGCATTATATAGTGAAAGAAATATTAATTATATGGTAATTTGTCATAAATGGATAAAATCTAACCAAGATTTTTCTCAATCTCTTGGGTGGGTTATCATGCTTTGTTGGACACCAATCTTGATTAATAAATAGGAATTAATTAATTGCAAAAGTAATGATAAATTAAAATCATTTAATTTAACTCTTTTATTTAATTAATTAAGCATTATACTTCATAATTAATTGCCCATATGATTGAGAATATAATATGTTACACAAATAAGAATAAAATTATGGGATTAAAATAGCAATTTATAAGTATAACATACTTATAGTATAGGAATAAACTCTAGGGGCTTAAATGCAATTGCCTGATATCATGTAAGTCAAGTAGTAGACTCTACCTATGAATTGGTTCCCTACTAGTCCAATAGACACAAAACAAAAAGTCCAATAGCCATATGCCTATATATAGATGTTAGTACCATACTCTTGGAATAATAATTAACTATTTTTGGGGAACAAATAGAGAGTTGAGCATTTAGAGCTTTACGACTTCACCGCAGAGGTCGGGGTTCCCACCAACCATTTCCCTTCCCCAAAATGCAATAGTATAGGTTGATCGCAAAAAAAAATTAGAGTTTTTGGATGAGAAAATAATTAGAAAGGAAAAACAAAAAGATAAAAGTCAAAAAATAGGAGAGAGAAAGTCCTTTTGTTTTTTTAGATGATGAGTAGAACAAGTTCCACTACAAGGCACTAAAAACCAAGAAGCAAAAGACTTCATTATTAAAGATATTAAATGAAAGCACAATGAGTAATCTATTTGTTTCCAAGTGTTAAGTGCTAACCAAGAAGGCCTTTCTTCATTTTAACTATTTCTTCCAGCAACTGTTGGAGCAAACGTGCAGATGTTATTTATTTGAATCAAATTTTTTGCACACATGAGAGAAACAACCAAATTTCATATGAAAGCATTCATCATCTACAGGTGGACACTTGCGAATGCATTGCTTAATACAGTTATATAATCTAGGTGAAGGGACGTCAAGGCATTGATCAGGGCAATTACGAGCGCATTGGTCGTGTCCTTCAGTTGCATGCACATGGAGGAGAAACATTGCCATGGACATTATAAACAGTGGCACCAGCCATGGTTTCCTCATCTTAGTGATGCCTCATGTCTACAAAGATCTTCATATTATTGATCGAGAAAGTATTATTGAAATTCTACTTTCCTAAGTATCAATTTTTACCTCTCCCTACCTCCTTCCTCTCTCCCCTCCCTCCTTCTCCTCTCTATACTTAATTAAGTTTCAATGAAACCAACACTCATAATTTTAGATTAATTAATCTTGAGAGGATTCCAAATGTTTGTTCATGTGAATACTATTACAGGTAAGACATTTGTGGAATTTCGTAGTTGATTTTGCCTTCAAAAGCTTTTCGTCAATGAACTTGTGGACTTTTATAAATCCTTGTGGTAAAATTCTATAATCCCCTTAATAATCTATAGTTTTGATCAAAGAGACCCATAGCTAAGAAAACAAAATTTTAAGAGCAAATTCCCGAGGGACCACTAAATTTTTGGGTTTGTCTAGTTTTAGCCGCTAAATTATTAAAAGTATGGTTTTGGTCACTTATCTATTAAAAGTGTAGTTAACAGACCATTCCCTCGTATTCAACCGTTAACTTCTCAAAATTTGTTTGTTCGCACGATTTACGAGGTTATATTGAAGGGGTAATTAAGGAATTGAAATGTTCATTTTCCTCATTCGAATGTCTACTTCTTCCATACCAAAAATTTGACCCCAAATTCAAAATTAAAAATCAAAACTAAAATCAAAGTCTTGGAATTTGCTTCTTTCGATGATAACCTACAAATAGCCTCCAAACAACCACTTGAGATCACCACACAATTCACTCAACCAACCCCATCGCCGTCTAGAACTACCTCAGAATCATCACCAAATTGGACCTCAAATAGCTACCATCAGCCATGATCAAAGAGCCATTAATTAACCCATAAACAAACAACCACAACCCACCACCATCGCCATTCGCCAAGCAAAACAACCATCGTCAATTACCACCACTAACAGCTCCAACCACTGCAATTTTCACCAACGTTCACCAGTCGAAATCACCACCATCATCCTCCCCCCCCCCCAACAACCTACAAAATCACCCCAAACAAGCCCCAAAAACGCACAGAAAATCAGTCCAAATCACCACTCCAAAGACTACTCAAAACAGTTTCATAACATTCTCAAATCGCAACCCTTTAACAGCTCCAAAACACTACCTATCAGCCCACCAATCCCACTAGAAAAACCACCAAAACAGCCCCAAAATCGCAACCAAAATCACTGAAGAAACAACTCAAAACAACTGCAGCTCACAAGTTGCCATCATCATTGGACTGCCACCATCATCTAGAGCTATAACCAGCAATATTCATTCCTCCCAAGTTTAAACAACAAACTTGGGGATTTTGATTTCTTTGGGTATATTAAGATCAGATTCCCAGGACTTTGATTTTGGTTTTGATTTTTGATTTTGAGTTTTGGCAGAGGAGAAAGAATTGAGAATTCGCTTTTAATAAAGTCAAAGAAGCCAAAATTTTGGGATTTAAACTTAATTTAGATGAACTTAGTTGTTGAATATGCAGCAGATCGTAATATTTTTTTTTTTTGTAGTTCTAAGATTTAAGATATTGATTTAGAATGAATTTTGAACAAGCAAGGGGTTTTGTCTCTTGAATTTGGGGATTTGGTACTTCATTTAGAAGATTTGTCAATTTAATACTTGATTTAGATGAATTTACAGCTTTCTAAAGATATTTTTTGTGTCTTTTCTGCATAAGCTTCCAAAAATGCCTTTCCGTTAACTCATTTAACTGTTGGATCTGACGGAATGGTCTGTTTACTACACTTTTAATAGATGAGTGGCCAAAACTAGACTTTTAATAGTTCAGTAGCCAAAACCAAACAAACCCAAAAGTTTAATGGTCTCCGAGAGAATTTGCTCAAATTTTAAATTTTTGTTGTATATATTATTTTTTTATTATACCTTAAACTATCACAAATATTGAAAATAAATGTCTATGGTTTCCAAGCAATGGAAGAAGTGAAAACTAATGTAATGATTTTTTGTCATGTTGAGAATTTTGACATACTTGGAGTACTTGTCATACGTTGGACGTGTATTTAATATTGTGATTTATTTTTGCCAAAATAGGAATGAAATTTTTCAATACATTCTTATTTTTTGGTTATAAAAATAAAAAAGAAATCAATGCAAGTTTGGTTACCTTGTATATTTAATGCTTTTCAACTAGTAAATTAACCGGTTAATTAGCCGAAAAATATCTGATTTGATTCATAATTTTGCTAAACAGATACAACTAGCTTCAGTTAGCATTTTAGGTGTAAATGGGATTAACCGGTGCATGACCGGCTTTAATGTTAGGTGACGATGTCGTTTTATCGTCGAACGAGGACGACTTGCCCAAAAAGTAACGGGGGGTTTGTAAGAATTTCTATCCCCCGTCTCAGTAACCTTTCATCCAAATTATCAAGGGTTAATCCTAAATAACTATATCTAACGTTTGGTTAAAATTACAGTTTACTCTCTGATCTTTAATTCTTCTCACTTTATAACCAATTTCAATCCATCCCATCAACATAACCTTTAAAATATTGTGAATTGATAAAAATGCAACATCTTAAAAAAAAATTCAAATTACCAATTCTTTCCCTAAAAAGACTATGATATGAAAACATATATCCAAATTCATTCTTTTTTTTTTTCTCCAAACTCCTAAACAGCGCTTTTTCTTTTCTTTAAGTTTTTTTTTTTCCTTTTCCTTGTTTTTCTATCCAAAACTCCAAAAACTAGCAATAAAAGTTAAACCTCTTTCGCTAAAAAATATCAAGAAAAAATTTATTTTTCAGTCTACTACTATATTTTTTTTAGACAAGTTCTTCAATGATTAGACCTTGAAATTTCTTATAGTATTTATCAAACACAAGTTTTTGACAGGCTATTAATGTATGATAAGAATTTAAGCCTTATTAAATAAATCCAGAAGGGATAAGATCTGAAATTTAAAAAATTATTTAGGATGTGGCATTTTTATCAATTCACAATACCTTAAATGTTAAGTTGATGAAGTGGACTAAAATTGAGGACAAAGTAAGAAGAATTAAAGATTAGGGGTAAACTATAGCTTTGACCAAACTTTGTGGGGAATTTCTGAAATTAACCCAATTATCAAATAGCAAATTATTTCACTTATTCATATAATTTATCACCTAAAAACCTTCATCCCACAATTTTGTATCATGCCAACTGATAAACATTGAGACCGAATAGAAATTAATATTACAAAGAACACCAAAGAATCAATGTAGTAACTTTGAATTGTGCTTCGTCACCAAAGAATCAATGTAGTAACTTTGAATTGTGCTTCGTGACTAAGGATAAAAAATTGCTCAACTAAACAAAAGAAAAAAAAAAAGGAAAATCTAAGGACCAAAAAAGAAGTGCAAATTTCCTAGACTATAAGGTCAAATTGAGTATGTCAGGGACCAGAATAATAGCTAAATGTAAATTGAAAAATTGAAATCTTAGGTTGAGCTACAACCAGGAATACAGAATCTTGATGGCCTGTGAGAAAATTGAAAACCAAGAAGCTACAACCACCAGCAACGGTGTGGGGTAACACGTTAAATGGACTGCAACCACCCACATATTCCACATCTTATCTGGTTTAAAAATCGTCAGAAAAATAACCAAGTATGGACCCAATTCTTTGCTTTTTTTTAATCATTGTAACAAATCTCAGCCAAACAAATGTTCCTAATACCATACCATTAAAACAAAAGTTGATGCTTTTTGCCAAATGCTAACACGAATACACGTTACCGATTCATTTTTTCAATCAATTAGCTAAGTAGCACTAGAAGAAGCAAGTAAAAGAATTTCCAATCAAAAATTGAGACATGGCGCATCACTGCACTTTAGAATCCAGATGCTACAGCAAATAAATACTTCCATTATTGAAAGAAGTAAAAATGGCTCATTTGCAACAGAGCTTTCTCAATATTTGGTCTTGGAGATGCAAAAGTCAAATCCACAATTATGTTTCTTTGATTGAATACAATAAGAGGGGGAAAAGCTCACGTCAAAAGGTGATGATTATCAATGCATCAAGGTCATTGGGAAAAGAGACAAGGGTTGTTCAGGTGCTGCAGTGTTGCTCCACTTCGACTTCATCATCAGCAAAGGAAATGGAGCTGGCTGCTGGAGAGCTAGAAGTTGAAGAAAGCAAAAAATATGTAAATAAGAGACGAGATTGCTATAGCTCATTTTTGAGTGAGCATGGATGGCAGGTAAGGAGGATGGTTGAGACAGATGAAGAGATGAGGAAAGTTGCCCGAGTTCAGGCAGAAGCATTTCATGAGCCAGTGGTTTTGTTCAATGATTTATTCTTCGAATTCTTTCAGGTTTTTATTCCATCAAGTTTTCTTTGTTATCTGTTGTTTTAATGACCTTTTAAGGAAGGATTATCAGAAAATTAGCTATTTTCTTGAATTCTAGCAATAACCTTTATTGACTATTTTCCACTTCCCAATTTTGCTCTGATCATATTTTCATTGTTTTTTCAAAGGAATGTATACATTTTCTAGGTGTAACTGCAAAGTAAATCTTGAGTTAAAACTATACTCTCGTGGTATGCCTGTCCCTACATTACAATCACTTCGGTGAAATATTCACACAATGCTGCTTCTGCAAAGATTTGTATAGCATAGCCAGATTTGTGAGCTTCATGCGTTGTTCTGTTATTCTATGTTGAAATCAAATGGATGCTTCCGACCACTGTATAATGGATTAATTACAGGCCGAAGTGCTTTCAGGACTTCTTTACAGACTCAGAAACTCGCCACCAGACAGGTAAATATGAGTGAAAGTAACTTGAAAATTACTGCTACAGAAACAGAAAAAATCTCGGCTAAATTACTGCTATAGAATAAATAAAATCATGACTAGGCTAGGGTTAGCATTTTTTGTACTAAGATAAGATCTAGAGATGCACCAGCACAAACCATTTCCTCATTTTTTGTTAAACAAATGGTAGTATTGCTACTTCAAGCTTCGAAATGTCGGTTTCAGACTAAGATTCAAATTACTTGATTCTGTCTAATATTAATTAGGTGGCTTATTGTTTATTGTTTGGTTTCGTTACCAAAATAACAGGTATGCCTGTTTAGTCGCTGAGCCTTTAAGGCCTTCCCCTGGCTCTGAAATAGACGATCTTGTTGGTGTTGTTGATGTCACAGTTTTGAGGGATGATGATGTCCTTCAGTATCTTCCAGGAGCAGATGAGTATCTTTATGTTTCTGGCATAGCTGTATTAAGCAAATTCAGGTACTGCTTTGCAGAGCATCTTGTTCTCCAATCTGCTATATATTTTGTTTTCAATTTTGTTAATTGAGGAATAATTAGCACTTATGCATGAATTGCAGGAGGCAGAAAGTGGCAACTGCATTGCTTAAAGCCTGTGACACGCTTTGCAAACTATGGGGCTTTGAATATCTTGTCTTGCGGGCTTATGAAGATGATTGGGGTGCTCGAAAATTGTACTCAAATGCAGGTTATGGAGTTGTTTCATGTGATCCTCCTTGGATGACTACCTGGATTGGTAGAAGACGACGTGTTCTTATGATTAAACGGTTTGGCAATGCTTAGTAAGCAGATTGATGGAGACCTTTGACAGTGCCCACAAAAATGGAGACCTTAAATATGATCAATAATAAAGCCATTCGTGTCAACTGGCCACTGAATGACTGCTGTGGTCTTGGCTACTGAAAGATTAAAATAAGGATAACGAGAGAAGTTATTTGATCTTTGGGAGAGCTGGCCAAACTGAATCAGCCCCACAGAAAGCAAACTCCCGCAACTAACTTCTTTGCTGTTGCATAAGCATTAGGTGCATATACAATCCAGTTTCACCAGATTGTAGACTCAGTATCCCGCCCCATTTTCCCAGCTCTTTTTGCGAATTATAGCCAATTTGAGGTGCTTTCAGTTCTCTACAGAATCATATAATCTCTGAAACTCCGTGAAAGGACTTCGGTTATTTCCCCCCTTTATGTGTTTTTTTTTTTTTTTTAAATTCTTGGTTAAGTTGAAGCAGTTAAAAAAGAGTGAGGTAAATACCTGACATTAAGAAGTTTCAACCAGAAAAATATAAACGATAAGGTCTAAAATAATCACATTCCGCCAAATTATAACTGTTCAGAATATGTGTGGAACTGATATTTACCAGGAAGGAGCCAGAACTGTCTTTTTGGTCTTTGTGTATCAAGTATTTAATTATTTTTCTCCTAATTGAGATAAGCTTTTGTTGGAGAAAAAAAACCAAAAAAATCTACTAAACAGGCTCGATATATAAATTGGAATCCAATTTTAACCTAAAAGTTTAAACTAATAGGTCTGTACCAATATATTAAGTACTTGCTCTTTTTCTCTCAAACCAATGTTAGATAACTTGCTCTTTTTTTTTTTAAACCAATGTTAGATAAATTAACATACCCATAAACCTAATAATTCCTAGTTTATAGATGGTCCCTCACATTGAAACTAAGCTCCTCCTCAAGCCAAAATCACTACCCAACACAAATCCCCTCTTCATCAATTGAAACATGAACCCTAACATCTTCTTTTTATATCCAAAGAATCCTCCTCAAGCCCAAATCACCACTCAACACAAATCCACTATTTATCAATTCAAACATGAACCCTAACATGTTCTTTTCATATCCAAAGAATCCTCCTTTAGCCCAAATCACTACTCAACACAAATGCATTCTTCATCAATTTAGACATGAACCCTAACATCCTCTTTATATCCAAAGAATTCAGATCCCTAGTTCAACATTACCGAATCCCTAAATAACTTCAAGCTCCTTGGTCCAACTCCGAAATAAGATAACAATTCACCAATTCAACACTAAGAAGAAACCACTTGCCAACACTCTTTCATGGTATACCCTCACATTGAAACCAAACTCTTTTTTCAAGTCTAAATCACTACTCAATATAAGTCCCCTTCTAATCAACTCAAATATGGACCTTAACCTCTTCTTTATATTCAAAGAAACCGGACCCGTGATTCAACATTACCAAATCCCTAGAGTAACTCCAAACTTCTTGGTCCAACACCCAAAGCAAAGAACAATTATCTGTCTAACACCTAGAAGAACCACTTGCTAACGAATAACCCAATGACTCAATGCATTAATCTCTTCTTTATATCCTAAACCAACTCCAAATTTCCTGATCCAACATCTAAAGAACAGAACAATTAATCAGTCCAACACTTAAAAGAAACTGCTTACCAACTAGTAACCCAAGACGTTAGCCATGGGTTCTGACACTAATTGTTGGGTAGCAAAACCTAAGAATGTCCAATAAAGATGTCCAACATTGATCCAAAAACTTTAGCTAGTAGATATTGGGCCTTCTTATATATTAAATGCTCTCTCTTTCTTTCTCAAATCAATGTGGAACAAACTAACTCACCCGTTAACCTAATAGCTTTTATCGAACTACATTTGTTTCAGTTTTCCTCAAGTATGTCATTCTTCCACATCTCATGAAGTTGTAAACAATCATAGGATGATATTGCACCATATACCATAGAATTTATAAACACAAAACTCTGTACTAATCTCCTTTGTTATTATAATATAGTGACTATATCAACAAGCTTATCATCTTTATTCTTTCAAAGTCAACAAAAGAGGTGTGCTCTCATAGTTTATCTTTGATTTCCCCAATTTCATACTAATTATATCGTAAGTTGCTTCAATTTTTCTTCCCCACTAACAATATTTGTAAGCCTTTGTCTCATGCTACTTCCCTTTCCAATGCTAGAAACACCCATTGTAATACCCAAAACCTTGGATGGGCTATTTCGTCATTTGTCTTTGGCTGGAAGACGTAAAAGCATTTCTTTCTGTTATTGTATGCCCTAAAACCAAGGTAGTTTAGGGTGTTTTGTATTTACACTTATTTATGTTATATTTATCCATGTGATATTTTTCTTTATCGTCTATACTTGTATTTCCATGTTACTTGTTTGATTGATAAAGTCCTTAGAATATTGATTGTGTATTAGAAATTGTAAGGGTTACAATTATTAGACTCTAACTCATAAAGTCATATTCTTAAATATCCCTAGTTATAGTATTAATGAGGTTGGACATCATTAATGCAAATAGACTAGCACATACTTTGCCTCTACTTATGGTAAGTAGTAGTTGTTCTCATTGACTATGGTGTGCATGACACTTAAACTAGTATGTGGATGCTTGATTCAGAACAAGTTCATTGGATTGATCTGCCAAGAGTTTCAACTATAGTGCCAATGGTTAAATTCTTAATGGCAATGTTGTAAGTGATCCTTTGACTTGAGATTACCATAGTATCTTGAGTGTGGATTACTATATGTCGCATCCGAAAAACGTAAAAGGTAAAAGGTGTGCTAAGTGGGGTCGCTGCCTATTGCGTCCCGAAAAGACGGTCCAGTCCGAGACCTTTTTTAACAAAGCAAGTTTTGGTAAAAACCGTGCACGTGTGTGAAAAATTAAATTTTAGTAAAAAAGTGTATTTTAAGAAAAATGATATTTTAAAAGAAAACAAGGCCGGGACTAAAAATGCGACAGGTTTGGCCAAATAATTTTTTGAAAAAGGGTTTTTATTTTTAGAAAATGGAGTCGCCACTTGGTACTGAGTTAGGGTGTACCAAGTCACCCGAAAAATCGTTTAACAAAACAAAAATAAAAATTTTAGAAAAATCATTTAAAAACCCTTTTCTGACTCCGGTCTACGAAAAACGAGAGAAAACAAGGTCCGGGAGTCACATTTGAAGAAAGGGAAGGCAAAGGCTTGCGCCTAAGGCACCCTTTCAACCTAGCCGAGGCTAGTTGCAAGGTTTAATCAAAATTTTCTAAATTAACCCCAGATTCTATCGCGTTTTGGATGTGTCTACATGAATGCAAATCTTAAGTCTAAATGTGAATATCGGGAGGGTCGAAATGTTCCGTCGAGGCTTAGTCGGAATTATCGCATTAATTGCGAAATCCGAGTCGAGACCTTGAGGGAGTCACGAGTATGAATGCAAAATGAAATGCCAAAAGGAAAAGAAAATAATAATATATAGTAAGTGATTGAAGAAAGTGGGGATGCAACACGACGGGTACAGGAAACTAGTAACTCGTGAATAAATGTTTCTACTCATGGAGGGGGGGGGAACGGCATGTACACCACTGCTTCCCACGCAAGTAGACGACTATTTCTAATCGAATCACACAAATGTCCTAATTTCTAAATGAGATGCAACTTAGATGTCATGTATTTTAAAAATGTGTTAAAAAATGATAATAATAATAATAATAATAATAATAATAATAAATAATAGTAAAAATCATGCCAAATGGAAAGAAAACTAAAAATGTGTGAAATGAGATGTGAAATCCACACAAATGCCCCTAATACTAAATGTCCTGAGGGTCTAGCGTTGGACTAACCCGTTCTAAAAAGTCCCATTAGCATTGGACTAACGGGAAAGAAAGAAGCCACAACTAGCGTTGAACTAGTGTAGTGACGGAATACCATAAATCATGAATTAAATATTAAAGCATGAATTCAAAGCAATTAAAACATACAAAATCATATAAAATCACATAGGAGCACATAACACATAAACATAATATTCTAAATGCAAAAATCCTAATGAAAACGGTAAAAGAAATAAACACATAAGCACGCAAAAGCAAATAAATCCTATTACAATGGGGGGCTTGATTTACAATTTAAGGGGGAAATTAAAGATGCTCTATCTATTACATTTTCTATCTAATTATACAATTTTCGCTTAAATATGAGAAAAATGATCTAACTATTACATTGACTAGCTAAATACAAAATATTACATTTTTCGTCAAAAATAATAAAATTTAAAATTAAATAACACAAAATAAATAAATACGCAAAAAGTGCATAAAATAAGAAACGCATAAAAAAAATGCATAAAAAATATCACATTAGAGCATGTTGAAGCACATAAAGGAAAAATAACGAGAGATCGAGATACCTCTTTGAAGACCCGGTACTAATACTACTCAAAACGAACAAACGAGTCAAGGTACCACGGTATAATCAAATAAAACCTAAAATACATAACTATTGACAAATTGGGATAAAATATAAATTCTATGAAACTAAAGGCTTAAAAAAACAAATAAAAACGAATCTAGGGACCAAATAATAAATTCAAGTAAGCACGGGGTAAAACTGTAAATCCTAGTAATTGGGGCATAAATTTGCAATAGTGGGACTTAATTGAAAGAAATATAAAATCTGGAAAAGAGTCAATCCAAAAATATGAGGGACTTATTTGTATAAAATAAAGTCTTTAAGTGGCATGCTAATAATACCCAAGAAAAACAAAGATTGAAATATAAATGTCGACATTACATAAGAATAAACAATGATAATATTAAAGTCAAATAAGGTTGAACTAGATTAATCACTAAATAAAAGCTAAAATGAAATAAAATAAGATATGAAACAAAAAGGAAACAGGACTCCCGATAATCCTCCAAAGCCTGAACGTTTTCTTTCTTATGTCTAGTGTATTTTAATTGATCAAATGCAAGCAACATGACAAAACAACAAATGGCCCACCGAGATTCCATTCATCGTCTTCCTTAAAGCCACTGCAAATGCTCTAACCCGAAAACAAAGGAAAATATATCAAGAGAAATCTAACTTCCCAAGCCATTTTGTTTAGCCCCACATGACCATTTTTTTTTTTTTTAATCCCATCAGATTTCCAACTAGCTATCTTTTCCTTATGGCTCAAACATCTTCCAGAAAATCTAACAACTCCAGATTTCAAAAGATCAAAAGGGATCTACCTCTCCAAAAAATCCATTCAGTCTTTCATTCTCTCTTCTCTATTTTCTCCATCTTTTTCGTTTTTACTTTTTTACTTTTGTCTCTTCTGGCCCACTTGGTTTCTTCTACTCTGTTCCTCCCTTTTCTCTCTGCTTTCTTTTTCTTTTCTGATCTCTTTGAATTGAATGCCCTTTCCCCAAATACGGCTTCTTCAGTTGAAGCTCTAAACTGTACATGGACCTCCTGACTGTTATTCAAAGATAAATCCCAAATCTAAAATTCTAGAATCCCATAACTCTTCCTTTTCAAATCCATTCTGAGTATGGGACTTGGAGAGTTGAATCGGTTTGTGATTTTGAGGTGTATGGAGGAACGGTGATGCTGGAATTTTCTGGTTGAAATTGATGGCCAATTGGGTGTTAATTGCAGGTGTGATGGTGTGTATGGTGGGGGTAATGTGTTGCGAATTTTGGTCTTCTGTGCTATTTTTTTTTTTTTTATGCAGGTTTTGGCAAGGCTTGTTGTTTGTTGTAAGGAGAAGGACTGTTTTGTTTCAGTCCTGTGACGCCTTGCTACATTTTGGTGCAATTGAGGGGCTGTGGGATAGGGGGGTTGTGATTGCGTTCGTGTGGGCAGAGACTGATGGAATTGGGGTTTTAAGGTGTTGTGGATGAATTTAGTGGTGCGGTGGTTGACGGGTGGGAATTGGCATTGTTGATGACCCTGCTGTTTGTACATTTTTTTTTTTTTTGTTTTTGCAGGTTTGTGAGTAATTTGGGGAGGTGGAAGGATGATGACAGGGGAGGTGAATAGTATTTTCTGTTTTCTGTTTGTTTGGTTGTTTGCAGGTAATGGGTAACAGGGAGTGAAAGGGGGTGGAATGATTGTTGTTTTGTGTCGTTCATGGTAGCTAGTGGTTCTGTGATGGTAGGGAGTGATGTCTTGGGTTGTTCGACTGGTAACTCGGCATAGGTTCAGGCATCGCCTGTGATTCGGTGACAGGGGCTAGTGGTTCTGTGTATGTCTGTTTTGGCTTTTTCTTGCAGATATGGTTCTGTGGGGGGCTTGGGTGGGACGGTGGTGGTGGGCTTTGGTGGAACCGTGGATGTTTAGGTGGTTCTGGGTTCTGATGAGAGGGGTCGGTGGTGAGGCGATGGAAATGAGGGAGGAGATGGAGGTTTACTGGTAGCTAATGATGGTTGAAGAATGGTGGAACAGAAGAGGGAAGGAGAGGAGAACCCAGAAACAGGAAAACGAAACCCAGAATATACGTCCCAAACCCAGAAACAAAAGGAAAGGAAAATCATAAATAAAACGGATTTAATTAAAATTTCAAATGGATTCATACGAACAAACAGATTGAGAGAAGAAAAAAAAAGAAAAAAAAATTGCAAAAAATATAAATCAAACAAGAAGAGAAACTAAGAACTCACCTTTCAAAATTTAGAATCAAACACGATGATGAACAGCGAATTTGATGAACAGTAGCCGAGCCTGATGAATAGTAATTGAAAAAAACAACAAACGGCTAGTGTGTGTGATTTTTGGTGGCTTGGTGTGTGTTTTGATCTTTTTAAGCATAAAACTAAAGTGTTTTTAGGGTTTTCTCCCTTTTTTTTTTGTTCTCCCAAGTGGGGTATTTATACTGCACAAGTTTTAACCTCCAAGAAAGGGCTAAAAGACCAAAATGCCCTTGGCTACAAAATTATAACTTTATCCTTTAAAAATTTATTCTTTCACAATAAAACCAAGAAAAATATAATAAATTCATTAACACTAATTCACTCCCAGAAAAATCAGAAACTTAGAAACATGCTTCTTAAAATCTAAAAACGAATTTTGGGACCAAAAATTGGTGAAAAATGAGTTTAGAATGTGAAATGACAATTTTGCCCTTATATAACAAAATATACAAAAAAAATAAATATTAGACTAAAAAAATTATCAAAAATTAAAAATAAGCTTAAAACATTAGAAAATGCCTTTTTGACTCAAAATTTGACAAAAAAAAATGAATTTAAGCTGTAAAATGACGATTTTGCCCTCGAACAATGAAAATTCACAGAAAAATAGCTGTTGTCCTTAGAAAATTATCAAAAATTACAAATAAGCTTAAAATACTAGAAAATGCATTTTTGACTCAAAATTGATGAAAAATGAATTTAATTTGTAAAATGACGATTTTGCCCTTGGGCAATGAAAATTCACTGAAAAATAATAATCATCTCTGAAAAATCAAGAAAATTAAGAAACATGCCTAAAGAATTACAACAACGAGTTTGAAACTAAAAATGAACTAAAATGGTATTCGCGAAGCGAAATTACCATTTTGCCCTTGTGTTAGTGAAAATACAAAAATACCAATTAAATCAAGACAAATCATAAGAAATTAACAAATTCACATAAAAGTAAAAATATGAATTTAAAACCTCCGAAAGCTGATAGAAAAAATATTTACAGACAAAATGACTGTTTTACCCACTAAATTATTAAAAAATTAAAATTTGTCCTAAAAAGTGCATACATGTCCTCCAGTGTTTGAAAATAAATGGTGTGTCAAAATTTGGTGTCTACACTATACTTTGACTCTATTCCTCGGTGCCTGTAAAAGGGTAGCCCATAGGTTAGAGATTGGGTATAGTTTGAAGCATGGAAAGATAGTGAGTAATCAATATACAATTCACCACTCCTTAATAGGAGAGTATATCACTTTATGGCCACTTGTTGGAAATATTAACTCATAAATCTTCTGCAGAAGTGATAGTATAACTTGGAAGTAGTTTCAAGCTTATACATCATAGGGAGTTATATTTCTGGAACAAGAAAATATAAATTAGTCATTTAATAGTATGTACTATACTTTTAGACTAATTGGGATGTAGTGTGGTGAAAGGATATTAATTACACGATAGCATTGTCATTGAAGAGTATGGTCTACCGTATGACTTTCTAATTCACTTGGGTGGTCATGATGTATTGCTAGACGCCACTCATGATCTATAAGTATGAATTGATTAATTAATGAATTAATGATAAATTAAAGTATTTAATTTATCTAGCTCAATTAATGAGTTATAATTTATACTTATTGCCAACGTGAATGGAATCTTATGGGTCACACACATAAAGAACAAAATCTTTGGGTTAAAATGTAATTAAGATAAGTTTGAGATACTTATGGGGTTAATTTATGAGATAAATTAACTTAAAGGACTTATTTATAAATATTCTAAGTCTTGTAGGAAATTGGTTTCCTAAAAGAAATAAAGTAACTAATTGGTTTCCTTATGGAATAGATTTTCTAAAGGAGAAGGTTTAGCTTAAAATAAGTTACCTAAACCTTCTTGGTTTCCAATTAGCTTTATTTCCTAAAAGACTAGAATACTTCCTCTATAAATAGGTTCATGCTTTGACTCTTGAATGATTATTGCAACACAAAAAGAAAACTAGCGAGAGAAAAATTGAAGAAAGAAAAGGCATGCCTCTTTCTCTCTCTAGGCATCTCTCTCTCTCTCTCTCTCTCTCTCTCTCTCTCTCTCTCTCTCTCTCTCTCTCTCCTAATTGTTAGGTTTTTCTTCTTCTTGTGTTCTTAAATAATTCAAGAGAGCTAGCACTCAAAAGTCAAAAGCAAGCAAGCCTACAAGGTTATCAAAGAAGTTGTTTGTGTGGATATCATTAGAGGCTCTATGCTTGGAGGGCTTTTTGTGGTAGATCTAACCTCTTCTTCGAATTGCCTAGTAGCATAGAAATCTTCTGTGCTTGAGGTAATCTTCATGCAAACCCCCTTGTTAATCATATAGATATGTCAAAGAGATTCATGGTTAACGTAATAAATTTTTATTTTTCCGCTGCCTTACCTATGCTATTACCTTACACTTTCTCTCTTTTCATCTCAATTACTTTTTCTCTCTTTTTCTCTTCCTCCCTCACATCTTTGCTTTCTTTCTTCCATCTGCTTCGCTTCTTTGCTCTCTCTCTCTCTCTCTCTCTCTCTCTCTCTCTCTCTCTCTCTATCTCTCTCTCTAATTCACTCTCCTAAGAAGAAGGGAACTTGAAGCAACCCAACTTCCTACCATTCAAGGTAATCTCTTGGAACTTCCCTCTAATCTATGTGGGTCTTTTCTTAATGATGATTATTGTGAGGCAATGATAGTATAATTAGTGAAGAATTTAGATTGACTATATTGTGATGATTATGGCTTATGCTTTTATGTGGATTTATGCTTAAGAATGGGTCTCTTCATACATGTGGATTTTATTAATCAAGATGTCATTAAGAGCAATAGTTGGATGATTTGATGAGTTAAAGATTATTAAAGCTATATTGAGTGTGGGTTATGTTTATATGAAGTTTTTATGCTTGGAATGGTTATGGGTTTTCCAATTTATATGAGAATTCATTGCGTAATTGAAGTTTATTTGTTGGGTTGTGTATAATATGTGTATTTGGGTGTAAATGGTGTTTTCTAAGCTACTTTGTCAAGAGATTTGGAGTTGTTTATGCCATTGTGACTATGAGTTATGATAATAGTGGTGAATATGTTTAAGATTGAATGTGGGCTTTGCTACTTGTGTGTGTGGATTAATGGGTGCTTGAGTTTTAGGATTGAATGATGATCTATAATGTATGTTTGAGTGTAAATGTAGTTTTCAACCTATTTTGCTATGTTTGAGATTGATTAAGTGTTGATTGTGTTTGATGGTAGTTTTCTAAGTTATACTTTTCCAATAATAAGTTGGGTGGATTGCCTATCAAGTGTTTGAAGAAATGAATGAGTGAAATATCCATT
Organism: Mitragyna speciosa; assembly: GCA_024721245.1. NCBI lineage: Eukaryota > Viridiplantae > Streptophyta > Magnoliopsida > Gentianales > Rubiaceae > Mitragyna > Mitragyna speciosa. The sequence continues at coordinate 20,847,932 of CM045560.1, read as the reverse complement.
GGGAATTGCTATGCTTTAATGACCATGTGAATGGTAGTGTTTATGCTTTAGTAGATTGTGGGTGTTATGAGGAATATTGGTTAGTAAGTAATTGGGAGAATTATGGTTGGATTGTGATTAATGACTTATGTTGAGCAAGAATCTTGATCTTCTAACTTATTTTATCATGTTTAAATTGGATTAAGTGCTTAGTATGTGGTTGGTGAAGTTTGGAAGGTTGGATGTTGGAAGTGTGTTGCAAGTTTGGGAGAACCAACTTTCTAGTGCGAGCCGCGACTGGCACCAGTTTACCCTTTTTCGATTCTTTGGTTCGGTTTTGTGTCTAGAGTCTAGTAATAAGTTTTCTTAAGATTTTTTAGTGGTGTAAACTTATGATTGAAAGTTAAATTATGTATTTTAGGCGAAGACGGTGATCGTTTCAATTCGCATTAATTGATGTAGCTTGGACCGAGGTAAGTGATACATGTATCCTTTATATTTCTGAAAATGTATTTGTTACGATGTTGTTTTGTAAACTATTTTGCATATATTAAAGTGGCATGAATATAAATATGTTAATGATTTGCCATGGATATGTAAATGTAGTCAAATATGAATGAATGAATATTTTGTGATTGAGCTCTTGTGTAAGGTAATTATTGACGGGACTAGTTTCTTAAATTTGGTGGAGATGGTATGACCTTTGAATCGTACTAACCGGGTGATAGTTAGTACATTGTTTTGAACTAGACCAATCAGGTGAAAGTTGGCATTGAACCGTGTTAACCTAGTTGTAGTCAATAACTGGATATCCAGGGTCAATATGTTTTATTACTTGGGCTCTTTCTTTAGTATCTATATGAAATGTTATGTGGGTCATATTTATTTATATGTGTTATAACTTATGAAATAATTATTTGAATTATATAATGTATATGAATATGTAACATGCTCAGGCCGATAAAGTGATACATGTGCTACTTACTGGGTGAAGTTTTCACTCATCCCTTTGTTTTATACGCAAAGAACGATGATTTTGAAATCACGGATTTGGATTAGCTCTTGGAACTAGGATTGATAATGATATCTTGGTTAGCGGTAAACTTGTTAGTATTGTTAGAATATGTTAGCATATGTTTTGAATCTCTAGTTTTGGTAATTGAAGTTCCAATTGACATATTAGGTATGTATGAAAAATTGGGTTTGATGTTATCTCTATATGTAATATTTGGGATGATTTGTTTAGATGCTTTAATCATTTGAGCCTTGTGTCTTAGCGTAATCTAAACACAATCGTGTTATGTCCCGAAGTATGGGGCATGACACCCATAGATGGTAACAAAAGTCAAAGAAAACAAAAAAATCATTACGGTTGGCTCATTATTTACCTCTGGGAAAGAAAGCTGTAAATAGCTATATACAAGCCATCACCAAATGGCAGGCACCCATATATCAACATCGAAAATTTTGATGACAGATTTATTCTTAAAGTCCCTGGACTCTTGCATGGCTAGTACTTATAAAAGAAAGCTTAAATGATCCTTAATTACTAGGCATTTGAGTTCCCCACAAGAGAAGAATTTTTTTTTTTAGATTACTTGAATGAATATTTCTAAATACTCCTTTTTGGAACCAAATCTTTCATTGCATACAAAATGGAACCATCTTAGGAGGAAGTTTGATGCACTACAAATTAAATTTTCTTAATAGTAAGGGTAAAAAGATTGCACGAGGTAAACTTTTAGCTCAAAACTTTCTATTTTAAAATAGGCCTCTAATACGCCACTAAGAAATCTATTCTTGTTCTGCCGCAACAATTCACTAGCCCAAAAGTTTACAGCAGATTCATTTTCAAATTCAATCTTAATTTTCTTAAATTTTCACTAGAAATCATCTGAAACAGTCGAATAGAATTTTAAGTTGCTAAACAGATCATCTATTTTCAATGAATACCAATATTCATGTCTTAAACTCTCCGAATTCTCTTCAACATATGTCTTTTTTCCTCCATTGTTGACAGATAACACACCACATTATTATAATGGGAGATTTTGCACTCATCACTAAGAAATTTAACTCTTCCATTGCACGATAACATGTCACACCTCGGGCTCACAAGCCTACCACCCAGCCAGAGTCTTGGCAGTCTAGTCCAACTATTTGGGTTGTCATTCCCTGAGCCCCAAGCCCTGCGTGCGACCAGAGTTTCAATAACCTAATCCAACTATTTGGGTTGTCATGCTTTGGGCCCACAAGCCCAGAGCGCAACCGGAGTTTCAACAGTCTAGTCCAACTATTTGGCCTCGATCCTCGTTAGCTCAAAATAGATATCTCAAGTTGAACTTGAGTGTTCAAGCTCAACTTATATATTGATTCAAGTTACTTGAATTTTCAATTTAGAACGAGATATTACACAATATGCCAAAGGAATATGCCGGGGCTTAAGCTTTGAATTGAAGGAAATTACTTGGTTACAAAATCAATAAGTCTGATGTCAAGTACAATACAAAATGATCAAACGTATACACAGTAAAAGAAACGAATATTACAATCTATGGCTAACAATTTTATAGTATCAAAGAGCTGGACGACGTGAATATTTGATTTGCATTTTTCTTTTGGTATGCATCTACACCATGAGATCAAAAAATTCTTAAATAGATTCGGTCCACGGCCCCATTTGTGAATCTTGTGATTTAAAATAAATCTATATAAGCATGCATCACTTTACATCAGTATCTTTTCATAATTTTATATAATTTTCTTACATTAGCATACATCATTTTACTTACTTAGCGCCCTTTTAAACTATAAGGTCCACATGTAAGATCGTAAACCCAATCTACATAAGAATCTCCCCCATGAGATTCAATAATGAGATCTGAAGTCACAAGTGCAAGTGCGTGTGTGGTTTCCTAAGTTAGAAAAAGGGATAATTTCACATACCTCCCTTGAGGTTTGCTATAATTGCACTCACCTCCACCTTAGGTTTTAAAAATTACACTTATACCCATGTGTTTATATTTTTCATAACAAAACAAGTTCATTTTGATTATGTAACCCAAAAACATCAACCAAATGCCTTAAAATATCTTGAATTGCTTTTAAATTGATCATCTCTTTCTTATTAATATATATATTCGTAAAATTTTAATAGATAAAATAAATCTATTTAGATTAGCCAGATAATTGAGTTTTGAAAAAGTAATATTTGGTAGAGATTGAAAATTTGATATAAGAATATAAGTACTTTTGATATTTTATTCCTAATTAATTAATTTTTTAAGATTTATTTATATTTTTAAAAGCAATTAAGCATATTTTAAGGTGTTTGATTGGTGTTTTTGGATTACACTATCAAGATAGACTTGTTTCGTTATGAAAAATATAAACAAAAGGGGTGTAAGTGTAATTTTTGAAACTCGAAGGATGTGTGTATAATTATGGCAAATCTCAAAGGAGGTATGTGAAATTATCTCTTATAAAAAAGCAGTAACAGTATGTATATGAAGTTTATACTATTCTAAGTTTTGCCTTCAATCAATGTACAATTAGAATTTGCCGTGGTGCTCTCTACTGCTAGGATGTACAATACAATCTAAGTAGCTTTAGAATCTGAAAATTTAGGTAGTTTATATCTATTGGTTTCAGTCACGTCACATAGTTTTCAAAATATCTCTCTAAAAAAGTTATAAACACTGGATATAGACTGAAGTGAAAGAAACCATTGTCTTAGTGAGGAGAAGTATTAAATGCACTACGTGCATTGTCACGTAATATACTAAAATCAATAATTTATAGCACGTGGCGATGTGAGTCACACTTTATCTTAGTGATGTAGGAAGGAAATTGACGCACTTCATTTCAGCGATTGGTTATTGATTGCTAACGGCCGCTTGTTTGTTCACGCATGCTAAATTGACAATACTTTGTAACACAATACTTTGTAACACGTGGACTACATATTTCAGTTGACTAATTTGTAATTTACTATGAAGAGGAGGATTTTTTTAAAGAAAAACAGTAATTGATTGTGTTCTACAAAAAACTGCTTTATTTTATTTTAAGAAAATATTATGTAAATAGACCTTAGAAACTTAATTCACATTATTAGTTGCAATTCTTTGTGTTGCAATTAGAATGGCAGTAAAAAATAAGAAAAAGGAAAAGAAAAAACAAATAAAAGTATAGAACTACAAGGCGTATTTTGAGTAAATTGTTTTTGAGGCAATTTAATTGTCAGTTAAAAAGTTGAAGAAAAGGAGGTGTATACAAGTTTAAATGAATCAAATACTCTAGTGTTTAAATTTTGATTATTTTAATAAGGCATAAATAAATCTAAACAAATCGAACATTTTAGTATTCGAATTTTGATTATTTTAACGAGTTTAGAAAATGTTCGAACTTGACTTATTTATTTTCTAATGGAATCTAAAAGAAATTTTATTAAGCCAAGCTTTGGTAACTTGAATTTTTTACATATAAATGTTAAACTTTATGCTAATCGAGTAAAAGGTTTGAGCCAAATTCGAAAAGTTCGATGAACACTAAATCATATTCATAATTATTTTGATTAGCTAACCAATTAAGTTCAAACAAACTCTTGTCGAGTCAAATTCAATTTATGTATCGAATTAATTCTCTCTCAATGCTCAGCATACTTGAATTTAGTTAATTCTTTCTTAAAGCCTGTTGGATAACCTCGAATTAAGGACAATGTAACATGTCATCTAGGCATTAAATGAGCAAAAGCGATACTAGAAATTCGAGTTGCAAGAGATTAACCCAAAAAACAAAGGGCGGAGGTGGAGGAGGAGAGAAGTTGGGGGGGGGGGGGGGGGGGGGTTTCTCTTGGATATTAAACAAGATTTTATCACTTCATTTGTTTCTATAGGGAGCATTAGCAGAATTTTTAAACTCTTGTAATTCTTAAGAAAAACATTTTTTTTATTTTAAATCCATAATGTTTGAAATTCACAAGATTTTAAAAGACCTTCATTGATGGAACATTAACATCCATAGAAGAATTGTCATTTCTAAAACCCATTGAGTTTACCTCTTTTAGTACTTTCTTTTTTGGGGTAAGTTCTCATAAAAATCTTATCTTTAAAAAATAAAAAACAATAACATATACAATCTCACATTTCCATTGTTCTAGATTTTAAAGTCCTTTCATTTTTTTGAATCCTGTAATTGTCAAATTCTGAAAACACACCCTGCAGAATTCAGATCAGCATTTATATATCATGCTTTAGAAATCATTTCATATAAGCATTTAACACTAAAGAAAAAAAAAATCCGCCATCTCCTAATTAAACGTTTCTCATGCAAAAATAGTACAACCAAAAGATTATAGAATTCAAATGCTGTACACATTTCTATGCCAACGATTAACCATTTACAATTATACTACACACGCCAGTCTCTTTTTCAGTCTCGGGAGAAATTTTCATCTCATCCGTAATGAAATGTGTCAAGAAGGGAAGAATTTCAACTGTCTTTGGGAGATAAGATCTAAATGTTCACATACCTCTAACTCTTGCTACCCAAATATATGTGTAGACTGCCTGTCGAGATAAAATTCGCAGCAAGAACTTCAAAATGAAACTTGAACTGACGAATATGACTCCAGGTAAATTACAAAGGAAACAATTAAATTAGTCAAAATGTTTGCACAAAAACTTTGTTGGCAAATTAGTCCATCCTTGCTCGTTTTGAACAAGCTTCCATCATCCACTCTTTGCATTCCTCTTTAGTCCCAGATGGATAAGCGAGCTGCCACTCAATCAGTTTTTGTTGCTGCAAGAACAAAAAGCAAAAAAAAACATAAAACTTCAATTGATTCGGTTGATGTCTTGTACAGCTTTAGTTGAAGAGTTAAATGGTTTACCCATTCTCTAACAAGTGGTCCACCAGTCTTAAGCTCCAAAACACTCATGATCTCCTTTCCATCAACCAATGGTTTCACTTCCCAGACTTTATCTAGACCTGCATCCTCAAAAAAAGTAAATTCAACATCAGCAGTAGCAGAATAGTCTAACTAGTCAAGGGAGACAGAAGAAAATCCAGATTAATTATCAAGTTTGCCATGAAGACTTACTCCCCCAATGCAACCTCCTTTATTCTAAAAGGAGCAAGCTTTCCATAAAAGCAAGACCGCAAACAAAAAAAACAAAAAAAATCATTCTTATGGATTGTTGCAAGTAATTTTGTAAGGCACAAAGACATCCTGAAAATCCTATCAATCTATCAAAATGGTCTCTCCCAACATTTTCCCCTCTTCAGGGAATGTTCCAAGTATACCATTTAAAGCATTCTCAGGAACCTCAAATATTTTTTTCCTCCGTGATGTAGAACTTACCATACATAGCACGTAACTTTCAGAGTTAAAAAAGGGGAGGGGAGGACACAAAAGAACAACCTTTTATTGATACAAAAGATAATTTAGATGCAAATAGCACCTTTCGGTAGAAAGGAGTGTAAAAGGCAAGCATCCAAGGTATACACAGGATTATACTTAAAAGCAATCAAAAGGCGACAAATGCTACTACGAGTGTAGGTTAAAAGTCAAATAAATGATCCAAAAATTTAAAGGAATGCTCAGCCATTTTAAGACATACATAGAGTAATATCCAAAGACGAGAAACTTCTACTCCTGATAACGTGTATAGGCAAAAAATCTTATATATTGTAGATTACAAGTGACGAACCCGCGTCTGTAACACATAAGGGTGAGGAAAAAAACTTGGAAATAAAGATGTTATGGTTGACAAGGACAAAACAGATGTAGGAAAACTAAATGCAAAATTTTCCAAATTCAATTCTTTATGCATTACAGTTTTGGGTATATAACCATAGACTCAAATGAATCTTCAAGTAGATACAAGCTTCAGGAGATGATTTTTGGATTAAATGGCAAAGGGAGGAAGATATTCAAGATGCATAAAATAGATTGCCGGTGAATGACCCCACAAAGAAAGGTTGCTTTTTACTCCAATAGAGCTTCAAAAGTTCCTCAGCTCACGAGTCCGAGCATAATATTCACCATTCTTTCAGTGCAAAAGTACAAAGGAACTTAGCAACCACCACTTTTCAGTGCAAAAGTACAATGGAACTTAGCAATCGGAAGACTTTTCAAATTTTGTATTTGTCAAAAACCATACTTTCCAAGCAAACTAATTACATAAACTAACTCGACCCTATATTGGAAAACAATCAGACTGTTACTATGATACGCTCCATGATTGTCTCTCTATGATATGCTCCCTTATTTAATTTACCTTATTTAGTTCTCCTTATTTAATTCTCATCAATTGTACATATATATTTTTCTATTTAGTCAGAATATGTATATAGACGTAGTTTATCTTCCTATTCAATCAAAATCTGTATATAGACAGATTTGATAGCTGTAAATTAGGCTTGATTATCCAGATTTGATAGCTGTAATTTAGGACAGATTGATAGCTGTAATTTAGACTTGAACATTGCACATTTGTGCCTATATAATGAGAGAAATCCTCTCAAATGAAGTATTCGATCAAAAAGATCATTTTGACATGGTATCAGAGCCAAGTTTCTAAGCATATGATTTTTTTTAGTTTCTTTTCCTTTTCTCATTTCGGTGCTTCTAGTTCTTCTTTGGGCTTCCTCATCAACACTGTCTAACATCGATTTTGGGGCTCCATGGTATTTTCGACACTATCAAAGTGTCTTTTGGAGTATTTTGGCACCTTCTGAGTTCTTGGGCTACTTATTCTCAACTTTAGCACTACATCATGTTTTCTTATTCTTTCACGGTGAAATTCACAGGCAAGAATTATTCTGCCTGGGAATTTCAATTTTGTTTATTTGTCATGGGGAAAGAGTTATGGGGTCATATTGATGGGAGTGATCCGACTCATACTGATGTGCCTAAATTGGCTCAGTGGCAGATCAAAGATGCTCGGGTGATGACATGGATTTTAGGATCGGTGGATCCTACTATTGTTCTTAATTTGAGGCCATATAAGACTGCTAAATCTATGTGAGAATACCTAAAAAAGGTATATTATCAGTACAATACTGCTCGACGTTCTCAATTAGAGTACGAGATTGCTAGTTACACTCAGGCCGATCTCTCTATTCAGGATTATTTCTCTAGCTTTAATAATCTCTGGGAAGAATTTACTAACATTATTTGTGCCAAGGTACCAGAAGAATCTCTCTCTGTTGTGTAGGAACTTCATACGCAAAGCAAGCGCGATCAATTTTTAATAAAGTTACAACCTAAATTTGAATCCACTCGCTCCAATTTGATAAATCGTCATCCCATGCCATCTTTGGATGTCTGTTTTGGGGAGTTACTTTGTGAGGAGCAGCGACTTGCCACTCTAGCCACTTATCAGCATGATAACATGACACCCAATGCACTAGCGTATGTTGCTCAAGCAAAAGGCAAAGGACGAGACATGCGGAAAGTTCAATGCTTCAGTTGCAAGGAATACGGACATATTGCTACCAACTGTACACGAAAATTTTGCAACTACTGTAAAAAGCCGGGACATATTATCAAAGAGTGTCCTACTCGTCCTCAAAATCATCAGGCTAATGCTTATCAAGCTACTGTGGGTTCAACTTCTTCTCCTCCTACTAGTGACTCCTCCGTTCTTACTACTGAAAAGGTAAAACAGATGATTATTTCCCCATTTTCAGCCTTAGGACTACAAGGTAATAGTTCTCTTTCCTCTTCATGGATTATTGATTCGGAAACATTTAATCACATGATTAGTTCTTCTGAAACCCTTAGCAATGTTCGAACTTATACTGGATCGGCACACATTCAAATTGCTAACGGTAGTCAGTTACCTATTCATGCTATTGGGGATGTTGATTCTACTGTTAGAGATGTTTTTGTATCACATCAGCTTTTTACCAGTCTTATTTCAGTCAAGCAATTAGTTGATAATAACTGTGATATTCGTTTTTCTCGTAATGGTTGTCTTGTGCAGGATTAGATGTCGGGCAAGATACTAGCGAAGGGACCTAAAGTTGGACGATTATTTCCTTTACATTTTTCCATTCCTGCTATTATTTCGTTTGCTTGTAACACTGTGAACAATAAGTTTGAGGTATGACACAAATAGTTAGGTCATCCTAATTCAGCTATTTTATCTAATGTAATAAACTATGGTTTGTTGGACAATAAAAATCAATTTTCTACTTCTCTCTCTTTTGATTGTTCCACATGCAAATTAGGTAAAAGTAAATTTTTTTTTTTTTCCTTCTTATGGAAGTTACGCTGAACGCTGTTTTGATTTGATTCATAGTGATGTGTGGGGAATCTTTCCTATTATCTCACATGCAAATTATAAATACTTTGTTACATTTATTGATGATTATACAAAGTATACCTGGATCTATTTCCTTCGTGCTAAATCTGAGGTCTTATCCGTTTTTCAACAATTTATTGCTTATGTTTAGAATCAATGTTCTTCTAGCATCAAAATTCTAAGGTCTGATTTAGGTGGTGAATACATGTCTCGTGATTTTCACGTTTTTTTTCCAATAAAAAGGCATTGTTTCTCAGCGTTCTTGTCCATACACAGCCCAACAAAATGGTGTAGCTGAATGTGAAAATAGACATTTGTTGATGTTGTTCATACTTTATTGCTTCAATCATCTGTTCCACCTAAATTTTGGGTGGAGGCATTATCTACAGCAGTTTATTTAATCAATAGATTGCCGTCCAGTGCCTTGAATTTTGAAACTCCTTACTTTCATCTTTATCATCAGCATCCTAGATACCTTGACATGCATACTTTTGGTTGTGTTTGTTTTGTTCATTTGCCTTCCCATGAGCGTCATAAGTTATCTGCTCAATCTGTTAAATGCGCATTTATGGGTTATAGTATTTCACACAAAGGCTATGTTCGCTATGATCCAAATTCTAATCGATTTCGTATTTCTAGTCATGTTGTGTTCTTTGAAAATCAATCATTCTTTCCTTCTCATGATGAATCTTTGCCCGAGATGTCTATTTTGCCTCATTTTGATGACTTGACTCCTCCTATTGACCGATTCAAACTTGGACTTGTTTATGAAAGACGACAACCAACTTTGCCCGTCTGGTCCGCCATCTGAGCCTGTTCAAACTAAATCCTCTACGGGTGATACAAATACAACTCCAATTCCTCACCGTTCGACCAGAGTATCTCGTCCGCCAGATCAGTATGGTTTCTCTCATACCTCTTTTCATGTTACTCTATCTTCCATCCCTCAGGTTATGCTGAGGCAGCTAAACATGACTGTTGGCGTGCGGCAATGGCCGAAGAGCTTTGAGCTCTTCAAAATAATCATAAATGGGATGTTGTCCCTTGTCCTGCTCAGTTGAAACCTATTGGTTGCAAATGGGTCTACTCTATCAAACTGCGTTCAGATGGAACTCTAGATCCATATAAGGCCCGGTTGGTTGCTCTTGATAATAGGCAAGAATATGGAGTGGACTATGAGAAGACTTTTGCTCCAGTTGCCAAGATGGACTACAGTGCGAACTATCATGTCTGTTGCTGCATCCCAAGGTTGGCCTCCTCATCAGATGGATGTCAAAAATGCCTTTCTGCATGGAGATCTCAAAGAAGAGATATACATGACCATTCCACCTAGTTTGTCATCCTATTCTTCTTCGAATGTCTATAAGTTGAAACGATCATTGTATGGGCTAAAACAAGCTCCTCAAGCAGGGTTTGATAAATTTCGCTCCACTTTGCTCCAGTTTTCGTTTAAGCAGAGTGCTTATGACTCTTCTTTATTTTTCTGCAAGACATCTCTTGGCATTGTCCTTTTGGTTTATGTTGATGTTGTTGTTATTATTGGAATGGACTCTACTTTGATCACCCAACTACAGCAGCATCTTCAAGCCTCATTTCATATGAAGGATCTTGGTCTTCTTATATATTTTTTAGGCTTGGAAGTTCATACCAATTCCTCCGGTATTTTCTTGAATCAGCACAAATATACTCAGGATCTGATTGCATTGGCTGGTTTTCATGATACTTCTTTTGTGGATACTCCAATGGAAGTAAACACGAAGTATCGTCCGGAAGAGGGTGATCTCCTTTCTGACCCCACTATGTATCGACAATTAGTGAGAAGCCTCAACTATCTGACTATTACTCAACCTAATATTTCTTTTGCAACAAGTTACCCAATTCATGTAGGCTCCACGTTATCTACACTTAGCAGCCGTTCGTAATATCATTCGATATCTTCGAGGTTCTCCTAGTAGTGGCCTATTCTTTCCTACTGGGACTCCTCTTAAGCTTGTGGCTTATAGTGATGCAGATTGGGCAAGATGTCCTGATACGTGACGATCTGTTACAGGTTGGTGCATGTTTCTTGGTGACTCTTTGATATCCTGGAAGAGTGAGAAACAAGATCGGGTCTCCAAATCTTCCACTGAATTTGAATATCGTGCGATGTCTGCTACTTGTTCTGAGATTCTATGGCTTCGTGGTCTTCTTACTGAGATTGGTTGTGTTCAGTATGATCCAACTCCTCTACGTGCTGACAACACTAGTGCCATTCAGATTGCTACTAATCGTATTTTTCATGAGCGTACAAAACACATCAAGGTGGATTGTCATTTCATTTGGGAAGTATTCGACTCTCATATCATCTCTCTTCCTCATATTTCTACTGAACTCCAGATTGCAGATGTGTTTACAAAGGCCATGACACGACAACGTCATCAGTTTCTTGTGGGCAAATTGATGCTTCTTGACTGACAAGCATCAATTTTAAGGGGGATGTTACTATGATATGGTCCTTGATTGTCTCTCCATGATATGCTCTCTTATTAGTTTACCTTATTTAATTTCCCTTATTTAATTCTCATCAATTGTACATATATACTTTTCTATTTAGTCAGAATATGTATAAAGAAATAGTTTATCTTCCTATTCAGTCAAAATTTGTATATAGACAGATTTGATAGCTGTAAATTAGGCTTGATTATACAGATTTGATAGCTGTAATTTAGAACAGATTGATAGCTGTAATTTAGGCTTGAATATTGCACATTTGTGCCTATATAATGAGAGAAATCCTCACAAATGAGGTATTCAATCAAAAAGACCATTTTGACACAAACATGTGCCTAGCTCTTTCCAAAATAAGTAGAACAGTTCAAAGTAGGACTTACAATCAATACTGCCTATTAATCAACCTTCCCCAGCAATCAAAATAATTAACCAGATACCCATCAGCAATAACAAATTAATCCAAATTCTTCCAACATTTGCCAACTAATCCACATGCTTCTTAAAATTCCACCATCTAATGAAGTAATAAACAAGAAGTAATTTCGTCACGCAAATGTTGCAAACTTGCTTGACAGAACTCGAATTCCTGCTGAAATGAGGATCACATGTCCAAGGCTAAAAATGCCTAAATCATAACCAATACACAACTCTAGCCAGGCTCCAAACAAAGACAACATGCAATCCAGAACATGAATAGATGCACAATCCTATATTCAACAAGGCACCATATCAAATACTGGAACTACTGCTATATGCAAATCACATCCATTCTACAAATCAATAAGCATAACCCTCTAGTCCATCAATCATCAAGCCTATTTTAATTCCTACCACTCCATAATTCAAGCCTGAGAATCTTGGGCCTAAAAGCCATGAACAAATCACAGAAACCAAAATACAAAAACAAAGAACAACAAAGTATATCTAATAAATCATCCCCCTTGCCTCAATTAGAATTTTAATAAGGATAGGAGCTGTTAAGAAATAAAATTCCACATTGGGATCCCAAGGAATCTTAAATTAGTTAATGAAGTTCATGGACCACTCCACTCATTGCAACTTGATTTTGAGGTGGAAACCCCAATTCTTTAACATGGAATCAAGCCAAGGCTTGGGTTTTATTTCCACCCTAATCCAAGGTTCCACATGCGATTGGATTTCTTCATAGCCCACTCCAATTTATGGGCCCCAGCAAGGTCCCTTTGTTGCATAGGCTCTTGTCAAGCCCCACTCAATTTGTTTCATGGGCTGCTTTTAAACCCCTTTTAGTGTGTGTCGACTCCTATGAAGCCTATTCCGATTTCCTGGGCTCTTGTAAGTCCCTAGTCATATTGACAAGGGGAGTGTTAAGAAACAAGATCACACATTGAGATCCCAATGAATTCCAAATTCTAACAAAGTTCATCGGTCACTCTGCTCATTACCAATTGGTTTTGAAATGGAAGCCCAAGTTCTTAAACGAAAGCCCATTAATCCTTCTAAACTTCTCCAAAAGTGATGCAGCACAAGCAATGGTAGATTCGATAGATAGGGAAATTGTTTCCTTTAGGACTTAGGAATTGCAGAAAATTAGCAATTTAATAAGCGAAAGGAACACAGTAAACAAGATAAGCAAAATTTAGATGGGAAAGTAAAGGTAAACTGCTGTAAACTCAAAACTAAACAAGGAGAACAAGTTAAGAAACTCTAGGAATCACTCCTAAGCACCTTTAGCATCACATCCAAGGCTAGATTGCATCACACAGTCCTCAACAAAAGCTGACAAAGCCTGTTGGAAATTTTATTAATCTGAAGACTGATTTCTCTCATAGAAGAAACACTTTACTCCTAAGACAAATCCTATTGTGATTAGGATTCATCTTTTATTCCCTATAGGAATAACGTCCCTTTTGTAACTCCACTATTAATAACAAATCAGAAACAACTTCCTTACTAGACTAGGACACAAAAACAGAAAAATACCTAAACCAGAGATACTGCTAAGACAGCTAAATTACCAAAACACCCCTATTACCAAAGTTTGGAAAATACCTTAAACTCATAAAAAATTAAATGACAATTTATATAAATCAAAATAAAGACTCTTTTAAAGCCTAGCAAAATTCCATATCTATAAAAGAATGCCTAATTGAAGCTTGAGTAAAATTCCGGAAATCCTTAATCTTGGATTTCCATGAGCCTTTAGTCATCTGCATCAAAAGTCTGTCTAAAAAATTATGGAATAGTTAGTATGATAATCAATTAGAGTTGTCAAAGATAAAACAGTTATTGCCTGTCATAGATTAGCAAAATCAAATCACTCTGGGCCATTCACTTTGTTGTAACCATGCAATCAAAAAACGAAATCTCTAGTTTTAAGCTGTAGTAGACTTGCTCACAAAAAAAAAAAAAATGTAGTAGACTCATGGATGCAAATGTCTTGAGCCCTTATTCAAGTAGGAGAATAGCCAAGAGCAGAGCACAGGTGAAAGCAGATGCTGGGAGAAGTTTAGATTCTAACTACTGGTGACTTCATAACACAAAATGAATTACGCTATTAAGATTCCATTTATCATACTGAGAAAACTCCAACTGAAAAGGGGAAAAATAGCTAGAGAAAAAAGCAACAGTGAACTGTACAAGATCAAAATGTATATGCAAACAGAAGAGACTTGACAACATAATAAGGTTCGGGTAGAGAACTCAGGCAGAAGCACATTATCACCTGCTTTACTCGTTAAAATCCAGAGTTTACGCTAGTGAGAGCATATATAACAGACGGTAAACATACCTTGTTTCAAAATTGCATCCTCGACCATCTTATATAATTCTCTCCTCTTATCCAGATCAAAAGAATCAGTAGCAGAATTAAAATCTGTAGGATATATTAGCAAAGACAGTAATAATGCAGCCCGCCAAAACTCTTTAATGTCTCGTAGTACCAATCCTGCAGTTGAATGTGAATGTCAGATATTCGCTGCGACAAGGGTAGAACACCTAGGTCTATAATACTAAGAATAATAAGACCAATCACCCACAATGTAAAAGTATTCTGAAGATTTGTTTCAGAATAGAACTTTTTGCCTACACCCTACATCCAACTTATTTGAAACTCAAAAAAAATAAAAATTGGAGAGATAACCAACATCTTGTAATACAGGTATTAATTCTAAACAAAACTGATCTAACAGTTTCGGACTAATTTCAATACCATTACAGATTTTTACTAAAATAATTTGTGGGTAGACTTTTGATTCTTCTAAGAAATTTAAGCACACCATGCCAACAACAAAAGTTCTTCACAGCTATTTCATCCATTCCCCATCTCTTTCCTATTTTCACTTTTTCCTCCACTCCTTTTAATGTATTCTTTCTCTTGGGCAGAGGCAGCACCGCCGACCTGCCTTTCAGATGCTACCATTTCCGACACAAATGCACCAAAACAAAACACCAGAAATTGATCCATTGATTTGAATGAAAACCAAGCTGTGAGAATCACGGGTAACTGCAAATCTTCACGAACCATTTTCAGCCCAAAATCTAGGAACATGCAGAAAGACAACTGGGGAAGGGACTGAAAAAGAAATCAATAAATCAGCATCATTTCTGAAGCAATCATCATCAAAACATTGAACTTGCAGACAAACAACAGCATCTAAATGAGTTCCTGATGATAATTAAAAAAATTGTAAAATATTATGTTGCAAGGTAAGTTTCTTTACCCGCCAATATTCTAAGTTTTGAAGCAACACAGACATCAATTGTTTTGCTTTTCCAGTCAACTTCAAGATTTTGTACATCATCCTTGGATATAATAAAAGGAATCAAGGACACAAACTTTTGTGCTGCATTATGCAAGCTTATGACCTGCAAATAAGAAAATCATAATCCAAAAGCCTCAAGTTGTCCACAAGGAAAAAGAAAGGATCAACCAACGATTGTAGCCTCAACCAAAAAAGTTAACCCTTTGAGAAAGTCAGAATGAGAAAAAAAAAAAAAAAAAAAGGCAAAGTTCTACTTGTCCTTCTAGTGTCCTTTGCACAAGATATTGCAATTTTTCATTTTCACAAATTCCAAAATCAGAGAACAAACAACCTTTAATTGCATCATAAAGGTACAAAGGCACAAAAAAAGAAAGATGTTAACTTAAAACTTACCATTTCAGCATCAGTGGACTTTAGCTTGAGAGAATTGCGAATGATGAAACTGACAACTGGAATCTGTTAAACATTTGAAGCTTAGCATCAAAACAGATGAGTCAATAAAAAGAACATAATTTATTGAAAATAGGTAATATGTTACAGACAGTTAAAGGTAATCCATGAGCTTTAACCAAAATAATCAATTTTAGAAAACAAAGATAATAACATTGTAATTACAGATTACTTATCCTAAACAACACTGCAATTGCAGGTTACAGAGTCTAACGTCTAGCCTTAAGAAGGACAAGTATCACAATAATGTAGTGAAGAAAACACTTATGTGCCAACCAATGAAAGACATTAGTCAACGGGACAGACACCATGAGATGTATTAATATACATTGCAAATGCATAAAGATGCAATGACAGAACAGGTGAAAAGAATAGCACGGAAAAATTTTACCATCTTAGCTTTTTTGTCTTTGTATACAATCTCTCTAAATGGAAGGAACAAAGCAGCATACAGATATAGCCTCTCTTGGTCTGCCTGAAACCATAGGGCAAAATGAGTATTACAAGCCTAATATGTTGTCCTTCCACAAAGAACTAGCATAGCTGAACAAACGATTCAAGCAATGAGTTCTAGTCTGATAGCTTTAATTTCCATCTCTTCTTATCAGCCCTAAAGTAAACAACCACTAAAACTTTTGCAGATGATTCCAAATCCATACATAATGAAACTCCTTAGATATATAGACGGTATGAACTAAGCAATTCACACATGGATATTTCTTCCCAGAAACAAATTCAACACAAAGCAGTACAACATTCCAACTGATTTTAATGTAAAAAATTTGTTTCAAGAAGGCACCTTCCATATCAGCACACCTGCATGTTGGGGGGAAGAGAGGGAACCACAGTAACATTCTTCTTATCTCAATTAACCGTGACAAAGGTAATTGTACAGTTTTCATAATTATCATATTACAACTCCCGAATAGGTATGATTCTACAACGACTCTCATTCACCTTCAATAAGAGGAAGCGCTTTCATCTTACTTCCTGGTGTTTCATCTCCAAATTCAATAACTTTCCCCAACACCCACCCAATAACATAACACCTAAATTAGAAGCAGTAATCAAGTATAAAAGAAGGATGACGAATAAATCTTCAAGGAAATAAGCACAACTAGTCATGGACTATTTCCTGTGACTCACACTAAAAGAGCAACCAATTGCTTGCAAAAGTCTCCACGCAGAGCCCATGCCAGCAACACAAATTCTAATACAAAAAAGATACAATCATTAGAAAGAAATACATACTCGAGAAATTTGCAAAGTTCCAACAATCATGTCTTTATAATAAACATAATCACACGTACAAAAACATCATAATCACGTTGTAAAGCAACCAATACAGCGATAGCAGAAACTTTAGTGCACAAAACATTAACTACCAGCATGGAGTGCATATTTCCATAATAATTAAAAAAATCAATTTACAACTAAAATCAGCTGAAAAAAAACAGCTTTAACAGATAATAACATTTTCTAACTAACATATAGCTGTGCTAAAACAACATTCTAAATATTTAGTGCTACATCTTCACATGTACAGAAAACTTACACAGAACCCAAGATCTTTTTTCTTAATAGAAAAATACTTCAACTCCGATAATCAATGACAACATATAATTTCTTCTACCAGCAATTTTCATGTAAATCTGAAATCTAGGAAACAATTTAAAGAAAATAAGAAGGAAAGTCATTCTGCAACAATACAATAGGCAGAAAATTGATATTATTATCATTCAAAAGCAACTTGAACTTCATATCTTTCCTTTCTTTTTATAATATAAATTCTTTACTTCATGTATTTGGTTCATTGTGCCTCTAACTTGAGCTCTAGAATGCTCGATTATATTACGAAACAATTACTTCACTAAAGAAGAAAAATGAACAATGGCAACCTTGAGCAGGGGAATATAACATTTGCAAACTCACAAAAAAGTATATTCTCTCTCTCTCTCTCTCTCTCTCTCTCTCTCTCTCTCTCTCTCTCTCTCTCTCTCTCTCTCTCTCTCCCTCCCTCCCTCCCTCCCTCCCTCTCTCTCTCCCTCCCTGCCCCCCCCCCGGCCCAAAAAAAAAAGCCCAAACAGAGTAAGCGTGTGTCAATACATGCTGATTACAGTCCTATCTGACTAGCCCTTCAAAAGCACTTGATTTTATCTAACAATACAAAAGACGAGTCCCTCCTCATGCCCACACAGAGTAAGTGTCAATACAAGCTGATTACAGTCCTATCTGACTAGCCCTTCAAAAGCACTTGATTTTATCTAACAATACAAAAGACGAGTAAACTTCCACTTTCCTTCATAATGAAAATACTAATCAAGAATAAAAGGTACTTAAACCAAAATTCCACATGAAAACAGCGAGGAAACCTATCATATCCATCAGAAATTGAAGGCTCAAATTCTGAAGGAAGACTAAATACAGCCCAAAAAAGCTGTAAATCAGAAACATAGGTCATTGCTTTCACTGGTTGATTGCCAGATATCATAAGATCAATCTGCATAAATAATATGAAACAAAAGAGAAGATGTTAGGCAATGGAATGAAAAGTAATTTTTTGTCCTAGAAGTTGCAGATATAAAATATGGCGTGGCACACATAAGAAGTAAATACAGCTTTCAGAAGCAACATACTTCATGACCAATACGTTCTCTACTGATTTTATCCGCAATAGCAGCTTTGACGTCATCATCAGAGGCCGCTTTTTTCAACTCTTCGTCCAATGTAAATTCAAACCTTGCTCCTGACATCACCAGAAACTAATTAGACATATAGGATGAAGTTGACAATAGATCCACTGGAAAGCAATAATTACCACTGGAGGCTCAAGATGGACAAAGAAACATGCTTATAGAAACATGTTCAAATCCTTAGTTAGATACATGAGATTAAACAACATCGGACTACCAAAGAAGTGTTATCCTAGGTTTACTTAAGAGTTTGGACATGGTAAATCTCAAACTATTACTATGCAGTAGGAAACAATCTCACACGAAAAGGAGAAGCTATGTATTAAGGTATAAGAGTTGGTTTTTTATGAGATTTAAAATGATTTAGTTGCCACTGAAATACATACACCAGTACGGCAACCCTAAAGTGTATATTTCTAGTTCCAGCATATCCTGTCCATTATCAGATACAAAACCAAGACAACTGCTTTAAAAAGGATTAGAAAGCCTAAGGTGAGATAACAAATTCCATCTCAAAATTTGAGGTATAAAAGCTCAGGAACTTTCCTCTAAAGCAGACCAAGACTGAAAAAAATAAGTCCAGAAGGCTATTTGCTAAACCTGTTCAAATCTGAATTTTTAAACCATATAATATGTATGGAAAATACTTTTCAGACAAAGGTGCACACATATCAAGTAATACAAGGAAATAATAGACTAATGGCTTTCCAATCTCTTTCAATAGCTTTCAAATAAATGTAACTCCAGTTAACACTTTGATGCAAACAGACCAAAGGGAAGTGATATAAGCAACTTTATCCCACAACACTTCCAGTACTGTACAGAGGCCTTAAGAACCACTTGTTCCTCTGCTTCTAAATCCTGTAGGATATAAACAAGTCAGCACAATAAAACCTGTTTTTGCTGCTTAAACTCCAACCTTTTTGCATAGAAGATTGCTAAATAGTGTGTGCACATATCAATATCTACAGAAACCAGATAGATTGTACAAAAGGTTGGCTACCTCTATGTGTTAGAAAAATAAATTCATTAAGCCATTTACAAATTCACACAATGTTATCCACTTTCGTTAATATTTATTTCTGATGAGAAAGCTTTGATCCTCTACTCCTAGATCTTCTAGAATACAAATAAGTGAGCCCAATAAAACTTGTCTTTGCTGCTTAAGCCTCAACTTTTTGCATGCAAAATTGCTAAATAGCGTGTTGACATATCAGTATCTCCAAAAAAACCAGATAGATTATCCAAAACATTCCAGGCTATCTCCATGTGTATAAAAAAGTAAATTCCTTGAGCCATTTACGAATTCACACAATTGTATCCAATTTTTGTTAATATTTATTGCATATAAGAAAGCTTTGATCCACCATTTCCTGCCACATTACTTTACCCAAAACAAGAGGAGGAGAGAATAATCCTTGTTGAGCTTGATAAAAATAATTTCCAAGAGAAAATGCCCAACCAGAGTCTAACCATATATTCCAGAAAAAAGTCAATATGATAACGATAAAGAACAGAAGAGTTCTGACATACAGACTACTCGATCAGCTTCCATCTCCGTAGAACTCCTAGAGAAATACTTTAATCCAATAAAAGAAAACCTTCGAATGATAAGATTAAGGGAGATAGATGCACCAAGAAGATAGGATAGTAAACAGAGATGAGAAAATCAGTACAAAGAAAGATATAACAAACTAGAGTCACTCCATAAGAGAAAAATGGAACCATCGCCAACGTCAAAAGAAACAAGTGAAAAGAAGGATAACATAATTATAAGATGAATTCCAGATTGCGCTTGTACTACACACAACTCACAAACAAACTATTCCATTTAACAACATTCTTTCTTCTTATAACCTTGTTAACAATGGTCTGCTTTATAGGAATCGCCACATCCATTTTTGTTGAGATGTTTATAACATCAGATTTTCAAGTACCAGACCCTCAAATGCAGTATAGCAGTAACATCAAATGACACAACCCCTCAAAACACTGGTCTAGTGATACTTCCATGACAGTAGATGTAAACTGTTTTCTTTTCATATACAGGTCCCCTACCCATGTATTCACATTCAAAAGTATTCAGAAAGCTTAGGCAGTCAACAATAGCATTGAATTAACTGAACTACAAAAGGTTCACACATAGTTGCAATAAGCTTCGCTATTTCATAACATTGACAAGTATGCAATTTCTATCATGTTTAATAAAGTATTATTGTCAACAGCTCATCCAATTTTTCTGGATTCTAACTGGTACTCTGTGTTCAACCTGATATAATCATTAGCCTTCTCTCCTCAACCCATAAAGAACAATTAAATGATATTTATGTATATAAGCATTTCACAACAGCTTTGTTTCAGAACCATGGAAGAGGGCTATTTCAAGAACTTTCACAGTTACCATCTCTTGCATGCTCACATCTAGCTTCCTCTATAACCACTAACCTAGACATTTTTCTATCCTCCACTTATGAATTTCAAGCACTTTAATTCAACTTTAAGCTTGCAATGATACATTTATCATTATTTTGCTCCCCAAAACTCAGTTTAACAAGCTTTGAAGTACCTTCCACATTCTCTGCTAATAACCCAACACTCACCATCCTATCCAAGTAATTTCTCTGAAAGTGCAGAGGCTTCCCAATTCTTCAGCCAACACCAGGGACAACAACAAAAAAGAGGAGTAAGAAAAGAAAACAAGTGAGTATTTTTCTGTCATTACCAAAACGTATAGCTCGAAGAACTCTAAGGGGATCATCCAAAAAGGTTTGCTTTGGAGGCAGTGGAGTCACTATTTTCCCAGACTTCAGATCTGCTATGCCTAGATTAAGAATAGAGCTTAGTCAACAAGAGGGAGAGACAAGTACAAGGTAAGTAAATCTTTTACAAAAAAGAAGCAAAAGAAGGTAGAAATCTAATTTTACCTCTTCCGGTAAAATCTTCCACTGAATCATTGTTAATGTTGTAGAACAAACTGTTATAACATTTTTAAAATGGAAAAGAAAATAATAACAGGTCAATTCCACTGTTTTCCACCAAATATGCTTAAACAAACCAAACAGGCGTTGATTAATGAAGATTAATGGTGTCATCAATACCTAATAACTGGCAAACTAGCATAAACAGTTATAACAAAACAGTAGAACGAAAGAAGCAAAATAAAAAGAAAGTGGAGGAAAGGAGAGAAACCATTCTAATCCATCAAAACAACATGGAAGGTATTAGATCTCAGTTTTGAGTACCAAAAAGAAGATGCCCACTAAAAGGAGGGAAAAAGAGGGGGGAGGGCAGGGTGCATCAAGACAAAGATGGTGAAAAATGCCTTTTCTAATAAACTGCATCCGGCACCAAGCAAACACATGTTGATATTACTTTCACTTCTTTGTCACAGAGGCAGAAAAAAGAGAGAGCAGCAACAGAACAAAAGGCATCATCGAATACCTATTGATAGTTAAATCCCTACGATATGCATCCTCCTCTGCAGTGCCAAATCTCTACAAACAAAAATGGCCAAAGATAAAAAGATTTTAAAGACCCTTTAATGGAAAGCCTTTCCCAATACAGGGAACTTGCTATCACTCCACAATATATAATTATAACGTAAGGTTGTGATACAGCTGTTAATGAAATTTACGATGCATGCCACACTTCAATTAAATACTCCCAAATAGAAATATGATCATTCCGGGCACTCAAGAATGCCATGAAACTAACCATATGAAATAAGAGAAGAAGATCATTCAAGGATAAGCATATGTCATAAGCTTTCAAGAAATTAATTTGGTCCTAATGCATGAGAAACTCAACAAGATGAACATTCTTAGATATCTAATGGCACATAAATTCTAGCCAAACACAATTCATCCAAATTCTCCGTTCCTAATAAGTCTTCTAAATGCAAAGGACAGTCCCATTAAAGCATAACCTGTGAAAGCACTCAAGTCTTCAGTAAAGCTAAAAGGCAATCAATTGTCCTAGTATATCATAACAGCTACTGGCTTTTCATAATTAGGCATATTTTGTTTCACCAAAATCCCCTCAATCCTCAGATGTGTCGCAATTTATATATGCAATCCATGAAAGAAAAAAAGGGACTGATTATCCTATTGAAAAATTAAGGTACACGTGACAATGAATAAATCTTTGCCACCAAAGATGAAATTAACTCCAGTTGAAATGTAAACAGCAGTAAACTTCTAATTGCTGAAGAGCCAAGGAGGGGCTATTTGCACAAAACAGATAAATCAAGAGAGTAATCTGAACTCCAAACCTACATCGTTTACATCACAATTGATAAACTTTACTCTTGCACCATCATACACTTCCCAAGTCAACACCTTAAGGTTGAAAGTTACAGCTGATGAGGAGGTTTCATTATTGCATAAAAAACACAGTAGAACTGATGCAATTTCTGCTCTATAAAGCTACTTATAAGTTGCATTTTTCCTTCAACTACAGTTTTGTGCCTGATTGCATGACGAGACTGTATATCACCTAGAGGCTCTCAAATATATGCAAAAATTTCTGAAGTATTTTGAAAGAAAAAATTGCAATAAGCTACTACGGTAATAAATGTTGTATTTATTATGCCATGCATCTTCATTTCGTTTATAATAAGCAAATAAATACAGTTTGCCAGAAAATACTTATGACACTACATTACAAACTCTCTTCAATTGTCATTTTATAATTTATATCTTGTGAATCACAAGAAAACCACACCTAGGACATGAAAATATATTAACCAAAGTGTGCGTTGGTGTGCAGAAGAAAATATGAGAATAGGATAACCAGTAGTATTGCAAACTACAGAATCAATAAAACACAAAGTCAACATCCTGTAACAAGAATACTGGTTGTGAGACTTGTCAGCTAAGGCCAAAAGATGTTAAACGAATATAAGGCTCTTAGCTTCTGGATGGTAATTGCTATTGAGTTGACGCAGATTGAGAAGTGAATAGATGACATTGATATCAAATCGTAGAACTGTAAAAATTTCTATCCAACAAGTTCTCCAAGAAATAGCTATATACTAGAGTCTCCAACAGAATACAACATTAACCAGTAATTGCAATGTCAGTTTTTACCATCGTTGGAATACGACTACTGTCACTATAGTCTTCAGATCTTAAGTTGACAAAATCGATCCAGACATCAAACAAGTGCATCCTAGCTGTTTCCAAGTGTTTTGACTGATCAGGATTGCTGCAAGAGAAGGAGAAAAAAAGGAAATTAAAAAAAAAAAAGAACAACCATGACAACAACACATACTTTGATGCTATTATCAGTATCTAGGACATTCAGATGACAAAAAAGGGTTGGCAGCAAAAGTATTACCCATGTGAAACTAACCCAAAGAAGCAAAGCCGAAATATATAATTAGCCCAGAGGTGGTCATGAGTATCCATTAAACCACTAAAGTAAAAAAAAGAAAGGCCCAACTAACAAGCATCAACTTGTTTTCTTTGTGGGTTAAGTGACAAAATTAGGGAAGACACCTGACGCAGTCTTGAGTAACCATCAGACCAGTAAAAAGAAAGGGCCAACCAAGCAAACATCGACTTGTTTTTTTGTAGGTTAAATGACAAAATTATAGAAGACCCCCGAGAAGCCAGTCATGAGTAACCATTAACCCAGAAAAGTAAAAAGAAAGGCCCAACCTAACAAACGTCAACCTGTTTTCTTTGTAAGTTAAGTGAGAAAATTAGGGAACACCAGTTTTCCAACTTTGTGTATAAATCCACACCCAAACAATCTGCATATCTGATGCTGCACACCACTCTCTCTTCCCTTCCTCCCACACCAA
The DNA here is from genome assembly GCA_024721245.1 of Mitragyna speciosa. Taxonomy (NCBI): domain Eukaryota; kingdom Viridiplantae; phylum Streptophyta; class Magnoliopsida; order Gentianales; family Rubiaceae; genus Mitragyna; species Mitragyna speciosa. The sequence goes on along the minus strand of CM045560.1, from coordinate 20,823,460 downwards.
CCCCGCCCCCCCCAAAAAAAAAACCAAAAAAAAATAAAAAGACAGGAGTACAATATTATACAATCGATTAACTGTCTAACTTGAACTAAAGTTTCAAGCAGGATTCATGTACAAATACAAGTTTAAGATTTTATTTTAATATCCGGTACCTTTCAGTAGAGTGGAAATAGAATAGATGTCTATAGGGTATGCATCAGATCAGATGGACGCTTCTTCCAATTTCTACTACCCATTCCCCAACGATGTTTCATTGTTTTCCCTGCCTTCTACTTCGTGCTACTTCATCCCACGTAGTTATTCTTGATTTTTTTTTTTTTTTGACTAAAATTTTCTTTCTTGTCTCCTGCTTCTTCTTGTCTCTCATTTTTGTTTCTTTTACTCTTTCCTTCTCGTTCTTCATGCCTTTTCATATCCAGCAACAGAAATATGTTTGAAAATGCTTTGCAATAGTGTAAAAAAGTTGCTCTACTTTGTTTAAGATTTAAGGAGTCAATTATTACTATCTTACACAAACAGTGCTTATTGGCATCTAAATAAGAAACATCTTATGCTAATTGCTAATGAATACCATACTTTCCGATAAATCACACATTCTCTAGGTGATAAAACGTGTTTTTGCCACACCATACAAAAAACAATGACTATATACATTTCATAAAGAATCGTCTTTCACTGCTGCTATGAATCTTGTGGCCATAATTCCTATCATTCAAGGTTCATCGAAGTCACTCATGCGCTTACACATCTTTGGGGTGTCTAAGTGCTTAAAACATGGCATTAAGGCATTGAAAGTACCCCATCCAACATCCACTCAACGGTCAAAAGGCTGGTGATCATGTGCAATGTCGAAAGTGCGAAGCAAAATCTTTAACAGGCAAAGTCAAAAGAGCAAGCAGTGGCCAGCAGCTAATTCTAACCAAACCCATGTCATGAAGCCATGTCGCGGGTTCCACTGCAAGTACGGTCAGAATCGTCCATAACGAGCCAGAAGTGAGGCAGCGAAGCCATGACCTTAGTCACGCTGCTGGTATCAACATAGTAATGTTCAAACTTACGTTCTATTGTTTTTCTGAGTTTTAATTTAGTTTTTGAGTTATAATTTACTTTAAACTTTCTATATACGGTTTTTAGGATATTTACGCCTGTAAAAGGCCAACTACTGTAGGGTTTTTGATAAGTTGTCATGATGTTTTGAGATTAATAAAAAATTTCAATTTTCTCTCTTTGAGAGTTTTCGTTAGTCTTGAGATAAGAACTATAACTTTATCAAGAGAGAATCTTGTGGCGGTCTAATCTATAGCTTAGGTTCTAATCAACATTTGCTTGATTTGGGTCTAGGTTTCTAATCGTTAATTTAGTTTCAAGCAACGAGCTTTGATTGGGGTTGAATTACACCCTGATATTCAAGACAATTCTGTAGGGTCATTATCCTATGTGGAGAATGAAGGGTTTTAGAAGTGTCGTCGTCCAAGGGTCCCCGTTTTCTCCATCAACTTCAATGAAGTCTGCACTTGGATTTGGCACCTAAAGCCCATACGACCTTGGGCTCTGCCGCCTCTAGCACTTTTTATCACAAATTCAATCAAACCAATGATTTTAAACCCATAATCAAGGCTAAACAAACACATGGCTACCCAGTACAAACATTTCATGATATAAGGTGCATAGGTAACAATATTTTTCACTATATCAGGATGACAGGAAAACATATATAGACAAACAAAAAGAAGAAAAACAAACGAAATTACATACCACTGAATGACACCGATTCCTTGAGTTTCTTCACCAGTAGCTGACAAGTAGTCGTTGACTTTTTCACAAAACTCTCTTCCCAACATATTATCAAGTGCAATATCAATATCATAACATTCTTTCCCTAGAAGCTGCATCAAAAACATGTCTAAATACTTGAATAAATCATTTCATGAAAAACATGTACTTTTCTGTACGTGGATTCAGTTTCATAACTCATCCAACTCACAAAACAAAAGGTAATAAAGGGATTATTTGACATGTTTCATAGAGGCCAAACACAAGTTAATGCAGCACCAAAATAATGCTGCTTGTGATCAGTTCAACACATAATCAGAACTCCAAATAACTAACATAGAAAAAAAAAAGTCAAATTTCTATTAAGAACTCCCAAAATTACAGCAAAAAGTTTGAGAAGATAAATATAGATTAAATACAGTGATGTCTTGCATCTTACAGTTCAAATGCTTTTGGTAATTCTGGGTGCAATTTTGCCTAATTTTCATTCAGACAAAATTCTCACCGCGATCACTGGCGCACTCAAACACAGCCTCAAATAGAATTTTCTTCAATTCAACCCGTCGTTCTAAATTTTAAATAACTTCTCGGACAAAATTCACCAATCCCATAAACCACATCCCCAAAATTTGAAATTTTAACCAAACCAAAGAAAAATTACTGAAAACCATCTACCTTATCACGAACCCAGCCACCGGCAACACGGAGCTGAGTTTGGAGATTAAAGTGGCGGAGAACTTGAAGAAGCCTATCAAATATTTGCTTCTCCTTTACGGTCAAATCGATGCGGTCTTTCACTTGAAATGGCGGCCGAGATTGCGTGTTTATAGCCATTGTTGAATTGCAGAATCCGAAAACAGGTCTGATAGATTTGGAGGAAGAGAATTTTACAAAGAATTTGGAATTTTTGAAGGAAATGAGGGTTTCAGAAAGAAGAGAAGGTGAAAGAGGACGGAAGAAAGAGGAAGGGGTTTGGGAAGTGAAAAGGCGGTTAGTGCTTCTGTTTAAAGACGTGACAACACTCATTTGTTACTCTCTGCTGGAGTTTTTGGGTTCAGGACGAGAGAGAGAGAACATCTCTACCATCCAACGTTTTGAACTTGGGTGTTTGGGCAAGGGCTTCGCTCGGAAATTCAGAAGACTGAAATTAGATAATTCGAAAAATTAGAAAGGGTTGATCCGGTCGATTTCGGATTCAAAATCACCCTTGTTTTATCCGAATTCGATTTCAATTCGATTTCAATTGAAATCGAAATTAAATTCGAAAATTTTGAATTCATTTAACAACTCAGTAAAGCTCAATACACAAAGAGAGCACATATAACGATTTTATAAACAAGCAAAATCCAATACTATACTCATTTAAATATCCAAACGTAACTAAAGACATGAATAAGTTTATTTGACTATTTGTTATTTTTTGTGGTTTAAGTTTAAAAACTAACTATATGTCTATTAGTTATGACTTAATTGTATTAGTATAATATATTAAATTATTAATGTTAATTATTATATCCATAATATGTATAATAAAACTATTTGTTTATTTGACTATTTGTTATTTTAAATGGTTTGAATTTAGTTTATTTGATTATTAGTTTTAGTTTATTTGACTATTGTTATTTTATGTGGTTTGAGTTTAATAACTAACTATTAGTTTATTAGTTATGACTTAATTGTATTTGCATAATATACTAAATTATTAATGTTAATCATTATATCTATAATATGTATAATAAAAATAACTATTATAGATATAATATTATGAATTCGAAATCAAATTTAAAATTTCCGAATTCATTTTCGTATTTAATTCGAATTCGAAAATTCTGAATTCAAAATCACTATATCCAATTTCATTTCTAATTCGTTGTATTTGAACTCAAATACTTCCGAATCTGATCCGTTTTTTATTTTTTCAAATTCGATTTTCCGAATTCATTTCGAATTCGGACGGAAAATCAAAAAATTCGGATTTTGCACAACCCTAGGCACAAGTATACTATGGGTTAATACCTAAAAACTTTGGGGGCTGTTTGATTTAAGGAATCAAGGTAGGATGAGTGTTAATAATTACGACACCTATTATTTATGTTCAAAAAATAACTATCACTATCTTTCAATAGGAATGAAACTAAGTAAGGAGGGTTTATATAATTATCCTAAATACTATTCTATCTGTTAGGTAATAAGGGGAGTCACACAGCAGAAAATTTAAAAATTTATTACCTTAGCCATGGATCTCTTTGATATAATCTATGCGATTAAAGGGTGTTTAGCACAAATACTTCAAGCATAGAAGGTTTCTATGCTTCAAAGGGCAAGATCCTATTCGATGAAGGTGTTGATCTACCATGGAAAGCCCTCCAAGTTTAGAGCCTCCAACAGTATTCACACAAACATAATCTTTATGAACCTTTGGGTTTGCTTGCCTTGCCTTTTGAGTGCTAGTACCCTTGAATATCATGAATAACACAATAAAAAGAAAGAGGAAGAAGATAAAAACCCTAACTATTAGGGAAGAGGGTTGTGGCTTTTTTCTTGTAAAGGAAGACGCCACCTTCTCTCAATTTTTCTCTCTCTAAAATTTATGTTTCATCAATTTATCAAAAGTCAAGGCATGGACTTATTTATAGATATAGTATCCTAGTGTTTAAGGAAACAAGAGCAATTGGAAACCAAGAAGGTTTAGGAAGCTTACCTTAAGCTAATCCTATTCCTTTAGGAAACCTATTCCAAAAGGAAACCAAATAACTTCTTAATTCCTTTTAGGAAACTAATTTTCATCAAAACTTAGAATATTTATAATTAAGTCTTTTAAGTTAATTTATCACATAAATTAACCCCATAAGTATCTTTTACTTATCTTAATAACAATTTGACCCAAAGACCATGTTCTTATTGTGTGTGACCCATTAGGTTCCATTCACGTTGGCAATAAGTACAAATTATAACTTATTAATTAATTAATTAAGAGCTAGATAAATTAAACACTTTAATTTATCATTGATTCACTAATTAATTAATTTGCATTTATAAATCATGAGTAGCGTCTAGCAATGCATCATGACCACTCAAGTGAATAGGAAAGTCATATGGTAAACTACACCTATTAATGACAATGTTACCGTGTAATTAATATCCTTTCACCACACTATATTTCAATTAGTCTAAGAATGTAGTGCACACTCTAAATGACTAATTAATGATTTCTTGTTCCCAAAATATAACTTTCTATAAAAGTATAACCTTGAAACACTTTCAAGTCATACTTTCACTTTTGCGCAAAAGATTCTTCAAGTTATATTTCAACAGGTGGCCAATCCGAGATGTACTCTCCTTTAACAGGGCCTGGTGAATCCTATATTGATTACTCACTATCTTTTCATGCTTCATACTATACCCTATCTCTACTGCACGGGCTACTCTTTTATGAGCATCAAGCAATAGAGTCAAAGCATATCAATCCACACTCAAGATACCACGGTAATCTCAAGTCTAAGGATCACTTACACCATTGCCATTAAGAGTATAATTCATTAGCGTTATGAATAGTAACTCTTGGCGGATCAATCCAATGAACTTGTTCTCTAACAAGCATCCACATACCAGCTTAGCTGTCACATACCAAAGTTGACGAGATCAACTACTACTTACCATAAGTAGAGACAAAGTATGTGCTGGTCTTTCCGTATTAATAATGTCCAATCTCATTAATATTACGACTAAGGATATTTAAGAGTATAACTTTATGTGTAATAAGATTCTCATCATTGTAACTCTTACAATCTCTTATACACAGCTAATATTCTATGGACTTTATCAAATAAACAAGTAATATAAATAAAAAGTATTAAATGACAAAGAAAATGCCACATATATAAGGATAACACAAAATAAACATAATATAAAAATCTCAAAAACCAACTTGGTTTTAGGGCATACACTAACACTATCAAACTCATTAACTCTTTTAATTAAGGTTACCCAAAATAAAAAATAACTTTTTTCCTTTTTTATTTTTAAAGTTACCATTCGTATAAAACTTAAATTAGAGCATAGCTTTATATGAAATTGAAGAAAACCCTTTTAGAAATTTTCTTCAAAAAAAAAAGGAATTTAAAAAATATGTATTATAAAAAAATATTTAAAAAATTTGAAATTTATTTGAAAGTCATTTATTATCATAAACAAACCAAACAAGTAGTTTTGTAATGATACCTATTCGATTACTAAATCAAATATGTTGAAGGAAATCGTCAGAACCCATGCTTATTATAAGATTAACAATATTCATAGTGATAGAGATTGAGAAATGTGAACCAAACGACTCCTTAGTTTGTTTAGCAGCTATAAAAATTTAGTTTGCTTGGTAAGAATGCAAAGTTGAATTGAAATATAATTTTTTAGAATATAATTCTACAAAAAAGATTTTTTTTCATACTGTGTGTATATTCTTAGGATTCTTAAGCCTAGTTAATATATAAATTAGCAAACATTGTATTTTTTATCTTTTATTTTCTTTACCTAGAATTTTAGTTATATTTAATAGATTAAGTGATACATCACTATTTTATTGTGCAAATTAATTGTTAACAAAATTTAAAAATTAATAAATATGAAAATAGTTTAATTAGTTGTGAGTTTAAATACATCTTTTTTATTCTTTTAAGACAAAAATAAGTGAATCTAAGTTAAACTAATTAATTTTTAGTTTGACAATGTGCAACCCCATTCTCCAACTAGTCTTCTCAAAATACTTTCAGATTTTGAATGCAATATTCTACTCTAAAATACGTGCTAAAGATTAATACCGGGCAATCTCATTCTCCAATTAATCTTCTCAAAATACCTACAAATTTTGAATGACGAAAAGATTATTTAGATTCTAAAAGTGACTTGTTTCGCTGATGGATGAGAGCTCAAGATGCTAAGTTCCTTTTTACTTGGAGTTGTGTGGCCAATTTCATTGGACAACGCGCGGCGACAGTAGTGGCGGTAGTGGAAATTGTGAGACCATGAGAGCCAACCTAAGAATAATTGAGATAGAAAGAGGGAGAATGAAGAGATACAAAGGGGGAAAGACACAAAGCGAGAAGCGGCCGAGGGGGTTTGTCTAAGGGAGGAAAGAAAGTTTGGTAGAGAGAAATGGGTTAAGAAGAAATCTCTTTGAGTTTTGTCCAAACCTTTTTGGAAAAATCAAATTGTTCATAAATTATTTCAAAAAGTTGGTTCCAATAAGCTTAAACCAATTTGTCAAGGATTTGAAAAAATCAAGTTGTTCAAAAATTATTCTAAAAAGCTAATTCCAATATATTTAAACCAAGGATCCCCTAAATGATTTATTCCATTATATGATTCCCAAAACTTCAAACCAAGCAACCATTAGGAAAATAAAAAAAGAAAATGAAGATTAAGAAATAAGAATTCGAACCCTTCTGTCGCGCCCCATTTTTCGAAAGACGGAAAAAAGGATATTATTATGTTTTGTTTATTGGAAAAAAGAGTGTAGGTTTTTTGTAAAATGATTTTTTTTTTAGAAAATGCTTTATAAAAATGTAGTTTGACAAAAGATGTGATTTTTAGAAAATGCTTTATTTTGAAAACAGAAGGATTTGGAATTTTTTTTAGAATAGTGTTTAGAAAATAGTTTTTAGTTTTTGAAAATAAAGCAAAAGAAAAGAAAAAGGGCCTAAATGGGACTTTGAAAATGTGACGGTTTTAAGCCTGAAAATAGAGTCTAAAAAAGGGTTTTTAGCGAAAAAGGAGTCGCCACTTGGTATTGAGTTTTGGTGTACCAAGTCACCAGAAAATATTTTATAAAAGGTAAGGAATCAAGAATTATTTATTTAGAAAATGATTTTGAGAAAATATAAGAAAAACAAAAAAAACCCTTTTTAAGACAACTCCAAGTCTTTGAAAACAAGAGAAAAAGGTTCGGGAGTCACAGTTGAAGAAAGGGAAGGCAAAGGCTCACGCCTAAGGCACATTTTCAACCTAGCCGAAATTAGTTGCGAGGTTTAGTCCAAATTTTTCCCAATATAACCCTAAGATTTTATCACATTTGGATGCAACTATATGAATGCAATCTAGTCCTAAAAATAGATATCATTAAGGGACAAAATGTTCCATTGAGATTTGGTCGGGATTATCGCATTAATTGCGAAACCCAAATCTAGACCTCGATGGAGTCACGAGTGTAGATGCAAAATGGAATGTAAAAAGAAGAGAAAAATAGTAATATAGATAATAAGTGAACAAAGAAAGTGGAGATGCAACATAACGGGTACGGGGGACTAATAGACTCGTGACTAGCTATTCCTACTCACGAAGTAGGAAACGGCATGTACACCACCGCTTCCCACGTAAGTAGATGACTATTTCTAGTCGAATCACACACAAAATGACTAGAAATTCTATGTGTAGTGGAGTCTAAATGTTATGCACTGAATATGTGTTTAAAATAGATAATAAGTGATAAAGTATATACAAAAATCATGCAAAAAATAAAAAATCTTAAAAATAAAGAAACAGTGTGTGAAATGAGATGAAACGCATACGAGAAATGATTTTAATACTAAAATGACCTAAGGGTCTAGCGTTGGACTAGCCCATTTCTAGAAAATTCTCCGCTAGTGTTGGACTAGCAAAGAAAGCGAAATTAACCACAACTAGCATTGGATTAGTGTGGCGACGATACACATATATCATAATAGACAAGTAAATAAATAAAATATAGATTAAAGCAATAATCACATAAAAGCAGATAATAGCACATAGGAGTACATAGCATACAAGCATAATATTCTAGATGCAAAGTCCTAAGGAAAGCGAATAAAACACATAAGCACATAGCACACATAGCACACAAAAACCCTAACTATTACACCGGAGAAGCCTAATTACAATCTAAAATGGAAAAAAGATAAGAGATGGCCTATCTAACCTATTTATTACATTTTCTATCTAAAATACATAAGCTTTTGTTAAATAGATAAAAATATAAACTATCTATTACATTATCTATCTAAATACAAAATTTTTGTTAAATAGAATATTACCTATCTATTACATTTCTTTGAATAATTAAAAATTAAATTCAAATAAATAACATGACATAAATAAACAAATACTCACACATGAATAAAATAATAAACACAAGGAGATACATAAAAAAAATATAGAAAAACACATAGGAGCACATAGGAGCACATAAAGAAACATTGGAAGGATAATAGGGGTACCTCCTATTCGAAAACTTGGTATAAATGCTAACAACATAAACAAACTTGTCAAGGTACCATTATTTAAATAAGTAAACTATTAATTAAATAATTTCATATTAATCACTATAAACATGCCACAATAGTTCAAAACAATTATAGCATAATAAACAAAAATTAAAAAAAAGCAATAATTAAATATTTAGGAAGAAAAATGAAAATTGTTTAAGTAAAAATAAAATAAAAAAAAAATAAGAAAATAAAATACAATAATACATACTTAAGCTTTTAGTACCCAAATAAGAATCACCAAAATAACTAAAAGAGAAATAAAGAAACTAATTTGAGCATTAATTAGATAAAAAGACTAAATTTTGGAACATTAAAATAAAAATAAAATAATTAAAAAAACTTGAGGAATTAATTAAATTCTTTTTTTTTGGCAAAAAATAAAAATATTCCAAGGTTTTGGGTTAAAAGTAGAAATTTAGGCAACATTCTTAGAGTAAAAATATAATTTACAACAAACTAAAGGGTGAAATTACAATTTCAAACCATAGTTAAGGTAATAACATGATTTACAACAAATTTAAAAGGCTAAAATATAATTTCCAGCAAGCATAATGCCAAAAATAGAAATTTTCAGCAATATTTAAGGCTAAAAATGTAATTTCAGCAAAGTTATGGGATAATACATAATTTACAGCAACATTTAAAGGCAAAAAATACAATTTCAGCAAGTTTGGTGAGGTAAAAATTAAATTTCCAGCAACATTTGAGGATCAAATTGAAATTCCAGCAAACTTAAGAACTAAATTGCAATTTCCAGCAATGTTCAAGGATAAACATGAACTTTACAGCAATAATAAGCCCCAATTTGTAAATTCCAACAAGTATTAAACACCAAATTATAATTTTCAGCAACATTCAAGAGTGAAAATGCAAGTTCTAGCTACTTGGGGGGCAAATATAAATTCCAGCAATATTCTAGGGCCAAAAATAGAATTTTCAGCAATGCATAGGGGCAAAGATGCAATTTCCAGCAACCTTTGGGACCAAATTTACAATTTCCAGCAACATTCAAGGATAAAAGGTAATTTTCAGCAACATTTAAGGGTATAAACGCAATTTTTAGCTACTTGGAGGGCAAAAATAAAAATTCCAGCAAGTTTAAAACTAAATTGCAATTATTTTGGACATAATTGAAAGGAAACACAAATTCTAGGGGGTCAACTTAAATAAATAAGGACTTAAATGGAGTAAACTAAAAGTATTGAAGGGCATAATCAAACAATCAAGAATCTGAGGGGCAAAACATAAATATCTAATCTAATAAAATAATAAACAATAAATAACTAACCAAAACTACGTCGTTTTATATCAAGATGATGTAGTTTTGTGACTCTTTTTTTTTACCCAATTTTTTCCTATTTTTTTCTTTTCTTTTTCTTCCTTTCTTCTTTCCATATTCCTTTTTTTTTCTCTGTTTTTCTTCTGGTTCATCCTCTCTCTCTCTCTCTCTCTCTCTCTCTCTCTCTCTCTCTCCTCGCTGGACCTCTCTCTCTCTGCTTACTCTCTCTCTCTCTCTCTCTTTCTCTCTCTCTCTCTCTCTTTCTTTATATTTGGGTCAGCCGAAACCCGAATCGAATCCCCCCTCAATTATCTGAACTTCCCAATTCTTTGAAAAATATGAGAAAATTAAATACGTATAAATGGGTTAATGCTTTTACAAGGAGAAACAAATGGAGGGGAAAAAGTTTTCTTACCTGACTTGAGAAGATATGGAAGGAGAAGTGGCAGTGGATTGGGAAATTTTGGGTTCTCCGGCGGCGTTTGGGCGGTGATGACTGTCCAGTGGTGGCAGGCTGTTGGGGAGCAGGTGGCAATGATGTGGGACTATTTTTGATGGCCTGGTTGCAGGCTGTAGCTCTTTTTCTCTCTCTTTTTTTTTATGCTGATTTTGCAGGTGATAATTTGGGTGGTTAAGGGTGGTGATTTCAGGTGTCAATGGAGCTGTGTTTCTGGTGATTTGAGATTGATTTTGGTGGATTGTGTGTGGCTGCTTGTGTATGTTTGAATGTTGCAATGCGTGCGTGAGTTTTGCAGGTATATTGTGTTTGTTTTGCAGGTGTGTGTGTGAATAAATCAGTGTGTGTGATGCATGTGTTTGTGCTAGTGTGTAATGTGCGTGTTTATGGTGAAGAAGAGGCAGAGGGAGTGAGGGAGACCGAGAGGGAGAGGTGTGAACTGGTGTGTGTGTGTGCGTTTGAATTGTGTGTGAGTGCCAGGTGAATATGAGTGAATTGGAGAACTGAAAGAGTGTGTGTGTGCTAGTGTGATGATGGTGTCTGGTTTGTTTGTGTGTTTGTGAGTTTGTGTAACCGGAGTGAATTGTGTGTGCTTTGTGAAGTCTGTGTGTGAGTGTCTGCAAATGAGTGCGATATGTGAATGTGTTTCTAGGGAAGTGAGGTGGGATGGTGAGCTGGTGTGTGCAAATGAGAGAAAAAATGAAATTGTGAGTGTTGTGTGAAATGTGTGTGAACCGAGAGGGAGAGTTGAAACTGGTGTGTGTGTGTGTGTGTTGTAAAGAGAAATCAAAGTGAAGATAAGCCTATGTATGTGTATCTGTTTTTTACAGGCAGCAAAGGGGAAGAAAATGAAAAGAGTCAAGTGTGATGATGGTGAGTGGGTGAAGAAAATCAACACAAATCCCCTAAAGTCTGCTGAATTTGGTGCAAGTTGGGAGTGGTGATGGGATTAAGCATAGAGTAGTTTCGATGATGGGAGAAAGTAGGGCTACGAGCAGCCATGGCAGAAAGCAAACAGCAGCAACCAACGTTGCTGCTGTTTGGCTCTCTTTTTTTTTTAATTTTTAATTTTTAATTTTTAATTTTTAATTTTTAATTTTTAATTTTTAATTTTTAATTTTTAATTTTTAATTTTTAATTTTTAATTTTTAATTTTTTTTAAAGAAGAAATTTGTAAGGAAAATAAATTAAAAACAAATGAGATAAAATAAAAATAAAAGATATTTGGACTCCCTAAAATCCATAAGAAAAATGCTAAAAATTGGAATTATAGGAATGAATAAATAAAATTTACCGTAAAGTTCAAAATTAATGTAACATTGAAAAATGTGCTATTAATAGAAAAAAAAGTAAAATATTGAAATAAATATCAAACGATTTCTAAAAATCATGAAATTTATACAAAAAATTTATGAATATATAGAATGTGCATATAAAATTTTTCACTTGAACATTCTCATAAAAAAATGCATTGGGAAATGTGCCATTAAGTTAAAAAATACTAAAATTTTAAATAAATACTAAACGACTCCAAAAAATCATTAGAATTAGAAATAATGATAAAAATAGTAAAATTATGTATTTAAACAATAAATTAAAATAAAATAATATTTACATGGTGAAATTACTATTTTGCCCTGATACGACTATTTAGACATAATTTACGCGAAAGTTACAATTAGCCCCGAAAAATTAAAGGTATCCCCAAATGAAGTAAAATACCTTTTCTTTTTTAAAGGGTGTGTCAAAATTTGTTGTCTACACCTTCAAAAGGATTAACCTCTAAATTAACCTAAGGCTTTGAATCGTATCTAATTGCCTGAGATGTAGAGCCAAAAGTATTACACACACACACACACATATACACACACATATATATACTGTTCTTAATCCTTAATCAACTGAGACCAAGACTTCTAATAAAAAGAAATAATCAAACAAAAGGAGAACATCTTACTCCTACTATATTCTAGTTCTATTGTGACTGATAAATTAAATATTCTTAGTTAAAACTAACAAAATAAACAAATTCCTAAGATTAAGGAATTTTGTTATTCCTTGCCTCTTCAAAACACCCTTGTTCTCAAGGTTGAGCAGCTACTAATTTTAGAAACTTTGACTATAATAACTTTTGAAACTCCCAAATAACATTTTCAATTGGCCCATTGAAGCATCACAACTTGTCAATCTTATATGGCCTGAGGAGTGGAAGAAAAATCTTGCAAGTTGTATTGCACAATATCATGCTCCCCAAGCGTTACTAAAAGTTGCTTGTAAGTTTAAAGATGAACAAAAACCCAATAACCTACTATAAATTCTCACTCAGTACAATGCTTATTAGCTTGTTGTACTGGAAATCTACTGTGTGACTTTTGAAGGACCTTCTCCATTCTATGGCTAGTGAAATCTTAATATGTATTCAATTCCAAGCACCACTTCACAATCCTCAATGGTATCAACAAAAAAGTCCATTAACAATTCTTGAGCCTTCATGACCAACTTCATTTTCAAACACTTACTATCACAGGTTAAAATTCCCACACACGTAGCTTTTACCTCAAATTTATTACAATGCTTGATACTATAAAACAATCATTAAGCCACCTTATGATTAATAAAATTATTAATGCTACCATATCAATTAAAATGGTAATAGATTGAGCTTTTAAAAACTCATCAATTTTCGTAGTTCGAGAATTGGAATAGCCAACTAGTGCATGAACAGTGGGTGTGATTGGTTCCATAGCCTCATTATCATCATTACCTTCCAGATCAGAGTCAACAACCTCAATTTTTGGTTCATCCTCGACTAGTTCAATCATCAAAGTCTTCCTTGTTAGCAACGATGCTCTTGTCTCCATTTTTTATTACAATGCTATCATAAATCATTTGTTGATTGTTGCTCATATTCTTCTTAGATCAACTGTCCATTAGTAGGGTTTTGACTAAAAATAGTTGTAGTTATCGACATGTTAATAAACTAGTTGTTAACATTCATATTAGCTCATTGATTTTTTGCATTAGAATTTTCCTCATGCATCCTTGCAAAAGAAATTGCAATAGTCATAGTGCAATGTTGGCGTGCTTTGACTTCACAATGAATGTTTGTATTAAGACATTTGATGGATGTTCTTGCTAATTTCCTTTCACTCCAATCTTTACCCCGATTTGGCAGTCACTCAAATCTATTCTGATACTTTTAGGTAATAGAGGTTTAACGAATTTTAGTAAGCTCTCCATCAACATTCTCATATTTAGATGGTCCAAAACGAATTTAAAAAATTCTTTTTTCAAATTGTTTTTATAAAAGAGCTCCAGGATAGGTTTCAAACCAATCATACCATTGAATAATTTCCCATTCAATCGAATTGAAGCAATTTCTACTTTAGATCCTTCTGGCGTTTAGTGAAGGAAAAACAATTTTTTAGCTCTAGAAAGCCACCACTAGGATCTTCATTGTCCCATTTAGAAAAATCCACCTTCATGCAAAGGTAGCTATTATCGAGGTCTTAATAACCTATTCATGTAACTTCATACTGCTGTAATTGTTTATTAGAAGAAGCAAAAATTCTACCATGTTGACTTTTGTTAATAGTCTCAAGTTAACTTCTCTCAAATTCTGTGAAAGCTTTTGGTCACTTGTTCTCCATCTTTGCCTCAAATTAAGAATTTGTAAAGTATTAGTAGACATTGTGTAATAACATAAAAATGTAATTCCTAGGTTTTTTTTTTTGGTCTCGGGTTAAGGGCATTAACCCTTTTTTTTATGGTGGCAACAAAATGAAAAAAAAAATATTGAAAACAGATTCTCGAGAGAGCCAGTCAAATACCAACTAATAAGACTATGTGGTTTATCAAAAGGAATTAAGAAAATCAAAAAAAGAAAATTAAGATTAACGAATAAGAATTTGATCATTTCAAGAGGATCAAATTAGCCGAGAGTTTTCTATTGGATATGATTGTTTGAAATATGAGGCAAAAGCATTACATATACATAGAATTCTTAATCCTCAATTAACTAAGAATAGGATTTATAATAGAAATGAACTAATCAAGCAAAAAAGAGAATATCCTGTTCCTACTATAATTAGGACAACTTGAATATTATCCTATCCCTACCATATCTTATTTCCACTGTAATTATGACAAATTAAATATTATTATTTAAGACTAACAAAAATATCAAATTCATAAGATTAAGGAATCCTATCATTCTGATAAGTTGTTGTTATTATTTTTTCCCCTTTTGAATAGTTTGTTGGCCTGCTATTGATGATGAAATTGTCAGAGGGTTGCGAGTGAGGAAGAGATTGAAGAGTTGTTGATATTCTTAAGGTCCAAGGGAGATTTTATGATTTTTTATAGTTAAATTTTGGTAACAAAATGATAGGTTTTCATTTGAGTTATTTTAGAGAATAGGGAATGGTGTGGTATGTGGGGAACAAGAGGTATAGCGAAGTGAAGTGGTTTGATGAGATGGGTGAGCAGTGTAAGAAAAGTAAAAATATTTATACACATTAAAAACTTACCAATTTTCTAAAAAGGATTTATCATCATACAAACATAGTATACAATATAGCAAGTCACGTTAAAAATATGTCGCTAATTATAAAAATTACAAAAATTTGAAAAACAACTAAATGATTTGAAACTTTCACAAAAAAAAAAAATTGTCACATAGAAAAATTTCACTTCAAAAATTTTTAATAAAAATGTTACTTTAGGAAAAGTGCCAATAATAAGAAAAATTAAAAATTTTAAATAAATACTAGACTTTCAAAAATTATCAAAATTTAGAAAAATATTTCAATATATGAAAGATAAAATTTTAAAATTAAAAAGCATGAAAAGGATACTAATTCATAGATATAAAATTTAAATTCATTTTTAATAACTTTTTACATCCTAATATAACTTTTTATCTCACATATATCACATTTGAATTATTAATTGCTTTTTTAATTTTGATTTTAATTAAAATTTAATTGATTTTAATTTCCAATTTCTTAAATTTAATTTATTTTTCTTTAAAGACAATTTGTTTTAATTTCCCACCTAATCCATAATCCTTTCCAACTTCTCTCATTTTCTTAAATAGTCCAATTGTATTATCATCTGTATTATTAATACTTTATGCTATTCTCATTTATTAAAAATACTATGGCTTTGTTTAGATATGTATTATTTGGAGAATTATTTAAAATAATTATTTGAAGATTTTTATTGACTTTTTCAAAAGGTGGAAAAGTGTTTTAATTTTGAAAATTTTTTGAAAAACTTATTTGGATAGTGAATAATTTTGATAAAGTGTTTGGATTATTCAAAAGCTTCCTAACAACTTGTTTCATTTTTATACACAATTATTCACAAAAATATAGCATTTTTTTACTTCAAATTCTGTTCACAAAAATGAGAATTTTTGCTCTATATAAGGTGACAATAGAGTAATGAGCACTAACATTGGATGCTACTAGCATCTAGTGGACTGAGAAATTTGAAAGTATAAACGAGAGATATAGAATATTGAACGCTCGTTATGTAAACATCATCCTATAACGAGCATTCTAGGCAATAAAACAGTAGTAAGCATTACCTGTTGTGTCACGGGTCGTTCGTTTCTCCCTCGACGTAACGAGCCATGTGGTAAGTAACGTCCCGCATGCTACTTTCGCCTATCCAACCGACTGTGTGTCGCACTCATAATATAGCAAATAAATGCATATATAAGCTTTAGAGCCATAGTGGTGAAATAGCCAATGAGATTTCATTTAATAATTGCAAAGAATACAAGTTCGATTTACAATCGTTTTCGTATCCAACTTCATATCATCCCCTATAGTAGTCCTGACAAAAAAAAACTCTAAGTGACAGGAGTAGACACTATTTTTTTGTACAACAAGAAAAAACGCTAACTAGTCTATATACATGTACAAGAAGAATTAGCACATAAAATTACATCACTATTCTCCTAGTGCTTGGTCGTTCATGCTCATCAAGTTTCACATCGATCGGTGAGTGGTGGTCCCATGCGTCCCGGGTGCTGGTGGTGCTGGGCGTGCGACTCCGTCCTCTCGTAAGTCACGATAGGCATCGCAAGTTTTGTGTTAGGTGTGCGGTTGCGACAGGAGTACAACAGGTCGTATTCGCTACAACACAAGTGCGATAAGTAAGGAACGCACGGGTGCAACAACGCACAAGGGTTGTAGCATGAACGCGCCAACTAATGACTACACGACTCTGGGTGCGGACTAGGCAAGTGCACAAGCGCGATCAGCAACGGCATCCGATCTTGGGTAACGTACTTAGGAGACTTTGACAAATCACGAGGCATAGCATTTAGCCAGCTTGTGACACGTCGAGTCAAAAAATTTTTGTAGGCTTGTGAATGATCATATGACACACCATAACATCAGAAAAAATGAATAATAAGCTATTGACTTTTTGCCAAAAATTTTTAGCTCAAACCAAACACAAACCCAAAAATTTTTTCCCCAAAATTCAGAAAAAAATCCTATACAAACGGGCTGTATAAATCTTAATTTTTAAATAAATGAGAAAAACTAATTTTAGAACCAATTTGGGACAAAAAAAAAAAAAAAAAAGCTTGCCCAAACAAACTGATTAGGACATGGCATTCTTTTTGATGATTGTGTATGAAAAAGGGAAGATTCTCAATCAAAATCTTTGACCCGTCAATGACTGCAGACAATAGTCATCTTGGCAAAGCCGGCCTCTATCCATGTAATACGCCCTTTGTTTTTTTTCTGTTCTTGTTTATGTATATTATATTAGTAGAGTGGCTTCTTCCCCTCTCAGTTTTCAAACTCTAATACTGCATACAACCTTCATCTTCATCTCAACTCGATTCTTCTTCATTTCATCACTGGGAAAAAAAAATGTCTTACGATTATCTCTTCAAATACATAATCATCGGAGATACAGGTATCTTTTTTTTTTTTTTTTTTTTTATCAAACCCCATATTTCTTTTTCTGAAACCCTAATTTTTTTTATATTTGCAAAAAGAATTGTTTTTTTTTTTAGGTTGAATTTGTGGATGATATTTGTGTATAGGAGTGGGGAAATCGTGTTTGCTGTTGCAATTCACGGACAAGAGGTTTCAACCCGTGCATGATCTTACTATAGGAGTTGAATTTGGGGCCCGCATGGTCACCATTGATGGTAGGCCTATCAAGCTCCAGATTTGGGATACTGTAAGTGAAGCAAAAATTTCTCCTCTTCAATCTAAGCTTTATTTGATTTAAGTGTATTTAATTTAACTAATAAGATTATATGGTTTTTTACGCGAATTTGTGATGGATTAATTGAGTTTGTGATCATTTTTGTTTTAAGGGGGGTGGGGTGGGTGGGGAGGGATCAGCTGTGAGAATCAAAACCTCGTTCTAAGAGTAGGAACAAATACCCTTTGCCGCTGGGCGAATTTCTTGCGAACAGAACAGTACTCCGTTTTGCAATTGAGCAGTCCAATCACAAGCATAGAATCTTATGCGAATTTTGTGTTACTGTGAAGGAAGGATTGCAGTTTGTTGCTAAACACTGGAACAGGAAACTAGTAACTTTTCAAGCACCACGGATGGCTTCCCCTGTCAGCCACAAAAAAAGGAAAAAGAATATAAAGATATAACCTAGCCACTAAAAAGAAAATCCTGCCTTCTATTTGATTGATAGACATGGTGGGGGATGCTTTTAGTATATACATAATACAGTTTTCTTGAAAAGTTAATAGGTATGTGATGGAAGGCGTAGAGTTTACCCTTTGGACTTGATTTTCCCTTTTGTTGGTTGAAAGTAATTGATGGCGAGACCCATGATTTCATTGGCCAACAGAGAAAGTGTTTTTACTAATTGCTAAAGATACAAGATATGTTTGACTTCCCATTATGAATTATCGAACAGTATTGCTTTGGCTTTATGATCCTTTTCCTTTAGAAATGCATATTTATTAAACATTCGTAATTTTGCTGGCGTTTGATTATTGTATATACTGATCGGTTAAATCCTTAATTTACCTTACCTGCACACAGCATAAGTAATGCTTATCCTTCCAACTTTTTTTCGGGATCTGGGAATTTCTATAATGTTATTTTCTCTCCGTCATCGTTGGTTGATTTGTTACTATAAGCAAATTTCGTTCCTGCATTGGCCTTCTCTTATGACCTGCTACTCACTTTATTTCAGGCTGGGCAAGAGTCATTCAGATCCATCACCAGATCATATTACAGAGGAGCGGCAGGTGCACTTCTGGTTTATGACATTACCAGGTAAGGCTAGGTATATGCCTCATAAATGTACTGTAGATATTTTCTGTGAGCATTTTTTATTAATTTTATTTTCAATCTCTTGTCATCTTCTTCTTTAGTGTTTAATTTTTATGTTTATGTCATGCTGCTGGCTTGCATGAGATATAAAAAAATTATGAGCTTTTCTTCGTATTTTTGGTTGGGCGAATGATCATTATAGTACTACCTAATAAAATACGACACTTGCCTGTCCTTGAATGCTACTAAAGATCATTAGTTTTTTTCTGGCTGCCTGATAGGGTTAGTGTGTTAGCTAACAATTAACAGTGATACTCTACTGATCATTATGCGGCACACTAATGTCCAGTATTAGCATCTGCTTGCCTTTCTAAAATTCTGGACTTTGGTTAGTTTGCCAGGTTT
This sequence comes from Mitragyna speciosa, assembly GCA_024721245.1. NCBI lineage: Eukaryota > Viridiplantae > Streptophyta > Magnoliopsida > Gentianales > Rubiaceae > Mitragyna > Mitragyna speciosa. Next base: position 20,803,977 of record CM045560.1, on the reverse strand, counting down.
AATCTGTTTTGCTGGTTTTTCTTAAGTTTGCTTCATGAGGTATAGGCTGCAACTTCATTTATTACATGTATTTATGTATTTACGGCATTTGGATAACCAATATTGGCCAAATTTCAATATGAGACTGGCCGCAACTAATTTCTTTCAGATGAGCTTGTTGGTACTCATAGTACGTGAGAGTTGTGCAGAGAATGTTACTGGTCCAGTGTCACTTTTCTTCAGCAATATAATCCTTTGGCTATCCAGTTCTGTTGTCCTTTTATCTATATAGTTTCTGTCCTCTCTAATTTTGCAACTTGTTTTGGCTAATAATGGGATGCCTTTCTGCACCACAGGAGAGAGACATTCAATCACCTGGCTAGCTGGCTGGAGGATGCTAAGCAACATGCAAATCCTAATATGACAATCATGCTTATAGGTAACAAGAGTGACCTTGCGCACCGCAGAGCTGTTAGTAAGGAGGAGGGCGAACAGTTTGCAAAGGAGAACAGCCTTTTATTTTTGGAGGCATCTGCAAGAACTGCACAAAATGTCGAGGAGGTGATACCTCAATCAAAATCATATCAGAAGTTCTTTTTCATAAGTTTTCTGTAATTGGATATTGATTATTTATGCTTTTATGGTTTAAGAGAGGTATTATTTTATAGCTTAACCAAGTAAGTTTTTGACTTCAGGAAAATGTAATCAATTGTTGCAGGCTTTCATAAAGACTGCGGCAAAGATCCTTCAGAAGATTCAAGAAGGTGTATTTGATGTATCAAATGAGGTTAGCACCAGTTTATCAAGCTGATTTTGTATTATATCCTGTTAAAAATTGCTATGTACGTATATGATGGTCCAAGCATTAGTTAATAGACATATGTGATAGCTACAAATTGCCATTTACTCATTTTCATGATCTTATTGGCATCTCTGAGAATTTATTTAAGCCATAAAAGGGCAATTAGTGCTTGCATCTGTAATGGGGATTGCTTTCTTATGTTGCCCCTTTACTTGGGGGAAGGATTTTGCACATTTTTCAGGTCATTGTTTGTTTTTGTTAGTGATGAGAGATCTTGTACAGATGGGCATTCATGTTTTATTCAGTTTATCTTTTAAGTGCTGGGAATTGATAATATTATGAAATTAATTTGAAATGATTCTAATTAGTCCTTTGAAATTGGAGTCGCTGTAGTATCCATTTCTTTCTTCCTATTCTGTCTCTAGGTAATTTTTTCATTGTTAAATTTTGTATTAATGATCCCCAATGGGTCACATTGTAGTCATCTGGCATCAAGGTTGGGTATGGCCGTCCACAAGGTTCAGCAGATGGAGCTGTTGCCCAAAGAGGTGGATGCTGCAACTGATTCCTGTATGTATCCCATTTATTGTTGGGCTTTGACTGGATGAAAATTCTGGACTCTTGTGAAATCTTTGGAAAACATGAAATGTATAGATCGGATTATGACTGTTTAATAACATAACTCTGCCTGTATTATAATCTTATGATGTCTATTTATGGCTGGAATTTCTCGTGGCACCAAAATTTGTGTGTCTGATGGGTTTGACGACAACTAATTGGAAATGCACATTATTTTGCACATATAACATGCATTGGAAGGGAACTCTAGAATCTTACATAGGTTGTCAGTCCGAATTGAAGGCTGAATTTCAGTGTAGGGGAATTCTGAGATGCACATTCTTGAGTGATCACAAAGTCCACGACTGTTTATCAGTTCTAACTCTTTGGAACAACTTTAGATGGGATGTCAGTTCATTTTGGGTGCAAAATGATGGTTTCCGGCTGAATTTTGCATGGCAATGTTAATTCGTTTTCCTGGCGAATTGATAATTGAGTTGCAGTGGAGGGGAGTTCTGAAATGCACATTAGCCACAAATTCCATGGCCTGATTCACCCCAAGGATTTTTCCAGGCTTGAGATCGTTTCAGTTCTTATTCTTAGGAACAATTACATCGGCAAACAAAAATAGTTTTATACACAAGTCGTATATAGTTGCCAAAAGAACGCAACCACCATCTAAACATTTTGCACTTATTGCGGTTAATCAATTTGTGCCTTCCATTTGGGAAATAGTTTATTCGGAAGTTCACGAGCCTAATCAATTTGGGCCTTTCATTTTGGAAATAATTTACTTTAAAACTGTGAAATGCCTAATTACATACCTTTCATTTTGGTAGTGATTTATGAGAATGATATTTTCATCCCAAGAGGCCTTGCAAATTCAATATTAATTGTCTATTCTATATGCTGCTATTTAGAACCCAAATATATATATATATATATATATATATATATATATATATAGACTGTTAATTGTTCAGTGCTGATTTAATCTAGACTCTGAATTGTTAAAAGTGGTGATTTTATTTGTTAAGGTGTCGGTCTGCATGCAGGTCACTCCTTTACGTGCTTGATTTTTTTTTTTTTGTCAAGTATTCAACATTTTAATTTACTTCTAGTCTACTTTAAAGAATGGTTTAAGTAGATTTGAGAGGGTCAATAAGGATTAAATTACTATGAGACTAAAAGAGTACTATACTGCTCTTTTAAATTTTTAATCCAGCTATCTATTGTAAATGGAGTTAAAACTTTTACCTTGCAGCAGGAGGGCATAAAAAGTTCCCTTGACCACCGAGCCACTTTTACACGTTTGAATGACTCAGTATCCTTTTTTTTTGAAAGAGACTCAGTATCCTTTCGAAAGCAAATCTTTGAAATAATGGGTGATTTGTCACATACTTTAACGCCGAATAGCTCCAGAGCCAACCATTATTGCAAATATTATTTGGCTCTAAACCATCGGAATGCGGTCATGCGCCTCAAAACCAATTTCTGCAATGCGGTCATGCGCCTCAACTTTCACAGAGAGAGAGAGAGATTCAAGGATAATTCTGCAATACATTCTCCCAAAACAACCACATTTATTGTAGAGCAATAACAACCAATGAAGAGTTGACAACACAAACGCACATTACACAAGGTTGTATTAACTAAATAAGTTGCAACCGGTGAAACCGGCTGAAGAAATAATAAAAAAAAAAGCTGGCAGCTCGTCCTTACAAAACCAACGTAAACCGACTTGTCTCGAAAGAACTAAATGGGACCGGGAATGAGTTAAGACAAAACCAATATAAAATAAAAAAGCAGACACAGCCAAAAAAACAAACCAAACAAAGCAACTCTGTTATTCAAACTCAAAGGCAAAGTTAACTATTTGTCTTAATCTCCTTTTTTTTTTTTTTTTATGAAAATGAAAAACTGCCACTTTGTTGTTGAACCAATACAGTGCATATTACAATGTATCCAGCCCAAAGAATAGCAGAGGTTTCTACGTCACTAGATTCCCAATATGGTTCTTATCTGATCTGGGGCATGTCTTGCCAGTGACTTGGGATCGGGATAGTGATTCTTGGGATCCATAAATGCTATGTAGATAAGCTCCCATGCATCAGCCAGTGACCGTGCCACCTGAACACAGGCCTCTGATCCCAGCCTTGGTACCTGCATTTGCGCAAATTCTGGTAGGGAACTTTCACTTCGCCAAATAAGCCCAAAGAAAGCCTTCAAACCCCCAGAAAGAGAAGCCAGAGTTGTATCTTCTAACTCTGCTAATGTTGGCCCAGCAACAGTGTTGACAGCTTCCTCATTATTCAATAAATTACAGAAGGGGTTCGTCTTGCTTGATAAGCCACACCTTCTTAAAATGTCATGGACTTCTTTTTCCACGAGACCATGCATGTGACTTTCTACCATTGCACCAAGCTTCTTTACATATTCAGATGCAACCTCATGTCCTAATAATGCTTCTTGGATTGCACATAAACAGTTGATAAGAAAAATCATTGCAGGTGTTTCGGCAGTCTGGGACACAGGAATGGAACGACCATTGTCCAAAATAGTATCTATAGATGATCTGTGCAGTTGGCTTGGATCAGAACTCGTTCTACTTCCCCTTGATGACTGGATGGCTCCCTTGGACCTGTGTGCTTCAGCAGCTTGTTCACACGTCTCCCATATCTTTGTACAGTTGTTTAGCTTCGGACCTTTTTTTTTTTTTTTTAATTTTCTCCGTGGCTACATAAATTCATTTTTATCTTGTGCGGTTTAAACCCATAGATAATTTAGTACAAGAACAAATAGTTAATTAACTAGTTCATTAGTTCAAAATCATTCTTTAATTAATCCTAAAATGTACCTAATTAACTAGTTAACTGAGTCAAAATTCTTCAATTATTCCATAACTTGCCATGTTTCAACAAATACTTAATTAACTCTTTAGTCCTTAAATATCCAATGATTTGCATATTTGACTGGTTAATTTAATCCAAATTCGTCACTTAGTCTCTAACTTGCAAACGATTTGTGCTTAATTTAATATTTAATTCGTTAAAAGTCATTATTTGTTATGAAATATTTAGTGGATGTCCACCCATGTTCACCCCATGTTCTTTCTCATTATTCTTTGTAACTCCCACTACCCCATGATCTTCTACATTATCCCTTATAACTCCCACTATCCCATGATATTTCATTAGTTGATGTAACTCATGTAACCTATATTTGGGTCCTTATGACATTTAATATGGAGGGGTGAACCTCAAGCCTATAAATAGTGGCTTGTGTGCAATGAAAAGAATGAGAGAAAAGAAGAGAAAATATTGCTTCATTTTACTTTGGTTTTGTCATTACATTATCTTCTCTTTTATAGTTAGTTGTAAGTTGATTTATTTCTACTTTAGTAGTACTATAATACTACTAATTTTATAACACGTTATCAGCACGAATCTCTAGCCAACTTTCAACGCGTTCTTTGAAGTAAGTGTGGTAAGTTTTTATTTGTTTTCTTGATTTCAATTGTTGTTATGGCTAACCTTGCAAAACTTGAGTTTGTTGCTCTTGATATCACTGGAAAAAACTACTTGTCATGGGTGTTGGATGCTGAAATCCATTTGGATGCTAGTGGCCTTGGAGAAACTATCAAAGAAGGAAATAATGCCACTAGTCAAGAAAAGGCCAAAGCCATGATTTTTCTCCGTCACCACCTTGATGAAGGGCTAAAAACGGAGTACTTAACTGTAAAAGATCCCTTTGTCTTGTGGACAAATTTGAAAGAAAGGTATGACCACCAAAAGACGGTTATTCTTCCAAAAGCTCGTTATGATTGGATGCACTTGCGTTTGCAAGATTTTAAAACTGTAAGTGAATATAATTCAGCAATATTTCGAATCAGTTCTCAATTAAAATTGTGTGGGGAAAAAGTAACTGATGAAGATTTGTTGGAGAAAACATTCTCCACTTTTCACGCATCTAATGTGCTCCTGCAGCAGCAATATCGTGAAAAGGGTTTTAAGAAATATTCTGAACTGATTTCTTGTCTTCTTATTGCTGAACAAAATAATGAGCTTTTGTTAAAAAATCATGAGATACGTCCAACTGGTGCTGCCCCATTACCCGAAGCAAATGTGGCAGTCATAAATTTCAATAATGGACGAAATCGAGGTCGAGGCAATGGCCGAGGTCGTGGACGTGGTAGAAACCGTTATAATAATCGAGGTGGTTACACGAAAGGTACAACTCATCACCAGAAGTGGGAGAGTAATGACGAGAAAAATGAAAACCAAAATAAACAAAAAGTAGACAACAAGTGCTATCGTTGTGGCATGAAAGGCCATTGGTCTCGTACCTGTCGTACCCCAAAACTATCTTGTTGATCTCTATCAAGAATCATTGAAGAATAAAGAGAAAAAGATAGAGACAAATTTTATTTATAATGATGGCCTTGACCATAGTCTTGTTGACAATGGTTTTACTGATTTTACTTCTTTAGATGTTGCTGATTTCTTTGTCAATCACCCTGAAGGTGATACTAGTCATTTAGTTAGTGATGGAAATGTCCAAGAATAGATCTCTTAATTATCTACTTTGGTGTAATGAATTTTTATTTGTTGTTTTCAAATAAAAATATTTATTATCAATGTTTGTTTTCATGATCCTTATATTCCATAAATATTGAACTTAAAATAAACAACTAAATAAATATAATGCATCTCATTTGGAATTTTTGTTTTCTTTGAAGAAAATGGACGTTTCAAAAATCAATGACAAAGAATTATGTCTGACAGATAGTGCAACAACACACTCAATATTTAAAGACAAGAAATATTTTTCTTGTTTAATAATGGAAAAAACTCATGTTAGTACTATATCTGGTACTACAAAGATGATTGAAGGCTCCAGAAGAGCAACAATAATTTTACCAAAAGGAACAAAATTTTGCATTGATGATGCATTATTTTCTCCAAAGTCTCAAAGAAACCTGTTAAGTTTTAAAGATATTCGCCGAAATGGATATCATATTGAGACTAGGAATGAAGGTAATAATGAATACTTGTATCTTACAAGTACTGTTTCTGAAAAGAAAATTGTATTAGAAAAATTACCTTCTTATTCCTCTGGGTTGTATTATACATATATTAATACAACTGAAATATATGCAACAGTAAATCAGAAGTTTACTGATCATGATAATTTTATTATTTGGCATGACCGGTTAGGCCATCCCGGTTCTATAATGATGCGAAGAATATTAGAGAATTCATGTGGTCATTCTTTGAAGAGTCAGAAGATTCTTCAATCGAATAAATTCTCATGTGCTGCTTGTTCTCAAGGCAAATTAATTATAAAGCCATCACCAGTAAAAATTCGTACCGAATCTCCTGCATTCTTAGAACGCATACATTGTGATATTTGTGGGCCAATTCACCTATCATGTGGACCATTTCGATATTTTATGGTATTAATTGATGCATCAACTAGATGGTCACATGTATGCTTATTATCAACTCGCAATTTGGCATTTGCGAAATTACTTGCAGAATTAATTCGGTTACGAGCGCATTTTTCAGATTATCCTATCAAAACGATACGTCTTGATAATGCTGGAGAATTTACATCCCAATCATTTAATGATTATTGTATGTCTATTGGGATAAGATGTTGAACATCCGGTAGCTTATGTTCATACACAAAATGGTTTGGCAGAATCGTTTATTAAGCGCCTTCAGTTAATTGCAAGGCCATTGCTTTTGAGAACTAAACTCCCAATATGTGCTTGGGGACATGCTATTTTGCATGCTGCAGCATTAATTCGTATAAGGCCAACGAATTATCATAAATTTTCTCCCCAACAAATAATTTTTGGTCGAGAACCAAATATTGCCCATCTTAAGATTTTTGGATGTGCAGTTATGTTCCAATTGCTCCACCACAACGCACAAAGATGGGTTTTCAAAGGAGGTTGAGAATATATATTGGATATGAATCTCCATCTATAATAAAATATCTTGAGCCAACAACTGAAGATTTATTTACGGCTCGTTTTGCTGATTGTCATTTTGATGAATCAGTTTTTCCAACATTATGGGGAGAAAATAAACAGCCGGTCAAAAAAATTAGTTGGAATGAATTATCATTATCTCATTTTGATCCTCGAACAAGACAATGTGAATTGGAAGTCCAAAAGATAATTCATTTGCAAAGTTTAGCAAATCAGTTGCTAGATGCTTTTACTGATTCAAAACGTGTGACTAAGTCACATGTGCCAGCTGCTAATGCTCCAATTCGGATCGATGTCCCTAAAGGACCTTCTACCACTAGTAATGAATTAAAGGCACCTACAAAACGTGGTAGACCCGTTGGTTCCAAAGATAAAAATCCTCGAAAAAGAAAAGGGGCAAATAATCAAGATGGCAAAATCGAGGAAATTGAGAATTCTGAAAAATCTCCAGAAAAGAAAACTTTTGAAGAGTTTTCTGACATGACAAGTAATAAACTTCCAGAAGAAGTTCAGGTACCTGAAAATTTTGATAATCATGAGATCTCAATCAATTATGTCATGACTGGAGAAAGATGGAACCGATGTACAACTAACGTCGACGATAAATTTGCCTATGCTGCAGCAATTTCTATTATGAATGAAAATGAGGATCATGAACCTAAAGTCTGTAGATGAATGCAGACGTAGAAATGATTGGCCAAAATGGAAGGATGCAATTCAAGCAGGATTAAATTCACTTGGCAAAACGTAAAGTTTTTGGACCAGTAATACGCACACCTGAAAGAAGTGCAACCAGTAGGTTATAAATGGGTATTTGTGCGAAAACGAAATGAGAAAAATGAAATTGTGCGGTACAAGGCACGACTTGTCGCACAAGGTTTTTCCCAAAGACCTGGCATAGATTATGAGGAGACATATTCTCCCGTGGTGGATGCAACAACTTTTCGTTATTTGCTTAATTTGGCAGCAAATGAACGACTTGAAATGCGTCTCATGGATGTTGTAACAGCCTATTTATATGGCTCACTTGATAATGATATTTACATGAAAATCCCTGAAGGATTTATACTACCAAAAGGTCATGAATTCTGGTTCTCGGGAACTTTATTCAATTAAATTGTGTAAATCTTTATATGGGTTGAAACAGGCTGGACGCATGTGGTATAATCGCCTTGGTGAATATTTGATGAAACAAGGCTATATGAATGACCTTATTTGTCCATGCGTTTTCATTAAGAAATCTGGATCCAAGTTTGTAATCATTGCAGTTTATGTTGATGATTTAAATATTATTGGAACTCTTGAAGAGGTTAAAAATGCTGCTAATTACTTGAAGCAAGAATTTGAAATGAAAGATCTTGGAAAGACAAAATTTTGTATTGGATTACAAATTGAGCACTTAGAAAATGGCATATTTTTGCATCAGTCGGCATATACAGAAAAAGTGCTTAAACGATTTTATATGAAAAAAGCACACCCTTTAAGCACACCTATGATTGTAAGATCACTTGATGTGCATAAAGATCCTTTCTGACCTCGTGAAAATAATGAAGAGATACTTGGTCCAGAAGTACCGTATCTTAGTGCTATTGGGGCATTAATGTATCTTGCAAATCATACACGTCCTGATATATCATTTGCTGTGAATCTACTTGCAAGATATAGTTCTTCACCTACCTGAAGGCATTGGAATGGCGTTAAACATATATTTCGCTATCTTTCAGGGTACAAAAGATATGTGTCTTTATTATTCCAATGCACTGAAAGCTGATCTAATAGGTTATGCAGATGCTGGATATTTATCCGATCCTCATAACGCTCGATCACAAACTGGGTATATATTCACATGTGGTGGTATAGCTATTTCATGGCGTTCCATGAAACAAACTATAGCTGCCACTTCTTCTAATCATGCTGAAATATTAGCAATTCATGAAGCAAGTCGAGAGTGTTTTTGGTTAAGATCTGTGATACATCATATTCGAGGAGCATGCGGTTTGCCCTTAAACAATGGAAGTTCCTACTACTTTGTTCGAAGATAATGCTGCATGTATTGCTCAATTGAAAGAGGGATACATCAAAGGTGATAGAACGAAGCACATTTCACCAAAGTTCTTTTTCACTCATGATCTTCAAAAGAATGGTGAAATTTGTGTTCAACAGATTCGTTCGAGTGATAATTTGGCAGATATATTCACCAAATCACTTACCGACTTCAACATTTGAAAAGCTGGTTCACAAGATTGGAATGCGACAACTGAAAGATGTCAAATGATGTACTCAAGAGGGGGAGTAATTACACGCTGCATTTTTTTTCCTAATCAAGGTTTTTTTTAAGCAGTGTTGTATTCAGAAGAATGTACTATTTTTTCTTCACTAGGTTTTTGTCCCACTGGGTTTTTCTTAATAAGGTTTTAATGAGGCATTTTTCTTAAAGATGGACATCCAAGGGGGAGTGTTATGAAATATTTAGTGGATGTCCACCCATGTTCACCCCATGTTCTTTCTCATTATTCTTTGTAACTCCCACTACCCCATGATCTTCTACATTATCCCTTATAACTCCCACTACCCCATGATCTTTCATTAGTTGATGTAACTCATGTAACCTATATTTGGGTCCTTATGACCTTTAATATGGATGGGTGAACCTCAAGCCTATAAATAGTGGCTTGTGTGCAATGAAAAGAATGAGAGAAAAGAAGAGAAAATATTGCTTCATTTTACTTTGGTTTTGTCGTTACATTATCTTCTCTTTTATAGTTAGTTGTAAGTTGATTTATTTCTACTTTAGTAGTACTATAATACTACTAATTTTATAACATTATTCAATTAGTCGTTAATTTTATGGCTATTTGATGACTAATTGAAGAATGGCCTTGACTCAATTAACTAGTTTATTAAGTATTCGTACAGATCATTGGCAAGTTAAGTAATATTAATTGAAGAATGGCTTCAACTCAATTAACATTGTATAACTTTGACTCAATTAACTAGTTCATTAAGTACATTTAGGAAATAATTAAAGAATAGTATTGACTCAATCAATTAGTATATCAAGTATTCTTACAAATCTTTGGTTAAGGAATATTAATTGAAGAATGATTTCAATTCAATTAATATTATATAACTTCGACTCAATTAACTAGTTAATTAAGTATATTTAAGAAATAATTGAAGAATGTCTTGACTCAATTAACTAGTTTATTAAGTATTCGTACAAATCATTGGCAAGTTAAAGAATATTAATTGAAGAATGGTATTGGCTCAATTGACTAGTTTATCGAATATTTGTACAAATCATGGTTAAATTAAGGAATATTAATTGAAAAATGACTTCCACTCAATTAACATCACATAACTTCAACTCTGTTACCCATTTAATTAAGTAATTAGTTTATTAAGTTTTCATACAAATTATTGGCTAGTTAAGGAATATTAATTGAAAAATGACTTCGACTTAATTAACTAGTTAATTAAGCATATTTAAGAAATAATCTTGACTCAATTAACTAGTTTATTATGTATTCATACAAATCTTTGGGAAATATTAATTAAAGAATGATTTCGACTCAATTAACATAGTATAAACTATAGTTAATTAAATATGTTTAAAAAATAATTAAATACTGGCCTTGACTTAGTTAACTAGTTTATTAAGTATTTGTACAAATCATTGGCAAGTTAACTAATATTAATTGAAGAATGACTTTGACTCAATTAACATGACTCAATCAACTAGTTAATTAAGTATATTTAAGAAATAATTGAAGAACGGTCATGAATCAATTGACTAGTTTATTAAGTATGGCAAGTTAATGAATATTAATTGAAGAATGACTTCGACTCATTAATATCATATAACTTCAATTCAATTAATTAAATATATTTAAGAAATAATTGAAGAATGGCCTTGACTCAGTTAACTAGTTTCTTAAGTAAGTTAAAGAATGACTTCGACTCAATTAACATCATATCACTTTGAATCCATTGACTAGTTAATTAACTATTTTAAAAGAATAATTGAAGAATGGCCTTGACTCAATTAACTAGTTTATTAAGTATTCGTACAATTAATTAGCAAGTTGAGGAATATTAATTGAAGAATAACTTCGATTCAATTAACATCATATAACTTCGACTCAATTAACTGGTTAATTAAGCATATATAAGAAATACTATTGATTCAATTAACTAGTTTATTAAGTATTCATACAAATAATTGGCAGGTTAAGGAATATTAATTGAAGAATGACTTCAACTCAATTAACATCATATAACTTATAACTAATTAAGTATATTTAAAAAATAATTGAAGAATGGCCTTGACTATTAAGTATTCCTACAAATTATTGGAAAGTTAAAGAATATTAATTTAGAATGACTTTGACTCAATTAACTAGTTAATTAAATATATTTAAGAAATAAGTGAAGAATGGTCTTGACTCAACTGACTAGAATATTAATTGAAGAATGACTTCGACTCAATTAACTTGTTAATCAAGTATATTCAAGAAATAATTGAAGAATGGCCTTGACTCAATTAACTAAAGAAAGCCTTTAGTTTATCAAGTATTCATACAAATCATTGGCAAGTTAAGGGTTACTAATTGAAGAATGACTTTGACTCAATTTAGATCATATAACTTCGACTCAATTAAATAATTAATTAAGTACATTTAAGAAATAATCTTAACTCAATTAACTAATTTATTAAGTATTGGTACAATTATTTGGCAAGTTAAGGAATGTTAATTGAAGAATGACTTCGACTCAATTAACTAACATCATATAACCTATAGTCAATTGAGTATATATAAAAAACAATTGAAGAATGGCTTTAACTCAGTTAACGAGTTTATTAAGTATTTGTACAAATCATTGGCAAGCCAAAGAATATTAATTGAAGAATGACTTCGACTCAATTAACTATTTAATTAAGTATATTTAAGAATAATTGAAAAATGGCCTTGACTCAATTAACTGGTTTATTAAATATTCATAGTTAACTTGCCAATGACTTATACAAATAATAAATTAACTAGTTAATTACATCAAAATTCTTCAAATTATTCCTTAAGTATGCATAATTAACTACTTAAGTGATTCAAATTTTTTAATTATTCCTTAATCATTCTAAAAGCCATTTGAAATTATAAAAATTTAAATTCTCGCCAATCCCAAAATTCCCAATTCAATTCACCGCCAATCCCCTCTAAACCTTTAGAAGGCTTGCTTAACGTACCGGACTAGGCTTGTAACTCCTAGCCGGTATATTAACTAATGATTAGTTTGCGAGTTGAGATGCAAGAGAAGAGAAGAGAAGAGAAACGAAGAGGAGGGAACTTTCATCCCCTTTCCCTTTGGGAGGAAAATTTTTGGAAGAAGAAAGAAGGAGATTTTCCTTCTATTTCTCTTCTTTTCTTTCCCCATTTTTTCTCCCAAACAAAAAGAAAGTGGTTAAAATCCTTGCTTTTCTTTTCCCTCTATACTCCCAAACAAAAGTCTTATTTAAAATTCCTTTTTTTTCCCTTTCTTTTCTCTCCATTTCTTTCCTCCCAAACTAGGCATAAGTCTTGCCCCTTTTTTAGGGTTGAAGACTTGAGTTGGATGCCATGCCAACTCCTCACACCTAATCATTCCAGCCATTTGGAATTATACAGTTTGTTTTTAACTTGTACAGATATTCCTTTGCAACTTGGTGATACCTGCTCAAAAGGTTGCCAACTACCTACATGGTTTTGACTTGAGTAAAACCACTGACCACACCTGTTGTCAATCCCCCATGCTACACTATAATCATGTCCATAGATTCAAATCTAATACCTCATCCATATACTAATAACTTTTAACCATAGAGAAAAGCAGCAAATCTAAGATTTAAATTCAATGTTAATATCTCGTGCATATACTAATAAATTTTAAATATTTCACAAATAAATTGACAATTCATTTGTGAAATCGAATGCCAAAACCTGAAACATTAAAGTTTTCATAAGCAAATACACAATTCATTTATCCTGTCGCATGCAGAACACAAACATTGCAAAGAGATGTAACAAACTTTCAAGACCTTAAAAAAAAAACAAAACACGAAAATGTTACTTTTTGAACAAGCATATTTATCCTGGGCTTGTCAATTAGGCCAAGTCAAGCAATAAATACGCTACGAGATATTCAGGTTCCCCAAAACTGTTGACATAAATTTGAATAATACTAGATCACTGGCAATGGCAAACATGTCAAGAACAATAGTGCACACAAAAATGTTAAGCCTCTTCCACTGGTTGCATGTATCTCGATTAGATTAAGAAGTACCACCAAATATCTGCAGTTAATTTGGCATAAGTCAGATTATTGTCAAGTAAAATGCAAGCAAAACTTTCAAAGAATAAGGCATTTACTCCAGCCAAGATATCCCTGGACAGTCGAGGTTTGCTTTCTTCAGCATTAGCTGCAACTGGCTTTTTCTGGGGAAACTGGCGAATAAATTTGGGCACAAACTGGTTATCTGAGATCTCAGAAGTTACTGCAGAGTCTTGTTGAACCTTTCGCTTCTGCAGATGATAAGAGAGTCAATTATTTTGGATTTCAATTCAGTTTCGAAAGCACCTTTTCACAAAGCAAGTTGAGGAGTCAGCAACCCTGCCCCTTTAACTTATGTTTCCAAAAGTCGAGACATTAATCTGATTAGATAAATTATCAAACAAGTTGCATCCAAATAAACTATATAGAGGCAGATTAATCATGGTTAAATCTAGCCATTCTTGGTCAAGTTATGCATATAAATGACTAAATGGTTCACCTTCTTCACCCGTTCTTCTAGAGAACTTAACGCACGAGATTGATCAATTTTCGACAGATAGAAATCCCGCTCTCTTTTAGCAGCAGATATTTCCAATGCCAATTTTTGCTCCCGGATGGCATTCTTATTTGCTGCAGAAATGGAACATCTTAGCCCAAATGTATGTTGTCAAGTACCAGAAATGAAAAAAAGTTGATTCAGAAAAGTTAGATACCAAGTTTCTTCAGCAAGATCATCCCATTTGAATTTACTCAAGTACTTGATATTCCATATGTCATAATAGAACAATGACCTTTTCCTCCCACCTATACATGAGCCAAAAAACAGAGAGAAAAACTAAATTCATACATGCTCTTATCAGCTAGGAAGAACTTGTGGACATAATATACTACTTGCAAGAGAGGAACATAATTTCCAAGGCAAGTAAAATGATTAATCACACTACCTACATTATGTTAACCAAGAAAACAACTAGAATCAAGCCATAGAAGGTTTTCTCAATGAAACGTAAACAATGTGAATGGATTTGAGGTCCACCATCCCCAAAGAATATCCCCCAGAGAAAGTCATAGAGTTCCAAGTAATTTTGCCAGTAACTAAAATAGTACAAAAAACTATGCACGATTTGGAGAAAGAACCTATGCATATGACATTTAACAGTAGATAGGTGGAAAGAGGCTTCCATTAAAGAAATTCAGTGAACTAAAATTGTTAAGAAGCAAGTACCTATTTGTTCGCCATTTAACATCTTCGCAACTCTCTTCGCAACACTCTTTTTTGTGAACTCCACCCACCTGTATGTATGACCATCCAAGTAATGAAAAATTCAAGGAAAAAAAAAGGTAAAACACAGAAAATAAATGCAATAACAGCTGCAGAAAGTTCATAATCTGTACTGAAGTCATATGCTCATTATTGTATTTATAGTTCTTAGGACTGCTATATTTTGTTCAACACTAAAGATTCAGAGGCCATTGAATGACTGGAGCACAAAAAGAACTTTCAGATATTAAACATACCCTTCTGAAAAGTCTTGCCCTCAGAATCCACTAGCTCGCTTGCGCTGCACACGAGCAGCTGGATCTGTGAAGTAAACTTTGTTTCTGAGAAGAAGTATATATAAACTACTTCAACAACTTCATATTGACAAAGCAATAACGGAATATGGGATGCAGTTTCAAATTAAATGCTTCAACAACTTCAGATTGACAAAGCACTGACAGAATATGGGATGCAGTTTCAAATTAAATGGTTACCCTACTCAACATATAGTCAAACAACCAGCAATTTGTTTCTTTCAAAGTCAACATGTGTAATTGATATTCAACAACAATAACAAAAAATTACGGGAAATGTACAAACTAACCTTCAGGTGTAAGATAAATCCTTTGAATTTCTCCATAGTGGGAGACAATATGCAGCAGTTTTAGAGGATCCATATGTGGAGGTACCCGGCTTAGATAGCAAACCCCACGCTTTTCAGCCTTTCTGGCTTCTTCTAGTAACTGCTGCTGCTTCTTCTTTTTTCGCTTATCTCCCTTTATTTCATTTGACTTGGGATCCCCTTCAACCAATAAATTTGTTTGATCTACCTCTAGTCTTTCTTCAGCCATTTTACTTGTAAAGGCAAAAGATCTGCAGGTGATACAGCTAATTGGCTTTCAACTTACATGATAAGACCTATCTAGGAAATAGGAATTTTAAGTGTAATCAAATGACTATTATGAAAATCTAATTAATTTTTTCACAATGCATAATGTTCTAATTTTTTTTTGGTTCGTAACATTTCAACAGAAATTCGACAAACCCGCAATTACAGAGAATTCCATCAAGGAAAAAAAAAAATACCAGAAACAATATTTTGGGGTTGCGAGAAATTACTTCAAAAAAAATGCCGGGAATGCTTAAATCCAACAAAATTTACAGCAAAATACATCTCAAATATTGATATGCAAAATACTAAGCATAAAAATTATGGACTGCATGCCAATTAAGCAAATTATCGCAAAGGTAGCAGAAGATTCATTAAAATAATAATGAAATTACCCAAAATTTTACACTTCAAGAAGAAAAATTACCTCACCAAGGCTTATGCTCCTTCTACCGCAAACCTACAAGAAAAATAACTACAAGATAATTGTTAACTGTGAGGAAGTTCAGAAAGGAAGTTTAGAGGAAAAGGGGAAAAGGTTTAAACGAAAGCCGGGGAGTGCAGGTAAGAAAGGGAGGGGTGGCGGGTGGCAGCAGGCAGGGACGGGAGGAGTTACTGGATTGACGGCGACCAGAGAGGAGGAGAAGCTCAAGCGAGAGGAGGAGAAGCCGTACCGGTTCAATCCGCTGCTGCGGTCGTTAGAGAGAAGGAACGCGGGGTAGTAGGGCAGCCGTTTTGGTTCTATTTTATTTATTAAATATTTATTTATTGAATATAACCCATCAAAGACAATTCTGATTAAAGACCCAAAACCGGGCCCAATAGCGTTCCAACTTAAACCTAAGGATTGGAAAGGCCCTGCTTTTTATTCAAGGAAACACAATTTATTTTCGTGATACTGGTCAAGATATTAGTCAAATAAGTATCAGAATCATAGTTCGACTATAAAACTTCTCTCTCTCTCTCTCTCTCTCTCTCTCTCTCTCTCTCTCTCTCTCTCTCTCTCTCTCTCTCTCTCTCTCTCTCTCTCTCTCTCTCTCTCTCTCTCTCTCTCTCTCTCTCCTCCTTGTTTAAGTCATATTTATCTTGTACAGAAATAAATGTAAAATCTCAGTTATGTCTTGCAATATAAAGAAGTAATATAAAAGGTGAGATACAACAAGTTTTCCTTAGAAAAGATATGGCACAGAACCGGCACATATAGCATAATTTTGCTGCATCACTTGGTGGTAGTACTAAATTCATGATAGTATTTTGAATGTAGTCACTTAATTTTTTGAGTATATGGAAGTCCAATGGGCTCAAAGACTAGTGTGTTTCAAATTTGTTTATCACGCACAGGAAAGAAAGAAAAAATAATGCGAGAATAAGCAACATTATCTAGAGAGAAAACCATTTCTCAATGACTGTAAACAACCTTAGGATTATAACCGGCCAAGAAAAAGCAATTGGCAACTTAGAAATTAGTCACATGTAGTTATGATGTTTTATGGTATAAGAACAAAGCAAAATAGAGAACTAATTGTTATTTGGCGGATGAAAGTGATATGTTTATTCACTGAATTGCTTTTTATACAGAGCTATAACATAGCAAAAATAACAAGATATTTGCTAATAAACTCCTAATATCAAGCCATAACAGAAAAAATCTGCAGATAATATTTCTTAGAGACTAAGGGGGCGTTTGATAACATGACTTAATGCTGAAAATTAATTGATTAAGTGCTTTTTGAATTCAGTGTGTTTGATAACAAAATTCCTTTACCACTTAACACATTAAACACTTATTTAATTTGTACACAAAATTTTAAATGAAAAATTTTCACTTAATTTGCTGAATTGTGATACTCTTCCCCTTCTCTCATTGCACACACACATACACTCACGTACCTATGCACACACACACATGCATACTCTTTCTTATATACGTGCACAATCTCTCTCTCTCTCTCTCTCTCTCTCTCTCTATCTCTCTCTCTTACATGCACACACACCTAGTTTCACACAAATACACATATTCTCTCTCCCCCTCTCTCTCTCTCTTTCTCTCTCTTCTCCTACACATAGTTACACACTTTCTTGCACACTTTCTTGCACATACACTTTTACACACACATACATATACTTTCATATGAGAACTAATTGTTATTTGGCAGATGAAAGTGATATGTTTATTCACTGAATTGCTCTCTATATAGAGTTAAAATATAACAAAAATAACAAGATATTTGCTAGCAAACTCCTAATATCAAGCCATAACAGAAAACATCTGCAGATAATATTTCCTAGAGACTAAGTCTTATTGACTGATTCTTCAACAACCTAAGGCACTTATCCAACAAATTATGTACAATTTGGTCTGCAGATGCCTAAATTAAGTGTAGTCTTCAGTGCACAATAAAAGAAAAAGAACGAGCCTTTAATCCAATTCTGGACACCTGATTATTCTAAAACCAAATGCAAGTACCAGGGAACATAAGGGTAATGTTCAAACATGAAGCACCAGAGTCACAGAATCATATTCTTGAAGATAATAGACATGGTAGACACTTTCTATTATCCAATTCTAAAACAGCCAGAGTAATATACATAAGAGACCGTAAAGTTCATTGGCATTCATCTCTCAGCAGCTCATCATAGGCCTAGAATTTAGCAAATTAGGCCGCTCTAGACTTCATTCTTAACTAGCCTACACAAGATCCTAGCTTTTGCCATATTTAACAAAAATCCAAAAGAACAACAAATTATCAACAAAACACGATCACAAATTCAAGAAAACAGATAGAGCCATGAAAAGAAACTAGAATTGTGTTTATTGGAGTCAATATTAAAATTATTCCGAGTATACCATATACCTATGAAGGCAAGCTTCACCGGAGGCAGAGCTTAAATTCATTCTGGCTATGGCATCATAGCGGTCAACCACCAGCTGCTCCAACTGTTTCTGGACAACTTGAGGAAAATACTCGGGATCATTCAATAACACACTACTTAATAACCTCCCAGCCGCCGACCTCGGCTGGAGCGGCGTGTTCAAACCCCTCCTATACTCTCCCCCACACTCGCTACTGCTACCACCATTACTAGCCAACACCAAGAACGCCTTCCTATTAGTCCTTCCACTAAAACTGATCCCAAAACTGAAATTTCCGAAAAAATTCAATGACACTGGAACATGATTATTAAAAGGCTTCACTTTAGAAGGTAGAGACTGGAGAAGAGATGAGGAGAAGGGATTCTTGTAAGAAAGGCAATAGTCCATTCAATGCTCTGCGTTTGATAAACCCTTAGCAGTTTTTATGTGGTGACGACTGAGGAGTGAGTGAATAGTGAAAAAGGATAAAAGCGCTTTAGAAGTATATTATAGGCAGATAGTTGAGAGAAGAGAAACGAAGGGATAAATATCAGATACAGTTTTGAAAAGAAAAGCAAGAAGGAACAATTGATTAGAAAAGACTGAAAGAAAGAAACAAAAGATGAAGAGGATAAGAACCATGAAGAGTTATGATTTGCTTGTGAGAACTGTGGGCTTGAACAGAGCTTCCCTACCTTACCACCAAGTCACCTACATCAATTTATCTATACAGGTGATATTCACTTTTAGTCACACAAATAGCATCTATTTCACAAGATTTACTAAAGGAAATAAAGACATAATTGTTTTCTAATAATCATTAAACCAGATAGATTCGTCATCGTATAATGGCTCATTAACATATTTTTATTCGAATTAAAATGAAAAACAAATAGAATCTCAAACTTGTTTAATGTTCAAGTTTGATGAAGTTCTTAATTATGAAAAGAATTCAATTACTTGGAAAGAAGCATAAAGCAAGCATTAATCCATGTAATGAACAAAAATTCAAGCATTAGCGCTAATGATGTTTGGTCCGCATACAACTCCCTTGATGACAATGTTCAACACTCCCTACCATCTTCATTAATTTTACTAGCTTTCCCATTTTCCAGACATCGAACAACTAAAACAATGCCTTATAAAAAAAAATACTAACCCTATCAACCAAATCAAAGACCTAACAAAATTTCACCAAGCCATGTCATTTTATCAACACAAATCTAATCAACAGCATTAATCCCATGTGATAAGCACGAAACAGAATAATTGTAGTAATTTCTAATTCAAAACATTATATTCCAATTTCAATACACATCGACATAAATAAATTTCTTAAAATTTATTATTACAATGCTTGTAATCACACATTAGGGATAATATATATAAATAAATATCTCACAAGAATTTGACTTATTATTAAATTTCTTTACCCCAAATCAACGAAAACAGAAATATAAAGCTGGGAAAACAAATCTTACTCTTTGACTGCAGGACCAATAGCCTTAAGATTAGGGTTAGAGCTAGAATCTTAATGCCAAAGCCAAGATTCACTGTGGTTTATCTTGATACTTGAGAGCCTTTACTGCCGCAGCTTCTTCTTCTGATAAAGGGAGGCGGAGGCAGAAGAAGAGGCAATTTTCTTAGAAAATTGGTTTTTTTAAAAAAAATTTCCAAATAGTGAACTGTTTGGGATGTTTTCTCAAATTAGAGGTGCCACACACGCTGCGTGCGGCATATAATTGAATTTTTATTTTTTTTAAAAAAAATCGGTGAGAGTTAGGTGAGAGGTTGGATGCAATTTTAAAAACTAGTGCCGCACACAATTTTTTTTTTTTAAGTGCGTCACTTAAATTTTTGTTTTTTAAATAGTGCCGCACACAAGTGTGCGGCACTTTATTTATTTATTTATTTTAATAAGCCAATTTTTTTAGCGTTTGAAACCATACATGATAGCCAATTTTTTTAGAAAATGTGTTTTGTTGGCACAAAAAATACTAAAAGACTGTTTTTGGCACATTTTTTCATTTTTCATATACATACACATTTTTACACACACTAAAATCTCACATACTAAGAACATCAAGAACATACACTCACTTTTACACACACACACACACAGACATATTATACGTACACAAATACGTATGTACATATAATATATCCAAATATATTATATATAAATAAGTATTATATAATATATATTTATATATAAATATATTTATGTACGTATGTATGCATGCATGTACATATGCATGTATGTACATATAATATATTTATTACCAATATATGTTATATATAATAATATTATATATATTATATGTATTATAATATAATATATATTGGTAATATATATACATACATATATTGATATATATATTATATTATATGTATGTACATGCATGCATGTACACACGTATGTATGTAAGTACAATATATATAAATATATATTATATATTACATATATTTATATATAAATATGTATGTACGTATGTATGTATGCATGCATGTACGTACGTATGTATGTGCGTATAATTTATATAAATATATTATATATTAATGTATATATTATATTATATATTTTTATATATAAATATATGTATGTACATATGTATGCATGTACATATGCATTTATGTACGTATAAAATATTTATAATCTATATATATTACATATATATTGTATATTATATATTATATATATTATATGTATGTATGTATGTATGCATGAATGTACATACGCATTATGTACGTATGATATATTTATTATCTATATATATTATATATAATATACATTATATATATTTTATGTATTATAATATACATATAATATATAATACATAGATATATAGATAATATCTATACATACATATATTTATATATATTATATTATATATGTACGTATGTATGTATGCATGGATGTACGTACGTATGTATGTACATGTAATATATATAAATATATTATATATAAATATATATATTATATTATTTATATTTATATATAAATACAAATATAAAGGCAATATATATGTGCGGCACTATCTAAAAAAAAAAAAAATTTGTGTGCGGCACTATTTAAAAAAAAAATTAAGTACCGCACACTAGTTTTTAAAATTGAAGCTCTCGCCTAACTCTCACCGATTTTAAAAAAAAAAATCAAAATTCAATTCTGTGCCGCACACAGCATGTGCGGCACCTCTAATTTGAGAAAACATCCCAAATAGTTCACTATTTGGGAATTTTTCTTTAAAACACCAATTTTTTAAGAAAATTGCCCAGAAGAAGAAGATCGAGGAGAGAGAGAAAGAAGAGAAGTGAGAATCAGGAAGAGTGAAAAGAACTTAAGAGAGAAGAACTGCGTGCGTCGACATGATTTTTTTTGGCTTGCCACCTAGGTGGGTGTGTGGCGCTTAAGGTGCGTGTGTTTTTGGATGGGGTGGGGGGTATTTTGCGTAGGATTAGAATTGTAAATTTTTTTTTTTATAAATCCTACACTATTATATTAGGGTGGAAAATTGGTGTTAATGGGATTCAAACTCCCGATCTTTGCAATGAAGTCATAGAGCTTTAACTGCTTGATCCTCTATTCATTTTCAAATTGTAAATTTTTAAGTTCAACTAGAGAATTGAAATTGTGGAACTGGGGCTATGGAATTGAAATTCAATTCTAATTGAAATTGTGAAACTGGGGCCATGGAATTGAAATTCAATTCTAATTTAATAGGAATAGGTAGGATACAAACAATAGTGTCGCGCCCCATTTTTCGAAAAGGATAGTGTGTCGGGAAAAGAAAGAAGAAGAATTAAATGTGGTTGCAGTGTTTTATTGAGAAAAGAGTGTACGTTTTTGTAAAATGATCTATTAGAAAAGGCTTATAAAGATAGTTTGACAAAAGATGTGATTTTTTAGAAAATGATTTATTTTTAAAAAAATAAAAGAAAAAAGGCCTAAAATGGGACTTTGAAAATGCGACGGTTTTTGGGCCCGAAAATAGAGTCTAAAAAGGGTTTTTATTGAAAAGGGAGTCGCCACTTGGTATTGAGTTTTGGTGTACCAAGTCACCAGAAAATATTTTATGAAGTAAGAAAATTGAGAATGATTTATTTAAAAAATGATTTTTGAGAAAAATCTAAGGAAAACAAGAAAAACCCTTTTAGACAACTCCAGGTCTTTGAAAACAAGAGAAAAAGGTTCGGGAGTCACAGTTGAAGAAAGGGAAGGCAAAGGCTTGCACCTAAGGCACCCTTTCAACCTAGCTGAAACTAGTTGCGAGGTTTAGTCTAAATTTTCCTAATATAACCATAAGACTTTATCACATTTGGATGCAACTATATGAATGCAAATCTAATCCTAAAAATGGATATCGTTAAGGGACAAAATATTCCATTGAGGTTTGATCGGGATTATCGCATTAATTGCGAAACCCGAGTCTTGACCTCGATGGAGTCACGAGTATAGATGCAAAATGGAATGCAAAAGGAAAGGAAAATAGTAATATAAATAGTAAGTGAACAAAGAAAGTGGGGATGCAACATAACTGGTACGGGAAACTAATAGACTCGTGACTAACTATTCCTACTCACGGAGGGGGGAACGACATGTACGCCATCGCTTCCCACGTGAGTAGATGACTGTTTCTTGGTCAAAAAATCACACAAATGACCTAAAATTCTATGTGTAGTGGAATCTAAATGTTATACACTAAATAGATGTTAAAAATACATAATAAGTGATAAAGTATATAAAAATCATACAAATAGAAAAGGCCTAAAAAAAGATAAAAATGTGTGTGAAATGTCTTGAAATGTACACGAGAAATGATTCTAATACTAAAATGACCTAAAGGTCTAGCATTGGACTAGCCTATTTTCTATAAATTCTCCGCTAGCGTTGGACTAGCGAAGAAACCGGAATTAACCACAACTAGCGTTAGACTAGTGTGGCGATGATACACATATATTACGATAAGGCAAGTAAATGAATAAATAAATAAATAAAAACATAGATTAAAGCAATAATCACATAAAAGCACATAATAGCACGTAGGAGCATATAGCACATGAGCATGATATTCTAGATGCAAAATCCTAAAGAAAGCGAATAAAACACATAAGCACATAACACACAAAAGCCCTAACTATTACACCGGGAAAGCCTAATTACAATCTAAAAGTAATAATAATAATAAAATAAATAAAAAAATAAAAAATAAAAGCTAACCTATCTAACCTATCTATTACATTTTCTATCTAAAATACATAAAATTTTTATTAAATAGATAACACATAAACTATCTATTACATTAACTATCTAAATACAAAATTTTGCTAAATAGAATATTACCTATCTATTACATTTCTTTGAATAATCAAAATTAAATTCAAATAAACAACAATGACATAAATAAATAAACACTCACACATGGATAAAAATTATAATCACAAAGATACATGAAAACACATAGAAAAACACATAGGAGCACGTAGAAGCACATAAAAAGAAATTAAAAGGGTAATCGAGATACTTCCCGTTCGTAAACTCGGTACAGATTGCTACTAAAATGAACAAACATGTCAAAAATACCACTATTTAATAAATAAACCACTAATTAAATAATTTCATACCGATCACTATGAACATACTACGATAATTCAAACAATTATAGCAATAATAGACAAAATAAGAGAAAGAAAATAATGATAATAATAATTAAGTTATTTAGGAAGAAAATGAAAATTGTTTATGTAAAAATAAATAAGTAAATAGATAAATAAAGCAAAACAATGAAAATAAAAAAATAATAATAATAGAAGATAAAATACAATAATACATACTTAAACTTTTAACACCCCAAATAAGAATTATGAAAATAACTAAAAGGAAAATAAAGAAACTAATTTGAACATTAATTAGACTAACAAGACCCAATTTTAGAACATTAATTATAAATTTCATAAAATAAATAAAGAAAATGTGAAAAGAAATAATTTAAAGCTTTGAGGACTTAATTAAATCTCCCTCTTGTTTAGCAAAAAATAAAATATTCCAAGGTTTTGGATTAAAAATGGAAATTTGGGCAACATTGTAGAGTAAAAATGTAAGTTTATAACAAACTAAAGGGTAAAATTATAATTTCAAACCATAGTTAAGATAATAATATAATTTACAACAAATTTAAAGGCTAAAATATAATTTCCAGCAAGTATAATGCCCAAAAATAAAAATTTACAGCAATATTTAAAGCCAAGAATATAATTTCAGCAAAATCATTAAATAATACATAATTTACAGCAACATTTAAAGGCAAAAAAATGTAATTTCAGCAAGCTTGATGAAGTAAAAATCAAATTTTCAACAACATTTGAGGATCAAAGTGAAATTCCAGCAACTTAAGAACTAAATTACAATTTCCAGCAACTATTCAAGGATAAAAATGAACTTTACAGCAACAATAAGCCCCAATTTGTAAATTCCAACAAGTATTAAACACCAAATTATAATTTTTAGCAACATTAGGGACTAAATTGCAATTTCCAGCCACATTCAAAGACAAAAATAGAATTCCAGCAACATTTTATGGCCAAAATACAATTCCAGCAATGCCTAGGGAGTAAAAATGAAATTTCCAGAAATATTGGTGGGTAAAAAGGTAATTTCAGAAAAATATAGGGGTCAAAATGTAATTACTAAAAAATTAGGGGTCAAAAATGGAAATAAAAAAATGTATAGGCCAAAGTTATAATTTTATGAAAGTCGGGGGACTTAAATGCAATTAATTGGGACCTAATTGAAAAGAAAATAGAATTATGGGAGTCAATCTACAATAAACAGAAATCTAATTGCACAAATCATAAATTCTTAGGGGCCACAGTAACATTAATGAAAGTATAAGGACTATAAAATAATTACCTATTATTAATTAAAATCAAATTAGAAAACTAAACCATCAAAACGACGTAGTTTTACTAAAACTCTCTTTTTTTTTTCGGTTTTAGTTTCTCTCTTTTCTTTTTCTTTTTCTTCTTTATCTTTTCTCTCTTCCAGATTTCTCTTTTTTATTCATTTTTCTTTCTTCCTTTTTCTTTTTTTCCTTTTTCTTTTCCTTCTTCTTCTTTTCTCTCTTCCCCCTTTTCTTCTTCCCCCCCCCCCCCGATTCTGTTCTCTCCCCTCACTCACTCTCTCTCTCTCTCTCTCTCTCTCTCTCTCTCTCTCTCTCTCTTTTCTCCGTCCGGTTCTCTCTCACCGGATTTCCCTATCTCTCTGTCTCGATCTCACTCTCTCTCGCGTCGCTGGACCTCTCTCGTCCCTCTCTTTGTCCATCTCTCTCGGTTTCCCTCCCTCTCTCTCGCCTGATTTCTTTCTTCAAAAATCATACCCAAATCCCCAAATTCAAGCTCTAAATTCATCCATCACAAATCAAAATAGCATCTAAACAATATACATATACATGCATACATGTTGGAGATGGGCCAAAGTTTTACCTGTCAACTAGGGGAAAGAGTATTCAATGGCGGTGAGATGATGGGGTTGCTAGGCAGTTGTGTTCGGCGGTGGAGGTGGTGAAGTGGTAGAGCTACCGTTGGTGGTGGTGGAGACTGACGTTGATTGTTGTTGTTGTTGCTGTTTTTTTTTTTTCAGTTTCTTGCAGGTAGTGTGCGTGTGTGGACTGATGTGTGTGGTGTGTGTGTTTGCAGGTGTATGCGTGTGTATGGCATGATGTGTGTGTGATGTTTCAGGTGTGTTGTGTGTGTGTGTGCAGGGGTGTGTAATGGTGTGAATGTGCAAGTGTGTAGTGTGTGTAATGTGAATATGTCTGGCTATGAAAGTGCAAGGATGAGGAAGTGAATCGTGTGTGTTTTGAGTGAGCTGAGAAGGAGAGAAGTGAGTTGTGTGCAATGGTGTGGTGTAGGTGTAGTGAGGGTGAGGCAGAGAGAGTTGAGTTTTTGTGTGCGTTTGCTTGGGATGTATGTCTGGTGGTAGTGAGATGAGTGAGGTGTGTGCCAGTGAGTGAGACTTGTCTGCATGCTGTGTGTGTTTATGGTGAGGCAGAGGGAGTGAGGGAGACCGAGAGAGAGTTGTGCTGGTGTAGTGAGGATTGTGTGTGTGTTGTGTACCTGAAATGTGAAAAAATGCTAGTGAGGGATGGCGTGAGGGGGATTGGGAGAAATTGTCAAATTGTCTGGTGAAAGATGGAAGAGGAAGAGGAGGTCGAGGGAGTGAAACAGTGAGGGGATGGAGAAAAAATCCACCCAAAATCTCCTCAAACCTGGTTTTTTGCAGAGTGATGGGATTAAACAAGAAGTGTTTGGGACAAAGTGGTATGGCTGATTGTTAGGGTGGTTGAATGTATGGCATGGAGCTGTGTAAGCAGCTATGTTGTTACTGTAGTAACAGGTTGCAAAAAGCAACCTGCTCCACTTAGCTTAGCTTTTTTTTTTTTTTTGGGAACTTTTTCTAAGGAGAAAATTAAGCAAACAAAATAAAGTAAAATAGAGATTCACTTGGATTCCTAAAAATAAAAACCACTAAAATTTAGCATTAAAATAAGAAATAAAATTTACTATAAATTTCGAATTTGCTAGAATAATGAAAACGAACCATTAATAGACAAAAAGTTAAAATTTTGAAATAAATACCTAACGCTCTTCTAAAAATCATGAAATTTTTACAGAAAATTTATAAATATACAAAATACATATATAAAATTTTTTACTTAAAATTTCTGGTAAAAATAGTGCATTGGAAAATGTGCCATTGAATTAAGAAAATACTAAAATTTTAAATAAATAATAAATGATTCCCAAAAAATTATTAAAATTATAAATAATGATAAAATAGCAAAATAATGTATTTAGGAAATAAAATAAAATAAAATGATATTTACGTGGTGAAATTACTATTTTGCCCCTAATATGATGAATTAGTCATTATATGCACGAAAATTGTAATCGACCCCCGAAAATCAAAAAATACCACCTAAATGAAGTAATGCACACATATATTTGCAAGAGGTGCATCAAAATTTGGTGTCTACAAGTAGAATTGAATTGGTGACTCCAATTCCAATTCCATGTTCCAATTGCATAGAAGCAAACACACCCTAATGTATTTGACTAAAACTTCATGAGTCAAAATATAATTAATGTAAAGTTTAGTGGTCAAAACAGAAAGAGCCAGTCGCTTTGTGTCAAACTAGGATTTTGAGAAAGTTTGAGGTCAAACTGTAATACTAGGAGACTAACCCATTTAACTTTAATTCTTTTTTATTTTTTATTTTTTCCTTTTCTTTTTCTTTTTTCCTTCTATTTTCCCGTCTTTTTGTCTCTTTCATACCTAATATCACTATCACTAAAGCTGTTAATCATCGTTTGTTTTTTAAATAATTTATAGAGAACAATCCATCAAAAAAACCAACAAAGCTGCTAAGTTCTCCTATTCATAAAACCTTTAATTTTAGATAGGATTTAACATTAAAGTCAAGAACATTCATGGGAAAGACAACACTAAACTGTGATAAAAAAAAAGTGACAAACTTTACTATACAAAAGAGGAGCTCCATGATGACTTTGATGGCTGTAGTAGCTTCAAGCTGCAGTGTTTGATTTCCAACTCTATGATAGCTCTCTATTTTCTCTTCTGAACGACTCAGTCTTATGTTTGTGAGTCTATGCTTTGTGCATGCATGGTTGTGCAAGAAGAGTCGAGAGAGAAAGAGAGGTCTAAGTGGAATAGTTTTTTTTTTCACTTGAAGAGTAGAGGGG
Source organism: Mitragyna speciosa (assembly GCA_024721245.1). NCBI lineage: Eukaryota > Viridiplantae > Streptophyta > Magnoliopsida > Gentianales > Rubiaceae > Mitragyna > Mitragyna speciosa. The sequence continues at coordinate 20,775,571 of CM045560.1, read as the reverse complement.
AGGGGTGAAGGAATCGGGGGAGTTGTCATTTGTGAGAGAGTTGGTCAAAATGCAAAGTTTTAATGGCCGAGCGGGCCTCACAAATGTCCACAATTTCATTGTGAAGATTTAAATGTCAAAAATGGGGGACGAGATTGAACCAATAGGGCCAGATTTTAAAAGAAAATGACATTGTTTTGAGTAAAAAAATGATTAGACACGCTTCTACATAGTTATACCATCATTCAGCATAGTTACACTATTGTACACCACAAATTTTGTTGTCTACAAATAAAAGACAAGAAAATAATTACACAAATTGAAATTTTATTGATTTAAATTGAGAGTTACAATCTCTGGATTAATTTCTTTATACAAGAAACTGTTCTCTGATTCTTCTCTTCAAAGATTTAATTCAAGAGTCAAGAAAAGGCTTATTCTTGAATTAAATTAGGAGTTTTCCATGACTTAGTGTAGAAAATGGTTGATTTGATGACGCTATTTGAACACTTGAGACTTTACTCTTCAAAATTTTAAGCCTTCAACATGAATGTAGAGATTTGGGAATTTGAAAATTGGATTTGAGGATATTTGAGGGACTTGAGAGAGAAATCTCTTGAGAGACTTAAGAGAATATCTCTTGAGATCCTTGAGAGTTTTCTCTGAACTTTTAGAAAATGAACGTATGTCTGACTGATTTGATTGATGCAACCCTATTTATAGCCAAAATTTGATGAGTAGTTGATGTGACATTAATTTTCTAGAATATTCTACCACTTGGACTGCTTAAAACTCTAAAAAGCCTGCTCAAAATAGAGTTTCATAAATGGGTTGGCCCAAGTAATCCAATATGGATTAATTAATTAATTCACTTTAATTTAGATGGACATTACAATTTTACTTGAAGCCCACATGCATTGGTCCATTAATGAGGATTAATTAAATTAACCCAGTTTAATTTAAATAAACTTTACATCTTAATTTAATTTGGCCCAGTTCCAATTCATCCCAAATATAAGCCCAAACATAAATGGACTCAACGTACATTTAATTTAATTAATCAAGATCAATGTAACTTATTTAATCTTGACTAATTAAAATAAATTATCATCATCTACAAATGCCCCCACTTCAAGATTTGGTGAGGCGTTGCCCTACAATCACAGGAAACAAAGCTTGAACTATAAATATCTAGTCCACAATACTTTCTACAAGGCCCGTATCTAGCTCGATCAGTGACAGCAAATCTCTAAGATGATTTAGAATATTGAATAATTACAGCTCCTAATTACTTGAAACTTCCAGAGCTATACGAATTCATGTTACCCCAAACTTGACTTAATCTTTGAGCAAACAAATAAATTCTAGCCAATTCCAATTTGAATTGATATCTCATAAAATGCCTTCGAGGACATGCCATCAAGGATTATCACATGGAGCAATGCCTTTGAAGACATGCCATCTATGACTATGTTGAGCTTTATTATGGCTCTTTGCCCCCTTGATTGAAGCCTTGAATCATCAATCAGCTGCTAGAGAACTCATTGACAGAGATACCAATGTCCTTCAAAGTCCACAGTGGCAGAATATTAATTGCAGAACCTCCATCAATAAGGATTCTATTCACCTTTCGTTCACGAGTATAGCCAGTGACAAATAACGGACGATTATGCTGGGTGGACCAAGCATCAAACCTTCATCATTGAATATGATTGTTGTGCACACTCGATAGATGTTTTGCAACAGCAACAGGCATCTCTTCAACATCAACTTGGTCAGTAGGAACATTGTCAGTATTGATGACATTGCAGGAACTGAAGTCCTCGATTTAAGGGGATGAGCCAGAAGAGGATGGATTAGTTTTAGGCAGAGCTTCACTTTTTGGGTTGGGATAGTAAATTAAAAAGTCATACTTTCCAAAAGATTCAATAGCAAGTCTACCAATGGTAAGATCTCCATCTTCGAGCAGTTCTTCCATTCATTTTTGACTTCGTGACTTCCTTTTGTTTGACTTTTTTCATGATGTTTCATCATCTTAGTAACAAGTATCAAAAGCAGCTTACTAGCAGGCATCACAATTGTAGACACTAAATTTTGACCTACCATTTATTTTTCCAACGTTAGGGGCCTTTTTTTTTTGTAGTTTCGTAGTGAAATATGAATTTTCAACAAAAAAGGGCAAAATCAACAATTTCGGGGGAGGCAAAAAAATAATTTTTAGCTGTAAATATTTTTTCATTAGTTTTGGAGTTGTAAATTCATATATTTTTTTTACTTTCATACGTATTTTTAAATTTCTGTGACTTTTTTGGGTTTAACTAGTATTTTTCTATATTTTGCCAGTATAAGGACAAAATGGTGATTGTGCCTCGCGAACACTACTTTTATTCATTTTGGGTTCCAAATTTATTTTTTAGGCTTTTAAGTATTTTTCTAATTTTTTTATTTTCTTTTGGAACAATTGCTATTTTTTGTAAAATATTGCGTTCAGGGGCAAATAGTTATTTTTACACTCCGAACGCATTTTTTTATCAATTTTTGAGTATTAAATTCATTTTCTATGGTTTTAAGCTCATTTTTAATTTTCGGTAATTTTTTACGGCCAATAGACATTTTTCTGTATGTTTGACAGTATAAGGGCAAAACAGTCATTTCGCCTTCTGAACATTTTTCGCCATTTTTTAGTCCAAATTCACTTTTATTTTTTTGGGCATATTTTTAAATTTTTCTAACTTTTTGGGGCAAATTGCTATTACTAAATTTATTATTTATATTTTTTTAAAATTTTTTATTTTTTGTGTTTTTGGGAGAGAACATAAATTTTTAATTTTTTTTGTAAATGTAAAGTTGTAATTTTGATTGTCAAGGGCAATTAGGTCTTTTACTAATTTCTTAAAAGATAAGTCTTTTGTGTAGTATAAATAGCCTATTTTTGGGATTAAATAAAAGGGAGAAAAAAAAACAGTATAGTGAGTTTTTAGTTTTTATATTACACAAAGAACACAAAGAACACACTTTTTCCTACATTTACCTTCAAGTTTTCACCAAGAATACCTACTAGGTTTTAGTTCATCTTTAAACCTACACCTAGAACACATAGAACACACACTAGTACATTTTTAAGCCTACACCTACAACACCAAGAACACTTACTAGGTTTTAATTCATCTTCAAACCTACATCTAGAACACCTAGAACACATACTAGTACATCTTCAAATCTATAGCTAAAACACCTAGAACACACACTAATTTATCTTCATACCCTACACCTAGTACCCCAAGAACACACGCTAGTTTATCTCACACAATTATTCACTTTCTCTTTCACACACTACACATACTCTTTCATATATTTCTTACACTTTCTCTCTCACACACTAACACACATACTCATACACTAAAAACACACACCAGATTCATGTGCTCATCATCAACCCAAACACTTCAACCACAACACATACTCGCATACACAACACACAGTAGTTTTTGCACACATGCATTCGCACACACAAACACACATTTAAAATTCAGTCAGACTTGCTCACGCACAATTTCACACATAATTCACACATTCCAGCACACGCTTCACACACAGTCATACAATCTGCAAACATACACACACAGATACACGCACAGACACACAATCACAAACAAACACACTCACACACAAAGTCACATTCACAGACAACTTCGCAAACCTTACACACAGACACATACAATGTTACACACACAGTTTCATAGACCTTATACACAAACACACACACACACACGTTACACATACTGCTCACACACGCAAACATAATCACACACACATTTACACACAGATATACACATAGAAACACACACTGCATGTCCACACCATTCCAGCACACACCATAGATACTATTTTGACACACATTCATAATACAGTCACATTCACACACTGTCAAACTCAGACACGTACCACACACACCACATGTACCACCATTCATACACACAACCACAAATGTCATCACCACCAATCTCACTACAATTGCCACCAAAATTTACAATCTCAGCCTATCAATAACTGTAAATTAAGCCCCAATCATTGAAACTTCCAATTTCACCCTCAATCATCAACCAGCCATTATCACTCACAACACCACCATGCTGTCCAACCACTTGGAACCACTAGCACCTTCATTAGGCCACCTTCCCACAGCCACCCATATAGTCCCACAACCTTTATCAACCCAAAAATCACCAAAAACTACCAATGCAACCATCAAAATAAGCCCAATCCCTTCATCTTCACAATTCACAATTCCACTTTCTCTGACTCATCACTAATGACCATTAGTCAGCCCAAATTATTTGCAACACATTCACTGCCCAAACAACCAATGCCTAGACTTCACAACTCAAACCAGCTCCTCTACCTCCAAGTCCCATTCACCGCCATCCTCCTCTACCAATTACCACCAATAACCATCACAGTCTCCAGCCACTATCACTGCTAGGAATAATCAAGTCAGCCCCACATGCCTTCCACATTCGCAGCAACTCCAACTTAAGACCATCGCCGTCACTAGTTCAAGCCACCACACAATCGTCTTCGCGCACCAATAGCAGCGAATCGCCACTGCAACTGGAGCAAACCGGAGTCGTCTCCATCACTTACGCCACCGAATCAACCACACTACGACTTCCTCTATCCTCAGGAAGATTTCCCGGACCTCTTTCTTTCCTTTTATTTAGTATTTAATTAGTAAATTTGGTTTTGCTCTTTGATTAATTTTTGAGAAAGATTGAGAAAGGGGAGGCCGATTAGCATCTTGGGGGTGAATAAACTGAAAATAAAAATTAATTTTTTGGGGAAGCTATGTTTCTTGAGGGCATTCGGTTAGAGAAAGAGGGAGAAAGACAGAATGAATGAGAAAGAAAAAAATAGAGACACAAATGGAGATAGAATGGAAGAGGAAAGGAAAGAAAGAAAGAGTGAGCAAGAGAGAAGAAGAACAGGTAAAGAGATTAGGATAAATAGAGAAAGGGAAAGGTAGAAAGGAAGAAAAAAGGAAAAAATAGAGAAATAACGAGAGAGAATTAAAGAAAGAGTCAATATTAGAAAATGGAAAAGAGAATCATAAGAGAGAATCAGAGAAGGTTGGAGGATGAAGGAAAGATAAAGACGGAGAGGTCAATCAAAAGGAAAAACAAAGAGGGGAAATAAAAAAGAAATATAAGAAAACAAGGAAAAGAAAAAAAATCTAAGTTTTTAAGAAAAGAATTCTGGAAGATGATTTTGGGGGTGAAATTTTGCTTTGAGAAGCTTTTTGTTTTGAGAGTTGAAGATGATGGCTTTGGGGTTTTTTCTTTTAACATTTCTCTTTTCATTGTGTTTATTTTTCTAATTCAACATTTTGATTAGTTTCGAGACCTGATTTAGTTAGTTTTAATTTAGTTATCTAGTTTGGTCAATTAAGTCGTTTTAGTAAATTAATTTAGTCTGAATTTGGCTAGCATTTTTTTGTTTATTTATTCATTTCATTAATAGTGTATATTTGCATCCGGTCTTGATATCTTGTGCAATATCAATTGACCCCCCAAAAACTGTTTTGTTTTCTACAATTAGGTCTTTGATAATTATAGATTGACCCCCCTTAGTTTTAGTTTCTTTCAATTAAGTATTAGCCAAATGCAATTATGTCTTAGTGGTTGTTGGAATTTACATATTTGTGCCCCAATTGCTGAAATTTATGATTTTATCCCCATGATTGTAGAAATTTAGTACCTCGACCCCAATTTACTGTAATTTTGCATTTCTAATCCCTTAGAATTATGTGAATTTCTAATTTTTATCCCTTAAGGTTTATAAGAATTTAATTTTAGTCCCCTTAGTTGCTAGACATTACATTTTTATCCAATTTGTCAATACTTACATATTTTTAGGTTTTATTTCTTTATATCAAGGTAACTTGACATGTTTTTTTTTTTTTTTTTTTGTATTTTAAGCATTAGTATCGAGTCTTCAAGAAGGTATCCCTATTTCTCGTTAATTTCTCTTTTATGTCCTCCAATGTGCTCCTATGTAATTTTTGTGCATTTTCTTCAATGATTTCTCTTATTTTTACATACTTTTTGCGTATTTGTTTACTTTATGGTATTTGGTTTCGATTTTTATTATTTGGCAAAAATGTAACATAATAGATCATAATTTCTTTTACTTTGGCCTATTTTTGTATTTAGTTAGTCAATATAATAGTTAGGTTATATTTCTTATTTTTTTTATGAATATTTGTGTACTTAGATAGCAAGTGTAATAGATAGGTCATTTTTAAATTTTTTCCCTTTAAAACTGTAGTAATTCCCCTGGTGTAATAGTTAGTGCTTATGTGCTTTTATGTGCTTCGGTGCTTATATGATTTACCGCTTTCATTAGGACTTTTGCATCAAGAAATACCATGCTTACATGTTATATGTTCCTACGTGCTCTTATATGTCTTTATACGTTTATTTGTTTTTTTATTACTATTCATGTTTTACTATTTTTATGTTTTACTATTTTAATTCATGTTTTATGTTGTTCCGTCATCACATTAGTCCAACACTAGTTGTGGTCTTATCACTTCCCCGCTATCCAATGCTATTAGGGAATTCCTAGAAAGGGCTAGTCCAATGCTAGACCATTAGGGCATTTTAGTGATAGTTTCATTCCCCCGTGTGCATCGCATATCATTTCACACACACATTTTCTTTTTTTAGAATTTTCTATTTTTGCATGAATTTTCGTATATTTTATTATCATTATCTATTTTTAAAATTCAGCAATGCATGAAATTTAGGTTGCAATTCCACTTAGAAGTTTGATTATTTTGTGTACTCCGAATAGAAATGGTCGTCTACTCATGAGGGAAACAGTGGATTGACAGGCCGTTCTCCCCTCTGTGAGTAGAAAAATATCAGTCACGAGTTATTAGTTCCCCGCACTCGTTATGTTGCATTTCTCCCTTTATCACTTATTATCTATATTATTATTTTTCTTTTCTTTTTGCATTTCATTTTGCAGAGACACTCGTGACTCCCTCGAGCTTTCGACTCGGGTTTCGTAATTAATGCAATAATTCTGACCAAGTCTCGACGGGATATTTCGACCCTCTCGATGCTTACATTTAGATTTAGAAATTTCATTCATATAGATACATCCAAACACGATAGATCTCAGGATTAATTTAGAAAAATTTGATTAAGTCTCACAACTAGTTTCAGTTAGGTTGAAAGTGTGCCTTAGACGTAAACCTTTGCCTTCCCTTTCTTCAGATGTGACTCTCAGACATTTTTCTCTCGTTTTTCGTAAATCGGAGTAAAAAAAGGGTTTTTAAATATTTTTTAAAAATTTTTATTTTTTTTGTTAAATGATTTATTGGGTGACGTGGTACAACCAAACTCGATATCAAGTGGCGAATTTATTTTTTAATAAAATAAAATCCTTTTTCAAAATTAGTTGGCCAAAACTGTCACACTTTTAGTCCCGGCCTTATTTTTATTTAAAAATACTATTTTTCCTAAATAACCCCTTTTTAGTAAAACACTCGATTTTTTCTCACACCCACACAGTTTTTCTAAAAACTTATCTTTTTAAAAAGGATTACTGGATTGGATCGCCTTTTCAGAGCACGATAGTCACGACCCCACTATGCTATTGATTTTGGGATGCGACAACAATCACACAATTGATCAAAGCATTTGTGGTAACCATTACTAAAGGAATAGACAGGATTCCCTGCCTCATCCAGATGATTGATTGGGACGCGTTTGAGTGGTTTGATTTTCTGAACTAGTTGGACTACATGTTGTGGAAATGACAAATCTTTATTTCCAATTGGAGTGGTGCATTTCATAGGCTCTTTGACAGTACTAGAGACTTTTTTGGCGAACTTGTCAACCAACTTTTCATCTTGATAATCCTTAGAGTTGATCATCTTACACGAGACAAGATTGTCATTGACAACTTTTCATCTAGATGACAAACACTTTGTTTAAACTCATGACTCGTTTGAACATTGGGGGCAACACCTTTCTTTTCTATCATTCTCTCTTTTCTCTTCCACACCATCCTACTCCTTTTTAGTGAATTACTCGTCTTGTGAGATGGATGAGAGTTTTGTTTCCTCCTCCGAGTAACAAAAGTCCATCCTTCATCGTCGAGGTCATTATATTTTGAAAATATGGATTTTGAGTTCCTTTTGACTTGAAGGTTATCCGATGTTTAGAGGGAAGATAGTCACTCTAACTTCAATAGGAGGAAGTGATCTAAACCTAATAGCATATGGCATAACGGCTTCCTAAACTTCTTCAACAAGCTTTTCAACTCCACAGGTTTTGATGAGCCAGAACTAATGCTCGTTTGATACACACTTGATTTATCCTCCTCAAGTAAGATCTTTCATTATTTAGCTAGTTCCATGACTTTGTCTTTGAAGATGAAACACTTTTGGATAGGATGCCCCATCAAGCAATTGTACTTGTAATAGTCGTTAGTGCTTTTTTGCTTTGTTAGGTCTAATCATTCCAGGCAGAGTAATTAGATTCAACTTTAACAAGTCATCAAACATACCAGGGATATTAGAATCAAGAAAGAGGTAATCCTTTTCTTGCATGTCCTTTAGGGTCGATTGTTTTTTCTTTTGTTCATGTTGAGTTTTACTATTTTCATCTTCCTTCTTTGTTGTTTTAGCAATGATCTTGAAGGGCACCACACTTGTGGTTAGTGATTCCTTCTTTTCACCTTTAACAAGAGGCTTATCTCCATTCTATATTTCTTGCTTCTCCGTGTCTTTTTTAGGAGCAGGCATAGGTGACTCTTGCCCTTTAAGGTTGAACCCCATATTATGAGCCTTATTCACCAACTTATCAAAGATGTCTGGTTTTATTGACGTGCATTTGAAAGTTCAATCATACTCACAATTCTCCTTGTGCTATAGAATCGGTTAAGAAATTCTTGCTCCAGTTGCTCCCAACTGTCAATGGAGCTAGGTTCAAGATCTAAATATACCAGTCAAACGCGTTACCTTTCAATGAACGCACAAACTGTTTGACCAACAGGTCTCCATCAGTTCCAGCATTGTTGCACGTCTCCAAAAAGTGTGCAACATATTGTTTAGAATTGCCCTTGCCATCAAATTGTTGAAATTTAGGTTGATATCCAACAGGCATCTTCAAGGCATTAACTTTCGCAGTGTATGATTTGGCATAATTGTGGGATGATTTCGAAGCTCTATTGAATTTGTCTTTGATTGTTCCTTCAATGACCTCCTTGAGATGATTGATGTCCATGGTTCCTTAAGGAAAACTGAGACATTTTTTGTCGCATTTGACTTTGATGGCTCCTTCGCTTTGAAAGAGGCCTTAGCATCATCATGGGTTTCAGCTTGCTTGGGTATGAATGAACCACTTTCATCAGTATTCTCGATCTTATCCTTCAATTTGGCAATCTTGGCATCTTGACTTTGCATGCGCATAACAAATCCTTCAACAGGTTTCATCATGTTGGCAAGTTGTTCCTCTATGGTTGTGGCATTTGCCATCACGATGGGCATTATCACAAAAGTTGTTGTATGGCTTTCGCCATTAACATACGCAGCACAAGCCCCATGGCCACTATTCTTTGTTGGGATGGCAGATGTCTCTACCATAGCAACAGTATTACCCTTCATAACCTTTTGCGCCAACACCTTCGTTTCGCTCCTTATCATTAGTCCATCATATGGCACCTCTCAACTTGCAGGGGCAAAGAAGGTTGAATCTTTTAAAGCAACAACTCTGGATCGAACAGCAGAAGAACTCTTTTTGCTTGAATCCATCGTTGAATTCTTGGAACAAGATCTTTTAGGAAGAGAGAGATAAAAGGCAAGATCTTTCTATAGTGTTGTCAAATCCTCACCTATTTCACTCATCAATCTGCTCATTGCTCAACAATTAAAACAAATAATCTACTTAGTTGCCAAAAAGTTCTTGGGTAATCAATAATAAAGGACTAGTGAGTTCCATTGTATTGTGCATATGCCTATGTGTGTGTACACATATATATAGTAAAAGAATATATGTGTCACGCCTCGGGCCCGTGGGCCCAACATGCGACTAGAGTCTGAGCAGCCAAATCTAACTTTTGGGCTCCGTCCTCGCTATCCCAAAATGGATATCCCAAGTTGGACTTGAGTGCTCAGACTCAACTTATACATTGGTCCATGTTATTTCACTTTCCGATGTGGGACGGGGTATCACATTCACCCCTCCTTATCAGGCTTTGCGTCCTCACAAAGCCCAATCCATATTATAATCCGAACTGTCCACTCGGTTGTGTCAGATTCTAGAGGTGGCTCGTACGGGCTTTAGAGATGGCTCTCGTCCTTAAGTCGACGTAGCACTTAGCCCCGCACAGCACTTAGTTCCTCCACTTCCTTGCGTAGTCCTGCCCAATACCATAGGCCCAGTCTCACCCTGTGCAAAGACCACACGAGGTTCGCTCTGATACCATTCTGTCACGCCTCGGGCCCGTGGGCCCAACATGCTACTAGAGTCTGAGCAGCCAAATCCAACTTTTGGGCTCCGTCCTCGCTACCCCAAAATGGATATCCCAAGTTGGACTTGAGTGCTTAAACTCAACTTATACATTGGTCCATATTATTTCACTTTTCCGATGTGGGACGGGGTATCACAATATGTACAATACATACATACGTATGTACATATATATGTGTGTGTACACACATATATAGGTATTATGTGTGTACACACATATATATATGTACGTACGTATGTATGTATTGTACGTATATTCTTTTACTGAATTTTATTTCTTTTCCATTACTATTAATAAAAGTTTGTGTGTACACACATATATGTATGTATGTATGTATTGTATGTAAATTCCTTTACTGAATTTCATTTCTTTTCCATTACTATCAATAAAAGTTTGTGTGTATATATATTTGGTTAAAATTGTATATACACATAGACACATATGCACACACACACATAAATATACATATGTATGTATGTGCGTATGTGTGTATGTATTGTACGTACATTCTTTTATTCAATTTCATTTCTCTCCCATTACTATCAATTAAATGTGGGCATGGACCAGTTAAGTGGTCCATACACTCAATATTCTGACAAGAATTGCTTGTATCATTTCACCTAATTTACTAATCGGATTTGACCCTCATTAGTTGGTTGACTGTTTATCATCTACCTAATTAAAGAGGGTCGAGTACCGCAGGTAACTGAAACTGCATAGTATTAAATTAATTTGACAAAATATATAAAAAATATTACAACATAAATACTTGTTCAAATTTAAAAAATTTCTTGTACAATTTTAATTATTTTGAAAAATAAACATTTAAATTACAAATTGAAACTCGTGCATCCATTCTCTTTTAAAGTTAAAAATTAAAATTTTTTCACAATACAAGTAAAAAATACTTACGTTGTTTTCCATATCCCGTATTCAAGTTATATGAAAGTAATCTTTTAATTAGTATTAAGAAAATGTAGGATATTCAAAGTATAAAAACAAAGAATAATATACAAATCAAAGAAATAAATAGAAAAAAAATCAAATATCATATTTAAGTTTTTTTATTTTTTCTTAAACTTGAAAATAAAACGATTTACTACTCCTCAATTTCTCTATAATATTTACAAATATTAATCTCTAAGATATATATGTGGACCGGTTCAATTAATCATGATTTTTAAAAATTGATACCCGAAACGCAAATTGCTTTTGTAAGTGAGGTTTGGTTAACTTGACCACTTTCAAGATTTGGTTCAATTACCCTTGTTCTTTGAATTGACTGGTTATTGCTGTTTTTTTATTTTCTTGTTATTTTTGCCCAACCTCACTATCAATAAAACACTGTAGCATAATGTAAATGGAATAAGGAAAAAAAAATTTGATAGCTAAAATTTAGTCACTATTTGTCTATAAAAAAACTATAATTGGACAATATAATTAATCTTTAATCAAAGGAAATGTTGGAAGGAGAGGAAATAGTGGAAAATAAAAAGTAAAGTTTTAATTGAGGTGCATGATTAAAGGAGTCAACAAATATTTATATTAATTTTGTTCCATATTTATCATACCAAAATTATGAAAAATAAAAATTATATAAAAAATAAAAAGGTAAATTATAGGAAAGCTATCCAAGGACATTGGGGGTGTGTGTAATAGATTCTTAATAACGTATGTACATATGTAGGTTTGTATAAAATTGTTAACTGATGTCTGCATCTCTTTTACAGCATTGGAAGCAGAATACATTGAAATCTGATTTCCTTCTTTTTTTTTTTTTTTGGGGGGGGGGGGGGGGGGGGTGGGGATGTACAGATATCGAATTGGAGATATTTTTATGGTGACAGGTTTCTATAATAATTCTTCTCAAGTTAAGTTTATTCGAAGGCGACATGTGGTTTTAAGTGTTGATGTGGATAAAACGACCGAAGGAGACCTCTTCAAAGCAATTACAATAGCCACGCGCATCACTGAACCACCTGGGCTGCGTCTTGCTGATTATAGTAGCTATGCAGACACATCTTCACTTGCAGGTCGCTATGTACTCTTTTGGGACTTCCAATGAAAGACGATGATGACATACCTGAACTTGCCGTGGTTAAAATGGAGCAATGCTGCAATACGGCGTAGCAATCACTAGATATGATGTAGAAGATACTTAGAACCCGAAGCGCAATTGGCCCTTTGGAAATTAGAGTTGTTAGAAATGGGACATTCAATGCACTCACAGACTATTTTCTTTCTCAGGGAACCTCTTTCAGTCAGTACAAGACACCTAGGTGCATCAAGTCTGAGAAGGCCATTCAGATGTTGAATTTACGGGTGAGGAAAATTTTCCAGCAATGTCCTTCCAAATCTAGCAGCTTCGATCTGATGAACTTTTTTGGGTATGTTCAGGATTTGAAATGTAAAGATTTATATATGATTCAGGATTTGAAATGGAAGCTCCGAAAAAATAAATTATCAATTCTTTTATGGTTCCTGTTAAGGCAACATAAAAGAATTTCGCTAACATAATTGTAAATTGCATGTGAGAAAAAATCTGTACAATCACCATGGTCGACGCTTTAGCTAATGATGGTTGCCAGATGCAAAGAACATTATTCATGTAGATGGTTGTTGTTGCTAAATGCAAGGAACATTCAAGTTCGTTATTGGGGTCATACTCTAAACCTTAAAATTTTATTGGTATCATTTAAAATTTAAATGGTAAAATGATCATTTAATTAATACTTTGTTAAACTGTTAGTCTTAAGTAACTCCATTAAGCAAAATGTTAAACTATATGCGAGATTGAGTTTGTGTTTTTGAGTTTGGACAGCAATTTGAGATAAAAAAAGTATACTTCAGAAGGCAAATTGAGATTTTTAGAATAGTTTAGATAGCAAAATAGATTTTGCCCAATTTTACTAGGACCATTCAGGGCAACTCCAAATTGTTGTGGGCACTTTTTGTCCTTTCCTGGGGGGGAAGGAAGGGTTTTATTTTCAGGGGAATGAAGAGGGTGCAATCTGAAATCACGGGCTATCTTCCAGCAGAGTAATGAGCTTTATCAATGAAATCGCAAGAACACGGGGTCAGTTAGGTATTGTATTTGAGTTCATCTTACACAGTTATTGCCAAGCAACCTATAAAATTACAATTGGAACTAGAGGAACAGACGAGAAGAGAAATCTACTAATTCTGACAATGCAACTTATCATGCGAATCAAATGGTAGAAAGATTATTTGAGCAGCCAAAACTAATGCAATTATAGCTAAACGGAAAGAAAACACAGCTAAATCTCTACATCTAGAAGATATACCCAAGGGGGAAGGTAGAGAATGAAAAACAGAATGGAAAGGCTGGGTCTTCATTATATCCTTGACAAAAGGTACAGTCATGATTCTTAAATTAGTCACTCCTGGTTATCACTGGGAACAGTGATTCCAACTTGGGCACGATTTGCAGCTGAAAGAGACGAATGAACAGAATTAACGTCACATTCCAATCAAGAAGAAAAGAATCATGTTCTTAAAAGAAATGAGACAATAATTTGTCGTTATCATTAATTGAGTCCCACTTATATCCAACTGTTTACAGGGGAAGGAATGAATTTTGAAACTGTCTGCAGGAAAAGTTCGGTTCTGAGATTTTGTGAAGTCATCTTGCTATTCAATTTTATTTTACTCCATAATTTTGGTCAGCTATCAACCATTCTTCTCATGGACCAGTATCTGTAAGCTTTTCAAAATTTTGAGCGCTCAAACAGAAAGAATCCAGTATTTCTTCACAAACCTAAGTTATAATAAAGCTATCTCATTTACTAGCTTCAATAAAGAGAATACCTCAAGAAAATTGAATATTAAGATGCAGTCAGCCTTATTTGGATAAAAAAATCATAACGAACAAAACTTCTCAAAAAAAAAAAAAAAAAACTAGAAACACAACCAGAATGCTTCAGAAATTTCATACTCACATCGGAAAGATGATCCAGCAAGACAAGTAAGTCTGGACTTTGTTTTAGCCTCAGTAAGTGGATTTGGTTTCTCCATGTTAGCCATGCGAATATCCCAAACACGAATGACACCATCAGATGAAGCAGATGCTATTATGTAAGGATCCTCTTTAGAAGAAGCACCATCACTGTGGGAGAGCACAACAACAGCTTTCACACGAGCTGAATGTGCATCTTCAATTCTATATGCAACCTTTCCAGAATGTATATCCCATGCTGTAATACTCCTATCCTCTCCACCAGTAAACAGTATTCCATCCTGCTGACTGTTCAGTTAGTTTTCAAAATTGCAGAAAAGCAAGGAAATACACAAGCAAGTAACTTCATTTCAACATATAAGATGCACAAGTTTATAAACTACCTGGGGGGGGGGGGGGGGGAATGCTTCCCAGTGATCAAAGGGTCAGAAGGACTAAAGACACAGCACAAAGCTGTGAATAAGCCAACAGATGCACTGGGAAACTCGTGAAAGGGTATTAAGTGCAAGAAACAGAGATTTAATAGTAATTTAAGACCAAAAATAATGGGAAATTGTACAAACTCTGAAATAAGAAAGCAATAAAGAACTTTAGGAATCAGTGCTAGAAACCATTAGTATCACAGCCAAGGCAAGATAATACTAGTAATCAAAAAAGGTTCACTATTCAAGTCTAATGCAAAAAACTATAGTAGACACCAAACAACGAACTTCCCATAACATAGCTATATTACTCAAGCACCCCTACCAAAAAATGCAGAAAACTTAGAAAAAACTAAATTCCTACTAGTATACTTAAATAAAGGCTCTTTAATGTGACTTGATCCAACTCCCAAACAGACTCCTTGTCCTCTCAGACATGCCAAATCAGAGCTTGGGTTTTCGAAGGATCCTTGCCATGCCTGTTGATTTCTGCCATTTGTCTCTATGAACCAGTGATTCGCTTCATTCAAAGTGAAAATTTCTTTCTAAAAAGAGAATAGAATACACATAACATTTACAAGCATGCAGAAAATGACAAGACATTACTTATATCAGTTCTCCAACTACTGCACTTTATTTCTGGGGGGGACTAAGAAAGTGGATTAACTCATGAGGCTTATGCAATGCTTAGGACCCGAAATTATGGAGGGATAACAAATACCATCAGACCTATCCTATCTAGCTGTGATTATACTGTCACGTGCACTGGTGCACTAATTCTGAGAAGTTTGAACAACTACCAACATTAGTCACTCAGCAGAGCTTACACAAGGCAATACCAAAAGATCATCATAGGTATTATATTATACACTTCCAGTTTTTTGTCTAAAGATCTGTCATCTATAAGCCCAATTTGAGCAAGATGAATAAGCATTATTAGTCATTGAGCTCGAACAGGTAGAATCTAATATATGAGGCGAACATGAGAAATAATTCTGAGCTATGAATAGCTCATAAAGAAAATCATCATTTTTCATAAATCAATCCTACTCAGTAAATTGGGATATATTTATAACATTGTACACATCCGACAAATAAATTATGAAACACAGAACAGCCCGAAAAACTGTAAAAATAAATTTAAGGAAATTAAAAAGCTTACATCTCCGGGGGCGGCACAGAGAACCCTTTTGTTGTTATCCAATTCAGCAACAATTTTGGCATCCTCTGATTCATGTATACTAATTTTGCCATCCACTACCATAAAAAACTTCTCCCCACCCTCATTAAACCTCACAATGGAAGCTTCTTTTCCCAGTCGACAACAAAAACTCCTCCTTCCTCTCACCAAATTCACCATCGCCAAGCACTCGTCACGCCCCACCGACAAAGCCAGCCTGCCAGAAGGGTGGACAGAGAGATCATTCACTCCCTTTTTGTGCACGTTCTTTACGGTTTTCAAATGGACAAAAGGGTCGGCGTCGTAGATGATGACGGCGCCGTCATCCGCGGCGGCGATGAGGTTCCGAGGGAGGGCGACGGAAGAAGAAGGCGGGGTGAAGAACGAGAGGGAAGTGATGCCGGAGGAGTAGTGAAGGGAGCCGATTTCGGAGCAAGTTGAGAGGTCGTAGATTTTGATGGTGTCGTCGAAGCCTCCGGTGACGGCAGCGGAACCGGAAACGGCGGCGCACTTGATTGGGGAGAGGTGGGAGGGGAAGGAGAAGAGGGGAATTAGGGAGAAAGATTGAGGGTATTTATGGGATTTTAGTTTGAACCCCCAGATGAAGCGCTCATAAGAGCCTGCTATTAGACTCATCTTTTTATTTGGAGAAGAGAAGAGAAGAGGAGAAGAGGAGGAGGAGGAGGAGGAGAAAGAGGAGAAAGCGGAGCAGTGGACGACAACGGCAGGGGTTTAATGTCTTAAACCCTCGCCTTAACAACAGCTAGCAAAGCGGTTGTTTTCAAGCTCGAACCGGCCATTGAACCAGTAGACTAATTGGTTCGTTGGTTATTGGTATTGGTACTATCGATTCCACCAGTCAAATCAACTGATTTTTTATTTGTTTAATGAAAAAGTAATGAATAATTTTTAAGTTTTAGTCACAAATTTTGCCACAACAATGAAGGTTAATACTACTCCGAAAAATTAAACTAACCAAAATTTAAAAAATTAATAGTATAATCTAAAAATCGTTTTACCAAATTAATTCAGCTTAATTTATTCACGTTTTATGACCACCCGACTTTATTGTACAACGACCCAACCAATTGATTGCTTTCCAAGTAAACCAATTGAACCTATTGATCCGGGTTGATTACAAAACACTGGTTAACATCATTACTTTTAAACTCGTTCAAGAAATTCGACAATGTAGGAGATTGGGCAAAAAGTCCAGTTATTAGAACAATGATGTCACATTATAAGGTAACACAACATATCAGTCCTCTTTTCAAATAGTCTGTTTCTTATAATTTGAAATTTGATTAAGTTTGGACAATTTCGAATATTAGAGCTAGTACAGTTGAATTATCTTTAAATGATCGCAATATCTGTTGAAAAAGAATTAAGTTGATTAAATAGGTTATGGTGTGCGTGGATTTTCTTTTGATTACAAAAAACAAGAGACAAAATGAAATGTCTAAACTTTACCAAACTAATCTGAAATGAATCGATAGGGGATGGATGGATGGTTCATAATAATCAAAAGTTCGGTGTTGGTTTGGTATTGTACAAGCCAAAATTTAAGGTTCGAATTGGAAAAAAAAGTACCACTGAGTTCAAATGAAGTAACGCGTTAGAACACCTCAACTCAAAGGAGGATCACATAACCTAGAGCAAGAAAATTCAGTGAACAGATCTGCCTTAAAATTGCTCCATACAAATAAGTGATTTTCAAATAAAATTAGAGCATGAATTTAAAGCATTAAGGGATTTGTAATAACTGAACATTTGCACATTTGTGATTGGATTAAAGCAATCACTTCATCTAGTCATACAAGAAAGTGAGGGATCATGCTTTAACATGATCCTATGACGCATTACCACACTTACCCAGAAATCAGAAAACGTGAAAGCAAATTAATAAGAACGTGCCTAAGTTAAACTCAGTTAACTCATACTATTACTTTTATTAACAGAATGAAACCATAATTTGAAACAAAATGCACTATCTGCTTAACAAACTAGTCAGGAAGAACAAAACAACCTTACAAATAAAAAGGAACTAAATAGAACTCAGGTCAAAAGTAGACACATTTGGAGTAGACACATTTGTTTGAATGTTACAATACTCAATTTGCTCGACGTGAGAGTAGTGCTAAATTGCTAATTTCGTAAGTTGAACACTGGAGAAGTGTTTTCCACTACTGCAGTAAATATAGCCAGAGATGTATAAATACCTTCTTTTCAACTCAGATAACCTTGTATAATCAGGCTTGACTAGGCAATACCTTGCTGGAAAATCTCCCCACCACCCCTGAGTTTAGTATCTCAATGGCTTTTTCCGACTTAATGTTTTTAGGTGTCTTGTATTGGCTTAAAGATGTCCCTTGAGAAAGATAAAAATCCATCAGCACATTGAACGTTCCTTGTTTCACCACTCTAATCTCCAAGGGACCAATGGTATTGCTCTGATTCCTCAATGTCTTATATTGCAGATCCAAAGATTGTTCCACTATACTGCAGCACTGTTCCATTTTACCCTCATCAAGTTCAGGTACTTCATCATTTGCTCTCAGTTGAAGCTCCCAAAAGAGCACATAGTGACCAGGAATGGAGGATGTGTCAGAATAGCTAGTGCAATCCGTAAGAAAGAAACCAAGTGGTTCAAGAACACGCATAGATAATGTAACTGCTTTATAGAGGTCTTCTTCGGTTGTTTTATCCGTGTCAATACTCAAAACCACATTTCTCCTTCGAACATATCTGAACTGGGGAGTGTTATTGTGAAAATCTGTCACCATGAGTATATCCCCGATTCTATATCGATATAACCCTGAAAAGAAACAAAAGGGAAAAAAAAGATTTAGGACTGTTATTGGCATAAAATATTGCAAAGATACTATTTTGACAATAATCTAGATGATATAGCACTTAATATTTTCTAATTACGAGCCACAACAACTGTTACTATACTATCTTGTTCAATTTTTGGTGACTTACTACTAGGAGGAAGAGGAGAAAGAAAAGGATAAAAGAAAAGAAAATAAGAATCAAACTTTAACAAATTTAATATCATGAAAAGTGTTACGCATGACAATTGTCTAAGGTAACTGTTCAAGTTAACTGGAAATGGTCGGTATCACTACTTTGAAACATAATAAAAAGTTCAGGATGAAAGTAACCCAAAAAAGAAAAAGAAAAAAAAAAAGTTCAGCAGTCAAAGATGCAACATAATCCATAGTTATGTAATTTAAACAATAACTTTTCATAAGACTGTCTTATGTATATAAACTCTAGTCACTCAAAGGCAGATAGGGTCAAATCACAAGTATGAAGATATTACCTGTAAAGGTTGTCACAATGAGTTCATAGTGCTGGCCAATTTTCACATTCGCAAGATCCACAATGCAATCCTTCAAATGACCATCCTTCTCGTTCATGCTGTTTGGATCTTCATGATTGCCAATTGGTAAGAATTCATAGTAAGCCATGTTTGGTATAAATGTGTACGAGATATCATAAGCACTGCACAAAGGTTTCAAATTTATCCCAAAACATCCCTCTGAAGAAACATAAACTGATGAAACAACAGGTAATCCACCAGTATAGAACTCAAGTGCCGGGATGTATTGTGCCATGGACCCAGTAATAATAGCGTAGACATACTTGGTCCCAGGCCATATCTTCTTAATTATACCTTCCCATGATTTTCCTTTACACTGAAGTTCAAGTGAATCTGCCAAATCAGGCATTTGTTTGCTTAAAATCAAAGAGACGGCCTCCCGGCAATCAGGATCAGTAATCCAATCGCTGATTTGTCCAGTTCTTATGTTTGAACAGAGTTCTTGCCAATGTAGCTCCAAGAATTTGATTATCCGAAGAAAACCTGATGCGAAAAATGTGCCAATGCTCACTACATGATCTCGCTGCACAAGACCACAAAGTAATTGACCATACATGCTCTGCTTGGTATCTTCACAGAATGTGACCTGAGAATTTTTATCTTTTCTGCTCCGCATATCGCTTTTTGTAGATGTTCTTGCCACTAAACCACCAGGGGTATGGATATCCGGACTGAAAAAAACAAAGAACAATGGCTTCCCTTCTGTGAAGCCCTGAAGATTCCTGGATTGAAACAGCTGAACATTCAATATTGTTGATTCGACTCTTTATGTTTCTCGTGAACAGAAGTTCTCTGAAACAAAAATCAACGAACTATAGACGTATTGCACTCACTTGTTTTGAACAACAGAAAGGAGACAATAGAAGAAGGCCCTACGCCCTTGCTCTGCATCAGTTTTTGGAATCCACTTTTGCTTCCCACCTGAAGTTCCTGAGCTGCTAATGAAATTACATTAAAAGGCCTAACAGAAAACAAGATTCAGGAAATACAAAAGAAACAACTCTCTCATTCATCCTCAAGGACCACAACTGTGAGATAAGACTGCCACTCACACACACCTAATCTCATTTACCTTATGAGAAGCTCCGTTATGGATTCAGCAGTTATTATCTCGGATGGCTCTCCATCAATGGCAATTCGGTCAATGTAAAGCCTGATATCTTCATAATCTACAACAGGAACTCTATCCTTGAAAAGTTCCTTATCAGGGTTACCATCTAGAAAACCTTTTAAGTACTCAGTGTTTCCATTTTTAACCAAAATCTCTTCTAGAACCTGTTTTTGTATATGACGAGCATTGCTGGTTATGTCCTCCAAAATCTTCATACCAGCTTCAACATTTGTTGGATCAAAAGTTGGCAGCATTCTGATCAAAGTAAATGCAGGATTTTAGTTGACCACCATCTCTAGGATAACATAGATTCACAAATTTTGGGGGCGGACTTCTACAAGGATATGTTCATGCCAGTATGAAGCAATTCTAGATAAGCATGCTAATTTACTATTCATCACTTGCACAATCCAAAGATATCAAATATTCCCTTATAATTTCTAGGAGCTCTAAATTAAGGGATGTCCGCAATGTAAAATCATTAATCTTACAATAGTATTATGTAATTCCAATATTGACAAATCACAGTAACCGCTATCAGGAAAAAAAAATTTTTTTTTGTTCCTTCCAATATGAGCTCAAATTAGATACTAGTTGAATTGCTGAATGTCAATCTACACTGAACTTAATGCTTAGTCCTTTACCAACTAAAGTAACTAAATAAGAATTTTTAATCTATTTACACAGTAGCAGTGAAATTATTTCATTAACATGCCAATCTGTCAGCAAGGATGAATAGCTATTAGCTCAAATATTTTAATCTTCAATTCATCTGCAATCTGCAAATATATTTCATTCAATGATATACAGATATTATATCCATTCATCATCTAAATATCAAGAAAAGAATCAAAGATGATATGAAATGAAAGAATTAATCAAATACCTTACAGAAACTTGAGATAGTGTGCGAGATAACCGGTGAAGATGAAGCGTCTGAGGCCTATTTTATCTACTGGTGTCTTCAAAAGATGTGAAGCTGTCTGAAATTTTGCAGGACCAGGGGAGATGCAGAGGTAATTATTGTCCTGAAGTCAAAAGTGGACAATTAATGAACATCGGTCCACTGTGGTTTTGAGATGTGACAATTTTTTATTGCTTTCACCAATATCACCCGGAGCAGTTCCCGGGGGGACTCCTTCTGTTTCTTTTTTCCATTGTTTAAGAGTTAATTAT
Organism: Mitragyna speciosa; assembly: GCA_024721245.1. NCBI lineage: Eukaryota > Viridiplantae > Streptophyta > Magnoliopsida > Gentianales > Rubiaceae > Mitragyna > Mitragyna speciosa. The sequence continues at coordinate 20,753,800 of CM045560.1, read as the reverse complement.
GTAAACAAAAATTATACTTTGTTTATATAATAAAAACCAAATAAAAGAAAACCTCTAAACCTTAAGGACAAAATCTCAATTCTAAGTTGTTATTTATCGCTTTGATATTGATCAAGTATAAAATTGTGGAGGTAAAATTTCATAAATAAATGCAACCCAATTTTACCATTTATTTTAACTTGGACCAGAGTGGACGATTAGTTCAATTAATTGAATCGAAAACCAATCAATAGTCCAATTTAATGTATACGTCCAAACCTGTTTTATCTGATTTTTCATTAGTTCTATATTTTTAATATTGATTATATTAGTTTTCATTCATACTTTTATTATCATATAAAATAAACTGATACCAACCTAGTTGAGCCGATTGAATTGGGAAAAATAGGAAACCGGTCAGAATACTGATTCAATCTCTAATTTCGATTTAAAAATATTGTTACTTTGTCATATTTTAAAGCACAAAGCAATCAATGCACAAACTATTTTTTGAACTCTTCCCTCCCAAGGCTTGAGGATTTTTTGCTTTCACTTTGAGTTTTTCAATACTATAAGCTTTTTTATTTTTTTCTCTTTGAGTTTTTTATTTTTTTTCTAGTTGCATGTCACAACATACCATGCTTTACCAGCAATAAAGGGAGAATAATAAAACATAAACATTTTTTTAACACTAAAATTATAAAATAGTTTATTAACTAAATATCCAATATTATTTTAATCATTCGGTTCCATTGACTAATGGTCAAATTAACCATGGTTGGCAATATTGCCAAAGTAGAGATTTTATTGCCAGAACAAGTTTTATTAAAATACCAACATTGTCCTTCACAATTAACATCATATATTCTTACAAAACATTAATCAATTTGTGCCAAAATCAACCCGGTCTTTCTCATTCTCTTTCCAAATCAACTCTCCCACCTCTCTCTCTCTCTCCCTCTCCCTTTCTTTCGCTTTTATGATTCTTGCTTTCTATCTCTCCTATATTTTCCTTTTTCTACGTTTTTTAGAATTTTATCACAATTTTTTTCCTTTGATATTGATCAAGTATAAAATCGTGGAGGTAAAATTTCATACATATATGCTACCCAATTTTGCCATTTATATAACTTAGACTAGAGTGGACGACTAGTTCAATTGGTTGAATCGAAAACCAATCAATAGTCCAATTTAATGTATACATCCAACCCTATTTTATCTGATTCTTAATTAGTTCTATATTTTTAATATTGATTATATTATTTTTCATTTATATTTTTATCATCATATAAAATAAATTGATACTAGCTTGGTTGAGCCAGCTAAATTGGGAAAAACAGGAAACCAGTCAGAACACTGATTCAATCTCCAAGTTTGATTTAAAAATATTGGCTCTATTTGGATATGATTATTTGGAGTGTTTTTTGAAGATTATTTGAAAAAATTATTTAGATTGTTTTTTGTTGACATTTTAGAAAATGTGAAAAAGTGTTTGAATGTGAAATTTTTTTGATATGACATAATGATGATTTAAAGAAGTAGACGTCCGCTTTGTTGTCCGCTTAAAGAAACGGACGTTCGCTAAGACATTTTTTATCTTAGCAGACGTTTACTTAAAGAAGCAGATGTCTGCTTAATAAAATAGATGTCCGGTAAGACATTTTTGTGTCTTAGCGGACGTTCGCTTAAATAAGCGGACGTTCACTTTGTTGTCTGCTACAACGTCCACTTCGTCGTCCAACCTCAAAACCTACAAAAAATGAATCTCATTTTGTTACTCGCAATTTTTTCAGTTTTTCTAAACAAATTTTGAACACAAACATGCTTGTTTTTGTGAATAATTACAAAAAAATCTCTAAAGTTTATTTAAAATTTCAAATGAAAATTTGGTGGAAAAATTTGGTGAAAAAAATTTGACCAAAAATTTTGCATGCTAAACACAATTCCAAAAAATTTTCCCAAAAATCTCCAAAAAATGGCATCCAAACGGAGCCATTGTTACTTTGTCATATTTTAAAGCACAAATCAATCAATGCACAAACTATTTTTTGAACTCTTCCCTCCTAAAGCTTGGGGACTTTTTGCTTGCACTTTGAGTTTCAATACTATAAACTTTTTTATTTTTTTCACTTTGAGTTTTTTATTTTTTTTTCTAGTTCCACGTCACACCATACCATGCTTTACCAGCAATAAAGAGATAATAATAAAAAATGAATTTTTTTTTAACACCAAAATTATAAATTAGTTTATTAACTAAATATCCAATATTATTTTAATCATTTGGTTCCATTGACTAATGGTCAAATTAACCATGGTTGGCAATATTACCAAAGCAGAGATTTTACTGCCAGAACAAGTTTTATTAAAATACCAACATTGTCCTTCACAGTCAACACCAGGTATTCTCGTAAAACAATAATCAATTCTGAAACAAAATCAACTTAATCTTTCTCATTCTCTTTCCAAATCAACTCTCCCACCTCTCTTTCTCACTCTCCCCCTCTCTCTCTCTCTCTCTTGCTCGCTCAACAATTCCTGCCTCTCTCTCCCTTTCTTTCCCTTTTACGATTCTTGCTTTCTATCCCTCCCATATTTTCCTTTTTCTACATTGTTTTTAGAATTCTATCAAAATTTTTTCCACCTATCTCCTTCTCCGGTAAGTTTTCTTTTTCTTTTTAACTTTTTATATTTATCCTTTTGCACATTTGAGCACATAATCCCCGTTTGTAAAAATTTATGTAACACAGTGATAATCATCTTTGTGAAATTGTACGACAGGTATCATTTAATTCGCAGGTAACGTATATGAGAAATGTATGCATAAATTTATGTAATATATTGATAATAATCTTTGTAAAATTGCATAACAAGTATCCTTTTACTTAATCACATGTAAGGTGAATGAGAAGTTTTAATCGCATATAAGGTGAATGAGAAGTTATTATTATATTTATTAATACCCCATGTAGCCCTGTAACAGTCATATTTTCATTGCAATATCTTGTGTGGAAATTTTAGAAGCAATCTTCATAAATATTTTTGTAGTGGACACTTCATGAATGAGATGATGGTCATTGCTTGAAGTTGCTAAAAAGTTGTTCCAGAAAGGTAATAGTTGTAGATGCACTGCTTCCTATGATTCCTAATGTAACGCATGTGTGAAAATCACTAGCCAATTTGATCTCATAATGATGACTCTTTACGCATCAAATTTTCGTGTTTGCAAAATTTAACAAACAAGAAAAGAGCGAAAAATATAGAAAATTTAATATACAATCTCTGTAGAATCATTCGATTCTCTTCTTCGAACTTAGATTCGAAGGTTTGAGGCTTGTTCTCGAATTGGCGTTGATTTCTTCAAATCTAAATATGGAGACTCGAAGAAAGAACATTTGACCTTTTCAAATCTTGATTTGAGAAGACTTGAAAGGCTTGAGGGCTTCAGAGACCTCAAAAAACTTGAGATCTTGAAGATTTGAGAAGACTTGAAAAACTTGAGGGCTTCAAAGATCTTGAAATCTTGATCACTTGGAACTTGAAAGACTTGAAGACTTGAAAGCTTGGAGAATTTGTCGTGGAAGACTTGAAGTTTTTAAATACTTAGAGTTTCTGCAGCATGTGTCTGTCTATCTCTGTATTTGTATATCTCATAGGGATGACCCCCTATTTATAGTGATGGATGGGAGAAAGAGGAAGACTTGCAGCATAGGTTTGTCTCCTTGCTCCTTCATCTCTAAAGATCCATCTTACTCTCTTCTTAATTTGAAGAGACGTAGTTTTCAAAAAAAGATAACCTATCTTTTCTCTTTAAATATTTTCAAATAGATCAATGTTTATCTCTTTTTAATTTAATTTAAAGAGACATCTTCAAAATAATGTGTGTTGTCTCTCTAATATTTAAAGAGATAAATATTCCTTAAATTATCTCTTTATTAATAAAGAGATAAATAAAGAAATAAATCTCTTAAATATGACATGGCATATTTGATTGGCTAGAAGACATATGGCATGATTTAATTGGTTGAACCACTTTATTGGGCGACCTAGCACAATTTAATTGAGAATCCACCTCATCACGACATGTGGAATAATATGATTGGCTACTAAAATAACTAATTCTTCAAATATAGATGATACATGGCAATATTTAATAAAATGATATATATGCCACTAAAATAATTTTATAGACAAATGAAAATTTTAATTGGACTCAAATTTCATTGTCTACAGACTCAAAATTGGGGAAGAAAAGAAAGGCCTGAACCAGAGTTTCTTGCCTTGGCTATTGCAGCCAGAATTAAAAGTATAAGGTTAGAATGTTTTGTATGTAACGTGTGGGTCATCTATAAGTAAATGAGCAGTTCATGATTCATTGTCACAATAATTTACCTGATAATCAATTTAAAGCCATAATCTATATGTAAAATTGCAACATGGAAATCTAAAACTAAAACATTCTTCACATTAGCCATAGAATACAAGACAAGAAACATTAACAATATAATGAAACTACCTTAATTTTGAAACATCATAAAATACTAAGATTAACTGAATTGAAACATCACAAATAATTTGACGATTTTATTTATCTCAAGTTTAATAGTTGTGGCTTGAATTGAACACTAAATAGAAATATAAACACTTCTAGTCACGTCTAAGAGTTGTGACTCAACGGAGCTTTCTTGACCAATTTGCAGTTTTTGACGAGGTATATTCAAAGTACCAGTATGTTTCAAGTTTCAATCCATTATTTTAATACACTAAAATGTATATAATGACAAATTGCAATTTTAGCTCCCCATATTGGAATTATTTATTTGTCGCGTATTTAAAAAATGAGCCCATATTTGATCACGAGGAACCAAAGTATGATCCGATGAACACAAGGTTCAACATACGTTATAAAGATGAGCTAAATTGGGGAACTATTATACATACTAAAAAGTCTATTGTGAGACCCTTTGTTATTTTGTACCGTCTAGACATTCAATAAAATAAGCCTTTCCACAGTTATTTGCATGTTTAAAGACTCCTACTTTTAGGTATTATACTATATTTTGCATATAAAGTGGGAATAGGGAATTTCGGTGTTACTTTTTATGTCAGTTTTTTTTTTTTAAATTTGTGCTCTTATTTATTGATTTTAATAACATATTTACAAAAAAATAAACCATTAACTCGTGATAATTTCCTACAACTTTAACTATGCTTATTTCTTCTTGTTTATTTCAAAAATTTTGCAAACACATAGGTGTGCCCTTGTTGCATATATTCTTGAAATCATACCTTAAACTTGTTTAGGTGTAAATTGGAGATATAATAATTTCATTTTTAGAGTATAATACAACATATGTTGACTGGCTATGTTCATCATATGCGTTTTAAATTAATTCACCAGCTAATTCACTCGAAACTTATCCAAAGGCTATATAGACATTGTAATTGTCCAATTACTCACATCACACGTGATGACATTTGTGTTGTGTGCCTTCTTTGTTTGCTTCTAGATTCACATATAAATTCGTAAAGTAGATTCATCTTGATCCTAGAATTTTCCTGATTAATCTACAATGGATCCATGACAAAATTAGAACTAACCTTTTTATCATGATGGACACCTTTCATTATGTGTGGACTATCAAGTGTCAACCCACATTAAGTGTGAAGCAATTAGCTTAAATTTTACTCTAGTTTGAACTGTGGTAATTAATTAAAATATATAGCACATTGTTTGCTATATTACGTTGCTGGGCAACCAATTTGGGTCAAAGAACAATAGTAACATCAAAGATGTTGTGATACTCAATATTACAGACGCCTAACATAATCTCTGAATTAATACTAAATTAACATAATTTCAAAAGAGTCCTATATTATCTCAACTTACTAAAAAAGTATTCCTCTAAATTGATACTAATTTGAAAGAGTCTCATATTATTCTAACTTACTAAAAAATAAAAAACTAAAATAGTTCTTAACAAATAAAAAATTAACTGTAATTTTCCTTCACAAACAAAAAGCCTGAGTTGCTACTATTTTCTTAATCTAATTAAAATCTAAATCCTAAAATGATAAACCCTGTACCTTGAACCCTAAATTCTAAATCTTAAACCCTAATTCATAAGGAAATATAAAATCTAGTAATGAAAATGTCAACAAAAGTTTTTTTCCCTCTAGGGTCTATGTTGTAATAAGAAAAACTAAGTGCGAACCGATAGATAATTGCATAAGAAACCAGTAGTATAGGTTACAAGATTTGATACAGATAAGAGTTTGTAATTAATAATGATTCTTTTACGATCAATAGCTATCTGTAACAAAAAATCTAGTTATAGTGTTTGGCAATATTATTTTCCTTGAGTCAAATGGTGCACAATCAACTTTAGCGGGTGCTTGGGCACGCTTTAATGCACATGAGTTACCATATTATTACACACAATCATATTTACTAATATCTTGATTTTTCATCCAAATTTGTCTTTACATTTAAATTTTTAAAACTTAAGCACATAATAAATGAGTGCCTAAGAGATATCATTAGACAAACCTAAAATGTATAATAACTTACAATAAATTCTTTAACCAGGCAATGTGCAGGAAAATTTATTTGGTCCTTTATGTGGTATATATGTATTAATTTTAAATGTTTACTGTGCAAAAAATACTTGTAGGCATGAGGACATAGAATAGACATACAAATAAACAAACATTGTTAACACAAGCGAAGCTTAATGTAATTATTTAGGCCCAAAATTAGCTTAACCCTATAATTATAATTTGGTAGCAATTCACAACCTATATTTATTTTAGGAGAAAAATCCTTTTGTAATCTAAAGTATTTTTAAAATATCATATTACCAACTATATGAGTTTTATTTAATTGCCTTCTAAAGCACAAAAAATAGCTCCAATTACTTTTGGAAGCAAATTTGGTTCATATTTGCCATTGAAAGTTGAAAAATAGTTCAATTTGTCATCTGAATTGAGCTAAAATCTAAATTTTAAACAAATGGCTTGCCAATTATAAATTTAAAAAAGGCAATTATAAAGATAGTTATATGTATTTTAGGATTAAGCTCAAAATAAACAAATTCTTTTTAAATTACACACACACACAATTTGAAAATATTTTTTAACAACAACGCAAATGAATTAATAGTAAAAATAAATAGGTAATAAAATAAAAAATGTTAGTGTATCAAAATACCATAATTGTTAACAAATACACAAATACAAGGTATATGCCATCTACAAAACAATTCAATTTGTTACCTTTATTTCTTAACCCGTGAAATAACTTTAGATTTTTGATAAAATATTATGAGAGAACATATTATAAATTACAAAATTTGCTCAATTTGAAAAAATGGCTACTTAAATGTGTTTGGGGCTAAACCTGAACTAAATCAAATTTTTGGAGAAAAATATATTTATATATTTTTAAATTATTTTTAATAATTATGGCAATAAAATAAATTAGGATAAAAACATAAACTTATATAAGTACTAAAATGTTCTTGAAATTTTTATGTATTAAGATAAAAGATTGTTAGCAGATACACATCTATAAGGCATTTGATGCATTAAAAGACGAAAATGGCTAATTGAGCTATTTTTTAAAACTTTATATGGCAATAGAAATAAAATTCAATTGAGATGAGAAATTTAGCTATTTTTCCAACTTTATATGGTAAGACATCCACAATGAATTATACTCAAAAGAGTATAACTCAAATGCCACATCATCACTCCATTATTGGCAAATTACTCTAAATAATGATGAAAAAAAAGTTTGAAAACTAGGTTGCTTTCGGATGTTGCTCCTAATCTAGAGTCACTGTACAAATTTTTTTTTTTTAATTCTTTTAACTTTGCATGTTTAGGGGACCGGGGTTAAAGTGCAATTATGTCGTTGCACACATTTGGTTAAGTTGCAATGTGTGCAGCAACACTCATTTGGTTAATTTGAAAAAAAAAATTCTATGAGAGTGGCTGCACTCACATTAAATTGAAAACAAGGTTGGATCCAACTAGTCGTTGCATCCAACCTGCTGTGTTGCGACTCTCACATTAAATTAAAAAAATATTGGTTGGATCCAACTAGCCATTGCATCTAACTGACAATTGGAACTAGCGACTTGACGTGGTATAGATTAGGTATAGCGAAATATGAACAAATACACACAACTTAAGTAATAAAAACCTAATCTCCTAACTTAGTTCGCAATTGTACGGGTCTATTGTAGTACTTGGAGTATTAGGTGTCGAATCCTACGAGAAATCAAATATGTACAACTATGAAGGCTCTATCACTTACTTTTATTATCTAAACATAAACAAGGTGAGAATGATATGGGGTCCCTTCAATAGAATAGGTAAATGATTAAAAACTTTGATAGAATCCAAGCAAAGAAGCCTAAAACATAGAATCCACTAATGAATCATACATAAATGACTTAGCTAAGGGTTACCTTGCCTTGTTTAGAATCCAATTCCATATATGTCATAACTAAATCTCTCTATGAAATGACAAGATTTCAACTATTTTCATGATGAAATCTTATGAAAACATGAATTGTGTTGATTCACTTAAGCATCCATTATTCTCATATGAACTACTTAAGCATTACTTATTCATTTTCCATTGATACATGCATTTCTCAATGTCAAGTAACAACTAAACGACTTATTTAAGTTGGCCACGCAAAAACAAGTGTTAAAGTTGTCGCGCCCCATTTTTCGAAAGGGAAAATAAAATAATAAAATGATAGATGTGTCGGAAAAAGGAAAAGGGAGAATTAAATGTGATTTTATGGTTATAAAAAAAAGAGTGTTTATTTTATTGGAAAAAGAAAATTTCTAGAAAAATGCTTTGTAAAAGATAACTCGATAAAATGTGACAAACAAATACTTTATTTTTTAAAAATAAAAGAAAAAGGGCCTAAAATGGGACTTTGAAAATGCGACGATTTTTGGGCCCGAAAATAGAGTCTAAAAAGGGTTTTTTAGTAAAAAAAAAAGGAGTCGCCACTTGGTATTGAGTTTTGGTGTACCAAGTCACCCGAAAATATTTTATAAAAGGTAAGAAAATCAAAATGCTTTATTTAAAGAAATGGTTTTTGGAAAAAATAAGGAAAAACAAGAAAACCCTTTTAGACGACTCCAGAGTCTTTGAAAAACAAGAGAAAAAGGTTCGGGAGTCACAGTTGAAGAAAGGGAAGGCAAAGGCTCGCGCCTAAGGCACCCTTTCGACCTAGCCGAAACTAGTTGCGAGGTTTAGTCTAAATTTTCCTAATATAACCCTAAGATTTTATCGCATTTGGATGCAACTATATGAATGCAAATCTAATCCTAAAAATGAATATCGTTAAGGGACAAAATATTCCATTGAGGTTTAGTCGGAATTACCGCATTAATTGCGAAACCCGGATATAGACCTCGATGGAGTCACGAGTATAGATGCTGAATGGAGTGCAAAAGAAAAAGAAAAATAATAGTATAGATAGTAAGTGAACAAAGAAAATGGGGATGCAACATAACGGGTGCGGGGGACTAATGAACTCGTGACTAACTGTTTCTACTCACGGAGGGGGGAACGACATGTACGCCATCGCTTCCCACGTGAGTAGATGACTATTTCTAGTCAAATCACACAAATGATCTAAAATTCTATGTGTAGTGGAGCCTAAATGTTATGCACTAGATAGTTGTAGAAATAAGTAATAAGTTATAAAGTATATATGAAAATTCATAGAAAATGGGAAAAAGCCTAAAAAGATAAAATGTGTGTGAAATGTCATGAAATGCACGCAAGAAATGATCCTATCACTAAAATGACCTAAAGGTCTAGTATTGGACTAACGTATTTTCTAAAATATTCTCCGCTAGCGTTGGACTAGCGAAGAAACCGAAATTAACCACAACTAGCGTTGGACTAGTGTGGCGACGATACACATATATAATAATAAAGCAAATAAATAATTAAAGCATAGATCGAAGCAATAATCACATAAAATCACATAATAGCACATAGGAGCACATAACACCTAAGCATGATATTCTAGATGCAAAGTCCTAAAGAAAGCAATTAAAACACATAAGCACATAGCACACATAGCCCTAACTATTACACCGGAGAATAACCTAATTACAATCTAAAAATAGAAAAAGAATAAAAGATATCCTATCTAACCTATCTATTACACTTTCTATCTAAAATACAAAATTTAATTTTTGTTAACTAGATATACACTATCTACTACATTAACTATCTAAATACAGAATTTTTGCTCAATAGAATATTACCTATCTATTACATTTCTTTGAATAATCAAAAATTAATTTCTAATAAATAACATGGCATAACTAAATAAACACTCACATATGTATAAAAATCATAAGCAAAAGGAGATAAAAAAAATATATAGAAAAACACGTAGCAACACGTAGGAGCACATAAAGAGAAATAAAAGAGTAATCGAGGTACCTCCCATTCGTAAACCCGGTATAAATTGCTAAGAAAATCAACAAACATGTCAAGGTACCACTATTTAAAGTATAAAATATGAAATACTTAAAAATTGAGCATAAAATGTCGATTTCGAACAAATTAGGGACTTAGAATAAAATTCCAACAAGTATCTAGGGCTTAAAACTAAGATTTCAACAAGTATAGGGACTTAAACTAAAATTCCAGCAAGTATAATGACTTAAATAAAAATTTCAGCAAGTTTGGGGGACAAAAAAAATAAAATTTCAGCAAGTATTCTAAGGCAAAATAAAATTCCAACAATGTTGGGAGGGATAAAAATGAAATTCCAGCAAGTATTGGGGACAAAAATGTAAAATTCCAGCAATATTCTAAGACAAAATAGAATTTCCAGCAATGTAGGGGTACAAAATAAAATTCCAGCAAGGTTTGGGGGCAAAAATGCAAAATTCCAGCAATATTCTAAGACAAAATATAATTTCCAGCAATGTTGGGGTACAAAATAAAATTCCAGCAAGGTTTTGGGGGCAAAAATGCAAATTTCCAGCAATATTCTAAGACAAAATATAATTTCCAGCAATGTTGGGGTACAAAATAAAATTCCAGCAAGGTTTTGGGGGCAAAAATGCAAAATTCCAGCAATATTCTAAGACAAAATATAATTTGCAGCAATGTTGGGGTACAAAATAAAATTCCAGCAAGTTTGGGGTACAAAATAAAATTCCAGCAAGGTTTGGGGGCAAAAAATAAAACTTCAGCAAGGTTTGGGGGCAAAAATGCAAAGTTCCAGCAACATGAGGGGTATAGAATTGCAATTTTCAGACATATTCGAACATATTGTAATTAATTTAGATGTAATTGAAATAAACTACAAAATTTTAGGGGCCAATCAAAATAAAATGAAGACTTAAATGAAGTAAATTAAAGTATTGAAGGGCATAATTAAACAATTAAGCATCTAAGGGGAGCAAAATGTAATATAATTAGATAAAGATGATGAAAATAAATAACTAAAGAAAAAAACTAAGTCTCGGCTACAAATTTTCTTTTCTTATCCTCGGTTTTCCCCTCTTTGGATTTTTCTCCTCGGCCTCCCTCTCTTCGGCCAATATTCTCCTCGGATTTTCTCTCTTCAGCTTCCCTCTTCGGATTTTTCTCTTCGGCCACCCTCTCTTCGGATTTTTCTCTTCGGCCACCCTCTCTTCGGATTTTTTCTCTTCGGCCACCCTCTCTTCGGATTTTTCTCTTCGGCCATTCTCTTCGGATTTTTCTCTTCACTCTCTGTCCTCGGATTTTTCTCTTCGGCCATTCTCCTCGGCCATTTCTCTTCGGCCACTCACTCTCTTCTTCGGATTTTTCTCTTCGGCCATTCTCTCCTCGGATTTTTCTCTTCACTCTCTGTCCTCGGATTTTTCTCTTCGGCCATTCTCTCCTCGGATTTTTCTCTTCACTCTCTGTCCTCGGATTTTTCTCTTCGGCCATTCTCCTCGGCCATTTCTCTTCGGCCACTCACTCTTTTCTTTGGATTTTTCCTCTGGGCCATTCTCCTCGGCCATTTTCTCTTCGGCCATTCTCCTCGGCCATTCCTCTTCGGCCAATCTCCTCGGGCATTCCTGTCTTCACTCTCTATTCTCGGATTTTTCCTCTTCGGCCATTCTCCTCGGCCATTTCTCTTCGGCCACTCACTTCGGCCATTTTCTCTTCGGCCACTCACACACTCTTCTTCTTCTTGTCTTCTTCTCTTCGGCTCACTCACTCTTCTTCTTCTCTTCTTCTCTTCGGTCTGCTCACTCTCACTCTTCCCTCGCCGGAGCTCTATCTCTCGGTTCCCCCCCCAAAATTCCAGAACCAGTTTCTTATCAATTCTCCCCAAATATCAGAAATTGAAACTCTAATTTCTCAATTGAACTTTATTATTATCATTATGTATATATTTGGGCAATGAAATCTAAATACAAAGTATGATTACAGGAAATGAAAGAGGAGGGCCAAAGTGCTACCTGTTTGGGGAGGAAAGGAATTGATGCCGGCGATTTTTGGGTGGCGGAGGGTCGCGACAAAGCCGCGAGTTTGCTGGTGGAAGTGGTTTCTTGGCGACTGATCTGATGGTGGTGTCGTGGTGGTGATGGAGTTGTGAGCTGCTGGTTTTGTTGTGGTTGTTGCTGTTTTTCCCTTTTTTTTTTTATTTGCAGGGGTGTGTATGCCTGTGTGATGTGTTTCTGTGTGATGTGTGTGCTTGCGAGGTGTGTTGTGTGTGCTTATGTGTGTGCCTGTGAGGTGTGTTGTGGTTTTGTGAAGTTTGTGTGATGACTGTGAGTTGTCTTTGCAGGTGACAGTGTGTTTGTGTGAGGATTGTGTGGGTTGGACTGTGAATTTGCAGGGGGAGAGCAAGCCGAGAAGGTGAGAGGTGTGTGCTGTGTGTGCAATGGTGTCTGTGTGTTTGGCCGAGAGAGTGAGTGAATTTGTGTGTGTCCGTGCTTGTGTTCTGGTGAAGAGAGGGAGGGGAAAGAAAAATGCAGGTCGTGTAAGTGTGGTGAGGCTTGTGTGGTGAATGGTCAAAATCAAAAACTCAATCAAATCTCCAAAAATCTAAAAAAAATGAGTGCAAGTGATGTGATTAGGCATGGAGTTTGGTGGTTTAGGTAGGATTGGAAGCATGGCTGCCATCAGCCATGGCAGGAAGCAAACAGCAGCAGCAACGCTGCTGCTGCTGTTCATCATTTTTTTTTTGTTGAGAAAAATAAAGGGAAACAAGTGGAAATAAAATAAAATATATCGGGATCTCTAAAATCACTAAGAAAAATACTGAAATTTATAGTCATAAAACGAATAAATAAAATTTACTGCAAAAATTTAAAAATTAACGTACCATTACAAATGTGCGATTAATAGAAAAATAATAATAACAAATAATAATAATAATAATCAAATATTAAAATAAATATTAAACATTTCTAAAAATCATGAAATTTATATGGGAAATTCATGAATATATGAGCTATGCATAAAAAGAAAATTCACTTGAAAAAATTCTCATAAAAAGAATGCATTGGAAAACGTGTCATTAATAAACAAAAAGATAAAAATTAAATAAATACTAGACGACCTCTAAAAATTATGAGATTTTTACGAAAAATTTATGAGTATTCAAAATGCATATATAAAATTTTTCACTTGAAAATCCTCATAAAAATAGCGCATTGAAAAACGTGCCGTTGAATTAAAACTACTAAAATTTTAAATAAATAATAAATGACTCCCCAAAAATCATTAAAATCATAAATAATGATAAAAATAGTAAAATTATGTATTTAGGAAAATAAAATAAAATAAACTAATATTTACATGGTGAAATTACCATTTTGCCCCTGATACGACGAATTAGATATAATACGCAAAAATTGTACTCGACCCCCGAAAAATGAAAAATACCCTCTAAAATAAAGTAACACATATATTTTTACAAAAAGTGTGTCAAAATTTGGTGTCTACAAAAGTTTGAACAAGTAAACAAACAAATGCAAGCTTAGCAAGTACAAATGAATTCAATTATGTTTGTTGATTCATTAGCTTCATCTATATTCTAGATAAAGCTTTTAGTTCAACATGGTTAATTAAACAACTAGAAGTTCAACTTCAAAGTAAGAATTCAATGCAACAAACTAAAGTAAAAGAGATAAAGTTTAAGAATTGCTCAACCAAATTGGAAGAAGCTTCTCTTCTTTTTCACCTTCTCTTACAATGAACCTCACTATTCTATTGAAAAATGAAGATAATTTTATTAATTCTCTTCCAAGCTAAGTATAGAACTAGAGATAACAACTACTTTCTACTACTCAAATTTGTTACAAATGAGTTACAAATGACTTCTATTTATAGACAAATATTCCTCAAGTCATTTTTCAACTTACATGAGCCATTAATGTATTGAAATGTTGAAGATTTGTTTGGAGATTTCAAATAAGCACAAAAGTTTTCATTGATGGTTCCAATGTATTCTCCAACTAGCAAAACCCTATCGTCATTTGAAACTGTCTGCAAAAACAGCTGGTATAAGATGCAAGTTGAAACCCTAGAACAACTTGGCCGACTTCGATCTGCTGGTGGCAACCTGCGGATCGAACCCGCGTATCGCTCCTTTGTGGCCTCCACTTGATTTTTGATTTTTACTGAGCTGGAAATCACGTGTGCAAGTATTTTCCACATGTTTCCAAGCATTTTGATGAAGAATTGAAATTTTTTATTATTTTTGCATAATTATTTCTTCAAATTGTTCTTCCAATCCTAACTCTTTGAATCACCTTTTAATTTGATTTTTTTTTACTCCAATTGATTCAAAATGAGTTTGAGTGTGATAAACCTGCAATTATATACAAGAATTGTGCATTAATTTGCTGAAATAAAAATTCTGCCTCAAAAACCTTTATTCTTATAAATTGTTGGAAAATGAGTCTTTTGTAACCAAAATTACTATAATTGTACAAAAATAACATTTAAAACATATAATATATATAATAATATTGGTAAATTTATTACTTATCAAACTCCCTCACACTTAAATCATTGCTTATCCTTAAGCAATTGGAAAATCAAGAGATCAAAACATGATTCAAGGCCTTGAAATAATAAGTGCTATCTTGTTGAATATAGTTTCACAATACAAGGTAGATAGGTAATATGCAATTCCTTATAATGTTTCTAGTACCAATCACGCCAAGTAAATGGGAAGTAATTATATAAAGATTAAAGCTAATTCAACAAAATTTCAATATGTAATTCTAATTTTGAAAATAACAAATCAATATATTACTAATTAGTTTTCTAGTATATTTAACAATGGTTTTACAGCATTAAATAAGACCTAGATGCATCAAATGAACCACAAAAGACGAGCAAATCAATTTTGAAAAATTGCAGAACTGAAGTGAGGATCGATCACCCTTTTGGCTATCCTAACGCACTTGATTGGCTGTGCTAACGCCCTTTCGAATGCCCTTTCGGTCGTCCTAAAAAATTTGATAGAAAGTTCCAAAATAGGTTCGGACAGTGGTATAGCCATCTTATCACGCGTCCTAACATTGTTCGGCCATCCTCAAGGTGGGATCGGATGTCCTATCATGTATAACGGCTAGTTTTCCATCAAACTTCAATTTAATCGTTTGTGACTGTTGAAGCTTGTTTTAACCCCATTTCTCAACCCTATAAATATTAATTTGTATATAATTGATATAGAACCTTTACCTACATTTATTGCAAGTTTTTAAGAGTGATTTTGGTATAAAAATACTTTCTCCTTTAGTGTATTGGTGATAGTTTGTCAGGTAATTAGTTGGGTTATAATATGTTCTTCAAAGTGTGCGTGGTAGCATTCAAGTATAGCTTTGTGAAGGTTGATTGAGTGAATTGTAAAACTCTTTGGCTCAACTAGAGAGTGCTAGGGTGGGCAAAGAGTGATCCCTATATTGTACATGTTGGTTTGCTTCACCAACTTGTGAAGATGCATATAGTGGATTCAAACTCTAAATTGAGGAACTTGGGAGTGGACATAGGTGTTGAACTTGACACCGAACTACTATAAATCGATTTTGTCTCTTTCTATTTTTTACTTTATTGTTCTTATATTGATTACTTGTCATATTATTTGTTTTATCATTATTGCTAAGTATGAAGTCAATTAGGCAAAAATTGTCTAGTTGAATTGGGTTATTATTTGAGTATAATTGCACTAGTTTTTGAACAACCTAATTCACTTCTCTCTTAGGATGCACCTAGGGCCAACAATTGGTATCAAAACTTGGACTCTATTTTTGATAGCCCAACAAGCTAGGACTAGATCATGGCAACCAATAAAGCACTATTTTTAGAGGGGCAATCCATTATTAGACCTCCCTTGTTTAATGGTGTAAATTTTGATTTTTGGAGGGATATAATGAAATTTTTTTTTGCAATTCTTAAATATAAAATTATGGTATATAATTAGTGAAGGACCTTATGAGACCACCATACTTGACAAGAAATTAGGAAAACTTAGATAAAAAACTAGAAATGAGTCGAGTGTTGAAGATAGAATAAATCTCGCCTTGAATACCAAGGCCATGAATGTTTTATACAATGCTTTAAATGCCAATGAGTCTTCTTGGATAAAAGGTCGTAAATCAACAAAAGAAATTTGGGACAAATTGAGAGATATTCATAAAGAAAGTGATAATATGAAAGAAGATAGGAAATCTCTACTTGTAGCTAAATATGAATCATTTAAAATGGAATGTCATGAGAATATTGATAATGTGTATTGTAGGTTCAACGGCATTGTCAAAGATTTAGAAGAACTTGGCAAAGAATATTCATTGAATGAGAAAAATAGAAAATTTTTGAATACCTTGCCTATAGAATGTGAATCTAAAGTTATCGCTATTGAAGAAGCTAAGAATTTAAATTCCATGCCTATTGATTCTCTTATAAGTTTACTAACCTCTTATGAATTGAAGTTTAAATTTAAAATTCAAGATCCTGAGGAGGCACGGATAAAGAGGGGCATTGCACTTAAAGCTTCTCAAGAGGAGGAAGATAAATATGTGGATGAGAGTGATCTAACTCTTATTACTAAGGGGTTCAAGAAATATCCTATCAACAAAGAAGGAGGAAGAAGAAGAAAGCATTTCAATAATTTTCAAATTTCTTTGGAGGATTGCAACTCTGATGGAGAAATTGAAGAAAATAAGACAGCTCAAATGGCCTTTTTGACCATTGGTGATAAAGAGGTAACTTCTAGTAACTCATCTTGATTGTGAGTTTATGTTACTATCAAAATAAAGCACAATTTACACAAACAAGTGATAAAATTTATAACCTAATACTCGTTCCGCAAGTGCACGGGTTAATTGTAGTTGTGACAAGTATTAGAGTCGATCCCACGAGGAAACAAGAAATAGCAACTACCAAAGCTACTAAATTGTTTTATTATCTAAACAATAAAACTTAGAAGGTGGTGAAATGGTAGGAAAATCAATTTCAAGTAAACAAACAATGAAGAAACTAGCTAAACAAAGTTGGCTAGACTTAAAAATCCACTTTATATGCAAGTTAAGCTTATGGTGACTTTATTCAAGTTTAGGATTCAATTCCATTTGTACTCCAAACTAAAACTCTATATGAATGGAAAAATACTAATACATAAGCTTTCCTACTCTTATGGTAAAGTCTAGCATGCATTAGTTCATTAAACTCATGAATTGTGACTTTAAACCTTAATCCACCTATTTGAATAACTACTCTTGTGAGATTCAATATAAGTTTCATTTACTCTTTCCATTGTTAAGTGCAAATCTCTTTGTCAAATAACAACTAGATAACTTGAAATTAGTAGCTAATCAACAACAAGTGTTAAGACCAAGTAAATGAATAAACAAGAATAAGTAGGCCATAAATCAATTCAAACATATTAGAGCTACATCCTAAATCTAGTAGGAATCAACTTAGTTTAACATTGTAAAGGTAATATTAAGCACATAAATGAATGTAAACAAGCATGCATGAATGAAACTAAAAGGAATAAGGTTAGAGTTACTCATTTGGTGGATGAACTTGGCTTTAAAACTTGTCTTTGTATTTCATCAAACATGTTGAATACAAAGTAGTTCCTCCAAAGTCTTGTTACAAGAATATGACTTTGCCTACTACAAAACTAAGAAAAAAATCTACTCTAAATATTTACAAGGAGCGCTCCTCCTACCAAGATTTAGTTCTAGCTTAAACTTAGTTTAAACCAAGCATATCTATCATGAATACAAAGGCATGTATTTATAGAAATAACCCTAGAGTCTCTTTTCGAGTTGGAGACATAATGATCAAATTTGATTCCAAATTTTGTAAAAGTCTTCCTTAAGCTTTGTGTTATCTTCTAGGGCATCTCAAAATGCAGCTGGACATTGAAATTATCTACAAAAGTTGTGTAAACAAGCTGCAAATTAGAACCAGACGAAATCAACAAGTTGATGACGATCCGTGGGCAGGATCTGCGGGTGGCAACCTGCAGATCGCTCTCTATTTTCAATTTTGCCATTTTAAATTTTGGTTATTCCTATAATGCATTTGAGACATTTTTCACAAATAAACCATAATTGTCTTGGTAGAATTTGGTGAGAAAAAATTTG